>JAZEWU010000036.1:4008636-4050942 GCA_036362915.1 Geotria australis
TCGACACTGCACCCACTGGCGGTGCCGGCCACCCACCCCACTGTACTGCTTTTGTTGCTTTTGTCGCTGTGCCCACGCTCAGGAAGCGCGCGTCCATCTGAACACACAGTGGTAGTACACACGCGGAGTGTACACGGACAAAGATCCACCGTGTAGCCTTGGCAAGATTGTAGCGTCAAGTGGCGTGAGCGTGTAGCGCCTATGAAGGGGTGGGTGGTCGGCACCAAGCCAGGCCGCCTTTGTCTCCCCAGTGGCAATGTTTTACACAGCGCGCTAGGTACTGATTTTGAGGCTGAGTTGACATAGGGGAGGCCCAGGACTGGTTCGAGGCCGAGCTGAAAGACAACGATGTCCAGAAGCTGACCATCGCGCTTCGAAGAATCGCAAAGAAGAAGAAGCTCTAGCTACCTATTAAGGCCGGCGTGTGGCTCACGTGCTGAGTTCGGGAGGCTGGGGTGATGGGGTGAGAGTGATGCGGTTGCAGCAACGCACACCCCCCGCATCTCCCTAGGAGATGGTTAGCCTACACACCCTGTCGGGAACGAGTTTGAGGCAGCTGGGAGAGGCGGCGGTCAGGTTCAAATTCCACTTTTGCCACCGGTGTTGTGCGGGTCGCTGGTATTTTGTAACGTGTAAATCCCCCGAGCCACACTGTGGCATCGCTTTGCCACAAGCTCAACAACCACAGCACGTGCGAAGGCCAGGCGCAGCTTGATGTTAAGGCCTTTGTGGCAAGTCTGTTTTTATTGAAGTCAGTTTTTATTTAAATTAGTTTTTTTAATCCAAGCTGGAAGGAACCGTTGAGCTACGGAGCTCTTTTTAGGGGTAAGCAAGTTGCAATATCAGGCCACCGGTGGAAACTTAGTCAGGACAATTAACCTATGCTGCAGCATGTCTTTGAACTGTGGGAGGAAACCGGAGTAGCCGGCAAAAACCCACGCGGACATGGGGGAGAACGTGCAAACTCCACACAGAAAAGGGACCCGAGCTGGGAATCCAACCCGGGATTTCTTACTGTGAGGCAGCAGCGTTACTCATCACGGCACCGTGCCACCCTTATGGTGTAGCTCGGACCATCATGATCGGTGGGCCCCATTGCCTCCCCAAGCGCCGATGTTCACACACAGCACCAGCTGCTGCTGCTCATTTAAGGCCGAGTCAACCTTGCGGAAGCCCCCGACCGGGTTAATGATGATCCATCCACTGTCAGAAACCGCTTAATCCTGTAGAGTGTAGAAGATCACGGTAAGCCGGAGCCTATCCCGGCAGACACAGGGGCGCAAGGCAGGGCTGTACCGAGCACGTCAGTCCATCAGCGTAACTATGATCTCCACTGTCACTGTGATAAATTGTAACTATAGTCAACAGCCGTGGCCGGGAATTGAACTCGGCCTCGCGCGGGGGGTGGCCGTGGCCACAACGCGACCGACCGCTTGCGCTACCGCTCGACCCACCGACGCACACCGACGCACACACACCAAAACAACACCGATAGCCGAGAGTGGCACTTGGGTGGTGTGCGGAAAAAGTGGCGGTCCGGTACAGTGCACGCGTTGAGAAAGCTTAAAACCACTCTGGCCGGCGGTGGGCGTGGAACCAAAACACAACGCTCTCTCGGTGGCCAACTGTAAGCATTTCTTAACCGCGGCCGGCCCGGTCGTTTGCGAGAGATTCGCATTCATCGGAACGCGGCGCTACTGTACCGCTTGCGCCGCCGCGGAGTTTATCGCGGAGAGGTTTGCGTCGGCGCGTCGATGTTCCGATGGGGTTCTGCTTTAACGTTTCCGCTCGCCGCTGCCCGTTTCCCCTCCGTTTTCTGTTTTTTTTTTCAGTTATCCTCTCGGATCGGCGAACCGGCCCGCGTTCGGACGGCGTTGGCGCGGCTTCCCGTCGTCGCCGCGGACGCAAACAGGAGCAAAACCGAGGTTTTCCGCTCGCGAGCCGAAAACTTTCCTGCAGGCAGCAGAAGAGGCCGCGAGACGCAGGGCCAGCTCGCGCTCAACTGATAAATCAAGACACTCGGCGCGGTAGGAGCCGTCGTGCGGAGTCACGCCAAGAGCCGTTACGATGCGCGGTCGCCCGAGAAACTCCGACTCCCACCGAACACGTTCACGTCACTTCACCTGACGTGGTCGTGATAGCGTAGCGAGCGGCACCCGCCGCGGGAGAGTTACTCCGCGTCGCGGCGTCTCTGCCAGACATCAAAATTACGCAGAAACGTGAAAACTAATACGGATTTTTTCTACTTTCCACATTTCGAGTTGATTCATCTTGCGCGCTTGAACCGCTGGCGAACGTAAACACGTAGTTTTGGGTTTGCTGCCAGCGAGGATTTATTTACAACAGAAATAACATTTGTTTTTTGTAACAAACGACGCTGCTAAAGCAAACACTTAGCAACGGAGGCAGCTACGCAGAATTTAGAGCTCCGCAACTGCAAAAAAAAATTTAAATCGAGGAGAGGGAAAAATAATCCGGAAAAATTGGCCTCTTGCAGCTGGCTCGGTGAGCGAGGCAGGAACGAACAGGACTGCCAATTATTTTTTCGCTAAATAGCTGCTCCGAAACCTGGACAGAAGAGCCTTAAAGTGCCCCATTTTCCAGCTTTGAGCCCCCACAGAAATACCCCACACGGATTGTAAAATCTGTAATTTTTTCCTCAAACGCATCGCAGAAAAGCTTCAGGAGCAGCGGCAGCAGGAGCGAACAAAAAACCGTCCATCCCAATCGCGCGCGCAAAAAAAAAACCGCCCCAAATCTGGCAGCTCCTGGAACGCGATCATGCCGGCCGGCGTCGGCTTAGAGCAGCGGCTCGCCAGGCCAGCCAGGCCCGCCAGGCCCCGCCAGGCCTCGCCGGGGGCCCCGCTGCACTGCATGCGCATCCTGAGCAAGGGGCCCGAGTACCTGCGCCTGCACTTCGAGGGCTCGCAGCGCGGCAGGGTGAGCGTCCGCGAGCGGCTGGAGGCCGACCGCGCCAAGTACGTGAAGTCGAGGCGCGACGGCGAGCCGGGCCCCGCCCAGGCCGGCGGCGACCGCGACCGCCACGACGTGGATGGCGACGACTGCGACGCGGCCGCCGCCAACGGCGCGGCCAACGGGGGCGGCCACAACCTCAACCTGGAGGTGCTCAACAACGCCATCAACGTCCTGCAAAGGTCGCCGCGCGCCGAGGGGCTCGAGGCCGGGTGCCGCAAGGCGGGCGGCCCGGAGCAGGCCGCGCCGCCGTGCCGCCGGGAGGCGTCGGACAAAGCGCAGGCGGTCGACGCGAACGGCAACGACGGCTCCGTCTTCAAGGCCGGCCACGTCAAGTTCCTGCGACGCTTCTTCCAGGGCATGGGCGGCGGCGGCAAGGATCCGTCGCCGGGCGTCCACCTGCCGTCCGGCGCCCAGCCGATGAAAAGCTCCCCCGAGCACCGGCTCTACGGCGGAGCCGAGAGCGAGGACGCCAAAGCGTCCTCGCCAGAATCCCAGCACGCTCGCTCGCCGACTCAAAGCGGCCATCAGCGACACCACCACCACCACCAGCCGCCGGAGGCGTCGCGGCGCGGTTCCCCGGGGGAGGCCGGCGTCTCGGCGAGCGCCGACGGCGTGGACGGCGAGCCCAGGCCGCTCTCGTCCGACCCGGCCGACGCCGCGGCCGGGTCGCGCCGGAGGCTTGCGCGGCCCGTCTCGCTGCCCGAGTCGGCGTTCGCGTGCCGCTCGCCGGCGCGGCCCGGCCCCTCGTCCTCGCCTCCCCCGCCTCAGTCCGCGCCGTGCGCCTCGGCGTCGTCCTGGCTGCTGGAGGCGCTGGCGGCCGCCGGGCGCGGCGCCGACGCGACGGCGGCGTTCTTCGACGGCTGCGGCGTGGAGCCCCGAGCGAGCTCCGCGCGCGCGCGCCCGGCTCGCTTCGAGTCGGCGTCAGCGGCGACGGCGGCCGTCGACCCGCCCGCGGCGGAGACCGAGGAGGAGCCAGAGGAGCGAGCGTCGAGCGGCGCGCAGTGGGACGACCCCGACTTCGACGGGCTGTCGGCGCGACGCAGCAGCGCCGGAGCCGGCGAGGGCGCCGACGCCGACCCCGACCTGGCCGAGCACTCGCCCTCCATGGTGTCGGTCATCGAACGCAACGCGCGCATCATCAAGTGGCTCTACAGCTGCCGGCAGGCGCTGGCGGCAGACAGGCAGCCGCGGAACTGAACGGCGATGCTCCTAAGACGACGCTTTTTTGTGTTGTGATTTTTTGCGTTGTGATTTTCAACGCGCGCGTTTCGACTTTTTCGCCCGTTGTCCGAGGTTTGATAGTTTGCAGCGCTCTCTAGCAATCCCGCCGCTGGGGTGAAGGCCCAACAAACTGTGTGCCGGTCACGCGAGTTGTTTAAGTAGCCCGACCCAAGGTCACGCGGTCAACGGGGGTCGATGCCCAGGACTGGTTCTGAGGTCACGTGCGCGCCGACGTTTGCAGCGGCGGGGAATGGAACTCGGCTCGACGGACTTATGGCGCAGAGCGCTAACCGCTGCACCGCCGCTCCACCCCAAGCACATATAGTAGAAAACGAATTAACTTAATTAGCAAAGGCTGTACTTGAAGGAACTTAAAGGGTTTTTTTTTTACCTTTTGTGAAACGTTATTTTTTTTACAAACTTTAAGAAAAAAATTGTATTCTATTTTGTTTGTCGACGTATCGTTTTGTTGAACCGTTCACTCTGGTTTAACGCAACTTGGCCTAAAATCCCTGCACTGTTGTCAGCGCTGTACAGTGACGGCGCTTGGTTGGTTGCTGGGTGGGACTTAACATGCAAGTTAACTTGAATCAGATTAAAGCTTAAAACAAGCATTTTGCTTCATCCATACTGCCAAACGTTTTTAAATCCAAAGCATTATCCGAGTCGGTAAACGTTCGCCCGCAGGCAAGCGAATGAAATCAGAAAAAAAATCCCGCTTAGAGAGAACGAACCCGACAAACCGAGGGTCAACGATGGTCCTGTCGCGTGTTGGGACGCCGCGCAGATGTGACGAGAGAATCGACCCGTTTCCTGGGAGTCGGGATCGGGGTTGGAAGGAAGGGAGTGACCGTCAAGGTAGTACCTGGGAAAACCATCGTCAACCGTAACGTGCTATTGACGTTGAACATTATCCGCGAACCCCCCGGAGCAAAAATGCAAACGCAGCTCACTTGCAGTTCTTAACGGGACACCGCGCGCGCACTTATAAACACGGGGATTTGTCCCGGCAAAGTAACAAACCGGATAATCGGGGCGGAGGGAATTGAGGTAGGCTTACATGTTTGCGACTTTCACACAAGCTTGGTGGGCAACCCGCAACTCATCAGTCATCAGTGGACAATCTTTCATTTCTGCTAAACCCCCTAGATTCCAGTAGCTCCCTCCACTCTCTAGTCACAGAAACTCACATCCACCCACGCCCGCAGATCTGCACAGTTGAGCGACCGCTTCTACCAGCCTCGCTTACAGCTCGTTGCAGTTGGACCGCGACCTTTCAAATGATAATATTTGGTTTTAAGGCGCTTTTATCCCCACCCCCCTCACTCCTCCTTTCTTTAAAGTGTAAGGTTACACCTGTGTGAGGGTTGCGCGCATTCCGATAACTTCTGCCGAGTGAACGGCCCGCGGTCGCTTGTCACTCTGCGACCGAGGTGACCGGCGCTGTCCTGCGAAGTATCGCCGCTCCGAGAGAGATCGCGACAGCCAATCGGCTGTCGTCATCATCATCGTCGGCCGTGCTCGACGCGCTGCTGGATGAAGGCCTCCTCAAGGTGCCGCCACCTTTCGAGACCACGCGGCGTGTAATCGGAGCCCCATCTTGCCGCACGCGAGCTGATCCGCGCGCGATATCGCTTTGAGACGCGAGCGTGACCCCGCGGTTAACGGTGAGCGTGACCCCGATTGGTCGCGGCAGTACTTAAGCGAGCAGCCGTGGGTTTTGTCATTTTTCTATCAGCGTCGCGATCGAACCGGGCTTTAGACACACGCGTCCAGCCGAGCGGCGAACGCGAGTACCGAACGGGCGACCCAACCACGGGTCGGATTAACCGCAGGCTCCCGCGTTATTAAGAGAGAACGTGGTGGGTTTCACACTTTAACGATGCAAGCGACACACCCAATCGCCCGACTTGAAAGGGGGTTTCTTAAGCCGCTGGAAAACGTGACACCCACTTTTCCGGATTGACGGGCGGCGGGAGCGGGTTGGGGGGGGAGATTGAAAAGTGTCGAGGGGACTCGATCGAGCGGAGCGGCGATCGAGTCGGCGCTGGAAGTTTTTATTTCGCCTCGCCTGTCGCGCCAATGGAATCTCTCGGCCAGTCTATGACACACGCACAAGCCTAATTACCTTAAGCGAGAGGTTTTATCTGCGTGTGTGTGTGTGAGCGTGCGGGGGTCAGTGGCGTGGTGCACTACTGAACATTCCTAAAAGGCAGAGTGTTAATTTTTTTCAAAAAATATGTTTCGAATACAGTGCAGCGACCGCACTCGATGCTAACGGGCGCGGTGATCGGTCGGGACGATTTCGCGAGTAGAGTTGCACGCGTTGTCGGATCAATGGCCTTCATTTCGGAGCGGCCGAGAGCCTCGCGTCGCGAGCGGCGTATGAAATAATCGCGGCGCGTGCTTTGATGAGGAAATAAACGGACGCATTTATGCGAACGGTCAGAATCAAACATTCCACGGGGCGTTTGCGAGTTAAATAATCAAGCGTTCATTAACATTTCGATGGCCGGTAATCTTCTCCTGGCGCTTCTTTGCCCCAAACGGATTCCTCGGCTCGTGATGCCGATGATAACAAAGCAAATATCATCCGACCCACCCCACGTGCGTTTTAAGGACATGTCCCTTTCACAACATCCATCCATCCATTTTCTAAACCGCTTGTCCTGGTGAGGGTCGCGGTGACAGCAGTCCAAGGAGAGTGGACCAGACATCCCTTTCCTCAGCAACAGATTCCAGCTCTTTCACAACAACGGTTGAGAAATTGCGAGCAAGTGTGCCAAACACGCGACGGGCCTTCTCTTCGGTTCGCTATCCTGACACCGACCCGGGGCGTTCATCGTTGCGGGGCTCTGAGAGTATTGTTAGAACGCGCGGCTCACATATATATAAATAGCCGGCGGTGTCAGATTGTGTGAAAGCTGTCACTGGGCCTTTCAGCACCCACTAACACGCAATCGCGAATTTGTCATTTATACGCTGCGGCGGCTAAATGCAGATGTCGCCCGAGTTGCGTCTCGCGAGCGCGCGAAGAATCCAGGCCCCGTCTCTCTTTTTCGCCACCGGCGACTAACGATAGCGGTATCGCGTTTGGCAATTGCTCCGAAGAGCCGCTCTTTTTCGGGATAGCCGTGTCGAGCGTGCCTCCTATCTCCTTCCCTCGACACGGGCTGTCCCGAAAGAGCGGCTCTTAAGAGCGTCTCTCATACGCGCAGCTGTGAAATTCTACATCCGTACAAGAATGTGTTTGCTTAAATTACACCACTCCTGTACTGTATAACCGTTGCTGGCGTGTCATGCGGGGTTAGAAAACGCTCAGCTGACGACGCTAGCTAGTTTCTCTCTTTTGCCCACGCAGACTCGCCGAACGGAAATGTTAATAGCTTACAGATTGCGGATGGCTCAAACATAAACGCAATCGTGTAGCCGAGTAAACAAAGTGACGACCAAACGGCGTACACCTGAAACCGTGGGGCTTGCACGACGGACGAGAGCAGTGTTTCCCTATCGTAGGTGAACAGAATCCGTTTACTAACCCCAGATAGGCCAGGCTGACAGAGCAAACAGGCGCGCTACGAGGGGGGAAAGGCACGGGCCCGGCCAGCGGTTTCCAACCTCGTGGCTAGGGACCGCGCAAAGCCGTCCGCAGAAACTGTCGCAGACGTTTACAGCCAATTCACGTCGAGCCCGTTCGTACCGTGCGCGTGGGAGAGAAACCGGAGCACTCGGAGAAAACCCACGCGCGCGAGGTGGAAAAACAAGTGAGGTTGGCAACGCTCGATTCCCCCCTAGAGATGGAGAGAGACGGAAGGTTGTTTCGCTTGCTGTGCCGCATCCTCCCGGCGATGCCCGCGGGGGGATAGGGGAGTTTCACGACCTTTGCACGATCCACCAACCCTTCGGCCTCAACGACGCTGGATTATAGGGCCAGCTGCACGGCCACCATCGCCTGACTGATACGAGGCTCTTCACGAAACACCAGCGTTTTTTTTATTATTGTGCGTCAGTCGGGGAAACTGTAATTTGACCATCGCGCTGCTTCGAAGAATCGCTAAGAAGAAGAAATCGGGGAAGAACTATTTTGAGGGTTGACGATGGCCCGGTTGCGTACAGTAAAGGTTGGGAACCACTGTTCTAGGTCATGTGAATGAACTTAAGGCTGCGATCTGTCCTGGGTTTTTTTTAATTCCCAGGATCGTCCTCCTGTTTGAGGGAGGCAAGCTGTCCTGGGAAATCTGTAGGTTTTTTCCTGGAACAAGTCATTATTCACATTCTGGGATTGCGTCAGTTACGTGTACAGGCTCTATCTCTCTCTCGCTCGTTCTTATTCAGTTTACCCCACCGCGACACGTCCCGGTGTTGTGTGCCTGCGAGGCGGCAAATCCCAGAACGAACCGTCGGGCGTGTTTTTGTTTTTAATCGCGAGGCAATACGTTGAAATGAGTATTAACTCTTGACACAGCCATTTCTGCAAGTTGCCCTGTTTAACAAAAAATAATAATGCTCTGCCAAACTTGAAGACGTGCTTGCGAGCAAAGTGTTCATAGCGTGCGTGGAAAGGGAACCTGCGTTATGGATTCCGTGATGCCAGTGGTCCATCGTCGGTCGCTGTGTTTATTGACGTTATAGCTTGTGGGGGATCACGGTAGAAGCGTTCACGTCGCGATCCCTGTCAAGTAATACTCGGTATTACCTGCAAATTCTACCAAACCACTTCGAAGCCGAGCTGAAAGACAACGATGTCCAGAAGCTCAACAGATGCCAGAAGCCCCTCAGTCTGGAGCAAGGAGATAGGCCAATGCCTGCCTTTAAGGCCAGCACTGACTATTATATCTCTAAATGTTGCAGGGCTGTCTGCAACTAAAGAAGAACTTGTTGCAATGGGAAACAACTGTCATATAACCATCACGCTTCGAGGAATCGAATCGAATTCGAATGGTTTCTGAAGTGCGACCTACCCCACTCCCCGCCCGCTAACCCGACCCGCCGACCTCACCCCGTGGTCTCTTCAGTTTTGCGCGGTCCCCCTCACCCCTCACCCTCGATGCTTCATCGTGTGATACGAGCACCCCAAGTGTTTCTCACTCCGTGTGTAGACGAGTGGTGGCCGGTTGACGCTTGTGTTTAATCGATGTTCAGTCGCACTGTGAAATCCATCGCGCACCCAACGGAGGGGAGGGTGGCGCGTTCTGATGAACGCCCCCGAAGTAACGTCGGAGAAAACGCGTTTGAAATTCCTCCCCGCGCCGCGCTTGTTACTTTGTACCGTTTATTTATGTGGAGCAACTGCGTCCGTTTTCACTCTTGTTTTCAT
The DNA here is from genome assembly GCA_036362915.1 of Geotria australis. Lineage (NCBI taxonomy): Eukaryota > Metazoa > Chordata > Hyperoartia > Petromyzontiformes > Geotriidae > Geotria > Geotria australis. The sequence continues at coordinate 4,018,151 of JAZEWU010000036.1, forward strand.
GTTGTCGTCGTTGTCGTTGTTGATGTTGTCGTGAAATTAACGTATTTTTGAAAAAAGTTGGAATCATCGTGACGGTGTTTATTAAAAGCGTCTGATGGGGTTTTTATTTCTCTTCTTCAGACTTAACGGTGAACTTTTCAAGTATTTCTCTCGATTTTTATTCACACTCCGCGTGTACTGTAACGGAAAATGCGTAACGCGCGTAGTACAGTGGTTCTACATTTCTCAAAGAGAGACTTCTGTCGGAACGAATTTAATGTCGTGCTGTTTTGATCGTCGTGCCCACACGAATCTCCGACTTTAAAACTTGCACTATATTCACTGTCGTAAAAAAATATAATCGTCTCAAAATGCCATTCCCACCGAGGTAACATATTAACTTGAGCGCACACCAGCACACGGGGCCACATATCTTTTGAAACACATCACTGCTAAGGCCGCTGGGGTGGTTTTTACCAACCGCAGAAACCCAAAGCCTCATTGGGCCTCCGAGAGGGCAATTTCGGGTCACATATTCCAAGGTGGTCAGGGCAGGGCAGTCCAATCTAACCGGTTTCTTAATGGGGACACAAAACACCAGTAGAAACTATGTGTACATTAGAATATTCATTACATTCAGAGCCACTCGAACATTCCGATTACATTTCCATCAGGCGTCCCCATGTCGCCGAGCAGTCAAAAAATCTCACGATTTTTCCAGGACAGCAAACCGGTTGCTCACCTGACCTATTAACAAACATCTATATATCAATCTGTCCCTATAAGCGTGTCAGTATTATCTGCTTACTTGCATGGGTTTTCTCTGGGCCCTCTAGTCTCACCCTACAGGTAGCAAAGAAATAAGTAAATACAAATAGGTCAAACAGTCCAAGCAGGAACCTCCTTGAAGTATGATTTTACTTGAGCAAATTGTCTCTTGGGTACCACTTCGAGTGGCAAACGCTAACAAGGATTTTCTTGAAGCATTTTATCGATCGATCACAAATACGCATGATAGCAAGTTGATCTCGGAAGCTTTTTTTATTTATAAAAACCACGTCATTAATAGGGCATCGTAGTGTGTTTGATCCGGAATATAATTTTTGGGTGGTGAAAAAAACTCTCGAATGTGACATGAAGCCTCTACGGAATATTAAAATATGTCTGAATTAATCAGAGGGAAAGTGCCCTAATCCGCGTGCCTATGGCGGGCACTGCCCATGGCTCATACTATAGCATTTGCCACCCCAGGTGGTACCGACCAACCATCTTGGCTCTTGGACTATCAATACCTTTCGACCCGGTTCTTTCCTGGATGTATGATAATCTATGATTATAATTTCCTCCGCAAGATTAGAGCATTTCCACGGAACACATCCCGGTGAAGTATTTGTTTTGAAAGCAATGAAGGAAGGAGGTAGCTATTAGCTTCGTAAAAGTGTATATACATGTGTGTGCGCCCATTTCCCACGAAATATATATATAGTACGTGATTTCTAAGTATCTCGATTTATCAATTTTGAATCGCGAGCTGTCATTAAAACGACAGTCGCTCTGTTCAACGTATTGTGCCAATGTCAACCTATTTATTAACGGAACTTTGTTAATATATCAGGAATGAATTCTGGGTATAGAAGCATAGATTACGGTCTGTTTTTCGTGTACTTTCATTAGTCACCCTTGGCTCCAACACTGCTCCCCTGCCTCTCTCCCACCCCACCTACACGGCTGTATAAACATTATCAATCGAGGGCAATCTTCCAACTGCAGGGCCCAGCAGATGCACCGACCTCTATGTGGGTCTGTGCACGTGGAAATGCTAAGGGGGTGACAAAGTGGCTGAAATTCAGGCCACGTGTGTTTCGGTTGTGAGTCGCGCTGCCAGATTTCACGTGCGAATTGATGTTGTCGTCTCTTGCTGCAAATCGCTAACACGAGGTTTTTTTTTTTTAAAGCCGTGTAACTGTCCTGAATGTCATAATCTAAGAGTTGCTTCACAACTGGTTGTTTTGATTTGTTTGGGTCATATCGCCACGTGAGTCTAACGCTCGTTGTGTCGTACAGCCCTCCTCCACCCGACACAGCCAAATAAGTGAAGTTGCCACGTGATGAACAAACGCGCGAACGTAGAATTATTATCCTTGCTTCAGCTCGTCGGTGTGGTGGAGAGAGCGATCCACACAACATTAAACAATCGGGTTTCTGCGACTTAGCAATTGGGATAACGTTTCCAAATACACACACTCACACCACACACACACACAGAGTACACACGAGCTGCAGGAACGCGTGAACTGCTTGGTTGACAGTGACTAAAATAACGCGTGTTGACGTCTGTGTCGTTAAGAGTCGTGGCGGTGAGCGATTGCGTGTGCGTTGACCAGCCTCTCGGTGGCGTGTTGGGGGCGCGAAACCCCGTGTGCTGCAGAACTCCCCCTCTCATCGTGTGATGTCTTAGCTTGGCTTGTAAAACCCACTGAACGTTTATGTAAGCGACAGAATCGTAATCAAACACGCACCTTGCTTGGGTCATCCTCGGCAGAACTCTCGCGAGCGGTTCGTTGCGGAGACACAGCCCAGATTTGGTGCATTGTGTAAGTACAGGCATACCTCTTTTAATAGTACTTGCACTGCACTCCTATTAATAGGAGTATTACAGTATTATTATGAAAGTATTAATGTAATAAATACTGTACAGATGTAGGTTTTCACGGCTGGATTCATGATGGTTGCTATTCAGAGCTGCTCTTTCGGGATAGCCGTGTCACTGAGCGATCTCCATCTCTCCCTCGCGACGTTTCGGCCAAACAACACGGCTATCCCAAAGAACAGCTCTAAAGAGCTACCATCCTCAAGAGCGCATCCTATCCGTTAAAAGAGGTATGCCTGTAATTGCGGATGGTTGCGTTGATTTGAACGCCCGCGTTCAGCAATGTTATAGGTGCGTCAGTCACACAAACATACACACGTGGGTCAGGTTTTAACATTCAAATAATGAAGACCACGTTTTGATTGATAGTGTTTGTTTTGACCGTGAGATTTCACGTGAATTACCCGCAGCGCATAACAATGCCAACACCATGTCTGTCCTTGGAATTAGTTTAATGTTTCCAATTTTTTGTACTCTGGCCGCCTTTTATTGATTATAATAAAAGGAGAAGAAAACATGTAACTGGAAGAGTTTGTTTTTTCTTGTTTACGATTTAGTTCGCCGTTTCCCTCCCCCCCGGTTGTCACCGATACACACACATGTCATGGGACAGAGTGAATCCATTCGGAGATTTCGCGGGGCAAAGTGACCATGTGTGTCCTAGTGCTGCAGCGCGAGAGATGCGTGCAGGACTTCTAAGGAATCCTTCAAGAGGTATTTTTCAAGCAGCAAAGATCAACTTGTAACGCGCCGCGCAGTATTTGCTCACTCACGAAGAGACAGAACGACTCGGAGGCGCGGGGAGGAACCACAGACGAGAGAAAGGCAGCTGCCCCGTGATGGGCCGGTGCTAGATTCTGTCGCCGAGCTCTGCGGTCTTCTGTATATTAAGGTGTTATTGGCCAGCGATGACTCCAACGTAGGAGGCGAAACGTCGCGAGGTAGAGAGGGAGATTGCTCGACACGGCTATCCCGAAACAACAGCTCTGCAGCGCAATCATCATTGTGAGTTACACTTCTGGTTTGCTCGTAATGTAACAAAGCCAGAGTGGGACTTTAGCCAAATAAAGTTAAAACTCATATGCTTTTCTTTGTGTGCAGTGATTCGTGACCGTGCTGATACCACATCTATAACGCTTGAGAACTCGCTTTGATCACGGATGGCTGAAATCTGGATTCGAACCCACAACCTCGCTATTGAGGGCTCAGCACACTGACCTATGGGCTACCTGGCCACCTTTGTGGTGGTTAAACATTGATGCTCTAAAATCTGCAAACATGTAAAGGAATGCTCTGCGGGGAATTGCCTTCCAGACTGAATTGTCTAACAAATGCATGCCATATTTGCCAAGCTGCAATCTGTGTTTGACATCTAAATTACTTAATGCTCCGCAGCTATGGCTGGGGATGGCCGGAGTTTGTAATGAGACCAGGGTTTAAATCCCCCGATAAGAATATATTTCCTGGAAAGCGGTTAATAAATCTGATCACGAGTCATACAAGTTTCGCACTAAAGCTGCGGTATTTGTTTTCATCGCATAGATTTATTTTCGTAATGTTTCCGTTGCAAGTACTGCGATGTATTTTACTTGCAGGGCCGTATGAGAACACTCTGCAAATGCTTTATCAACATCATCATTGGCAAATAGTGCTGGAATGCTGCGAAGGCGTGATGTGTATCACACTGGACTTGTAATCCACAGGTGGATCGCCCTGAGTGGCAGTTGAAGCAATGATTGATGTTTTAAATCCCCCTTCTCCCCATACCGCCTCTGTCCACCCAGAGGAATGATAGCTGATCAGCAGATCGCGTGTGGTGGGATAAAGTGTGGGTTCTCCCACATCTTCCAAGACGTATTGCCCAGCGTGGGAAAGTAGGCCAATTACTTGAGATAGGGGCGTTGTTTATAATTCAGAAACCGCTTAATCCTATACAGGGTCGCGGTGAGCCGAAGCCTATCCCGGCAGACACAGGGCGCAAGGCAGGGGAACACCGAGGATGGGACGCCAGTCCATCGCACTCTAAATAATTATGTTCTTGTAACATTTAGGCTCTGGCTGCTCAAGATATTTCAGGGCTGGCACCTTGACCGATATCACATTGTAAACTGAGCCGCACGCGCTATTCTAATCATGAATGTTGCAAGAACAGATTCATTGAGAGAGTAGAGTGCATTTAAAGCATGTTTTATATTGTCGCTCAGAGTAAATAAAGATAGATAGATGCTTATTATTACAGCAAAAAAAAGGGAGCTCTATGTGGTTTGGCAGCAGGACCGTCACTGTATATTGATGTTTACAGGGAGAGTATTAAGTAGCTGAAGCTTGGAAGTGGGTGATGCCAGTTAATAACAAATACGTCTCAACGTGTAACGCGAGACGGTACGTGCTCACTCAAAGACAGACGACGACTCAGAGGCACGACGACAACTCACAGACAAGCAGGGAAGGCAGCAGCCACGCGGTGACCCGGTGGCAACATTTTCCCAACCTCTGCAGTCCTCTATATACGAAGATGCTTTCAGCCAATTAAGTGTGTCTATACACGCGGGAGGAAACAATTATAATAATAGCATTTATAGAACGCTTTTCACCTGCCTCTCCTGGCTGGTCAGGGTGTAGCAACCTGCTCGACGCCGCACGGGAGAGGAGATTCACAACGCGTGCGTGATCCACCAACTCTCGCACCCCACCCCAGTGTTGCATTGCAGGCCACGTGCAGAGCCACCACAGCCGCCGCCACCCGGCTGAGTTAATGGACTGGGCTACGGTGCAATCAGCTATCGGCATGTGGGAAACATGTTTGAATGCATTCCAGGAGTTAATGTTTGAATCGACTTCACGAAGTATAATGAGCTTATGAATGTGCCCCCCCGTTTTAAGAATCAGAGATACGCACGGCGAACTACATTCCTGCACGCTGAGATTGCAACTGATGGATTCTTAACGTTAGTTTTCCAAATGTGTCGCTAGTTAAAAGTCAAAGTGATTTCCTTCTAAAATGAGCTGACGCGGTGGTCTTGCCGTTTGCAGCCATGCAGAGCCAGGGGTAGGAAATTCCACATTCCTTATATGGGGACAAGTCTTCCATCGAACAACCACTGTTGACCAACACACAATGTAGTAGCAATTATACCCGCCCAGAAAGAGATGATGGGCTCAATCAGCCCCGGAGCAGATGTTAAACTGGCAGCTACATTCCATCATCCATTGTCAGAAACCGTTTAATCCTGTACAGCAATGGTTCCCAAACTTTCTCGGTTCACGACGCCCTTAGTGTATCAGGATTTTTTTACACGGCGCCCAAAGTCAGAAAATATATGGCATATATCGAAAATTTGTAATATCCTGTAGCACCCCTGTAAGTTAGCTGCGGCGCCCCGGCACACATTGGGAACCACTGCTGTGCAGGGTTGCGGTGAGCCGGAGCCTATCCCGACAGACACAGGGCGCAAAGCAGGGCATTATTATCAGCAATTCGCACGTTTTTTTGTGTCGCAGGAGTCCCGTAAAGAGCTTGCAAGCTCACTGGGTATTTTTTCTGCTGTAATAATAATAAACGTCTATCTATCTATCTGTACCCAGGGCCGCTCCCTCTACCTCGAAGCCACCTGGCCCGTGTCTCTGATACGTGAAGCGTGACTCCACACGCACCCCACGGTGTGACCAGCAGCGTAGCGTGTCACACAATCGCGCGCCTGCATCTACGCGGGAAGAATTCACACTCAACGGGCACAGGTATCAACAGCACACTGGTAAGTTGTCGGAGGTCAAGCATTGCACTTGTCAGGGTAGGCCGTTGTGTGTCGGCGTGCGGGCGCGCATTTGCAGAATTTGCAGATTTTTGTAAAACAGATCTGTGCTGACCTGAGACTCTGAACGCTTGAGGATGCCTCCAACGTGGGAGGCGAAACGTCGCGCGGGAGATAGAGCGCTCGACACGGATATTCCGAAATAACTGATTTGGAAAGCAAATTCTGATGCATCAAGCTGTGAAAACCTACATCGGTTCATTACGAAATATTATCAATCAACATGACCGAAACGCCCCGGGTTCGAATCCCCACTCGGGTGCCTTCCTGTGTGGAGTTTGCATGTTCTCCCCGTGTCCGCGTGGGTTTTCGACGGGCACTCCGGTTTCCTCCCACAGTCCAAAGACATGCTGCTACATAAATTGCCCTGCGGACTAAATTACCCTCGGTCCCCTGTATTGGACTGGCGTCCTATTGTGGGTACAGCCCTGCCTTGGGCCCTGTGTCTGCCGGGATAGAATCTTGCTCATCACAATCCTTTACAGGATTAAGCGGCTTCCGACAATGAATGATCATTATGCAAAAGATGGAAGGGGTAGGTGATTGCGTGGTGCCTGGCTCCCCCATCAGGCTGGGCCTGGTAGAAATCTGCTGGGCATTGTTTCTGCCCGGCAGCTACACGAGCGTGGTGTGGCACATTTTCCACATTCACGGGCAAAGAGAGCCACCCGTAGGATAGATGCAGATCCGCTGCCTTGCGCCCTTTGCTTGCCGGGATAGGCTCCGGCTTACCGCGACCCTGTATTGGATTAAGCGGTTTTAGAAAATGACTGACTGACTGAATAATGTGCTGTTTAGATATTTTGTCTACTCTAATGGAGCAGCTTACTACAGGGTGGCGCGGTGAGTAGCACTGCCGCCTCACCGAAAAAAGTTCCCGGGTTCGATTTCCAGCTTCCAAGTGACCATCGTGCTTCGAAGGAGTCGCAAAGAAGCAGTGCCTTTCTGTGTGGGGTTTGCACTCTGTCCCCGTGGATTTTCACTGGGTACTCGGGTTACCTCCCAAAGTCCAAAGACATGCTGCTGCCTAAGTTAATTCGCATGGCAATTATCAACATCTTCATGGTTGCTCTGAAGAGCTGTTCTGTTGGAATAGCCGTGTCGAGCTCTCTACCTCTCTCCCCGTCCCGTTGTGGATTGTTAGCGCCCCCTGCTGTAGCGTGGTGGCGCCACGCATCCCTGCAATGATGTGCACCCAGCCTCAACCGAACGGCAACGGTGTTCATTTCAGTCGGAGCTTACTTAAGAGTAAGCCGCATCGGTCAAGACACGCTAGTTGTAAACAGAGCAAGCGACGCGCGGGCACGGGGCGATGTGTACTAACAGACAATGACAACAAGCAAGACAGAGCAATCAATGGCAGTAGTGCCATATTTTTGTTAATTCGCACCGTTTGTTGTGTGGCAGGAATCCCGCTTCCAGAGCTTGTAAACTCACTGGGTATTTTCTGCTGTAATAATAAACATCTATCTATAGCCAGGACATAAGTAAAATAATATTGAAAATGTTACATTAAGGATTTCGTGACTAATTTTACCCATAATACATCCCGTTGATGGGTAGGGTCACGTAAACAAATGTGTCAAAAAAATCCCCCTCCACCCGACACAGTATATTCTTAAACTTTTCTTTAAAGGCAATGTTATTGGCAAATGTGTTCGGTTAATGTGTTTTTCCAACTTCATTAAATGCAGGTACAACGCGGCGAATGTTCCAAACGGATTTCATCTAATTTCACAACTCTAACGCTGTGACAAAACGTCCGTTCAGCTTCCCACATCGACCAACGTATGAATGTAATGCACGTTATAAATGAAAGCACACATTTATTTAATTCAGAACCAGATGACATCCCAAAGAACAATGCAAGTAAAAAAAACGCAATAAGTTGCTACCAAAAACTGACAACCACAACTTTATTACAATCCAAGTTTAACTATTGTTGTGACACACTGCACAATCGTGTATTGGCTAGTCAAGGGGGCTGTTGCTGCTTCACGTGATCATGAGAATGACCAGGAAGAGACCATAAACAGTTTAAAATGGCCAAACATTTGGCATGTTTCTCAACCGAAACGGATTCTTCCGCCCGCAATACACGCGTTGAACCGTGCACGTAACAATCGGATTTGCTTCTTAACGCTTACACCGCTGCAGATTTTATAGATTCGCATTGCTATGGATTCTGCGCACCACAAAGGCCAATAATAAAAACAATGGTTCGCGAATTCAAATTGACCCCCGGATTGCGACGATTTTGACGAATGGCGACGGGGAGTAGACCACAGTTGACAGACACGCGCGTGTTGCTGTCACGAGTGACGCACGCACCGTGGACCGCGAGACGGAACAGGTATTTTGCTTGAGCTGCCATCCAATACCGACAGTTGCTAACGAAAGCGAAGGGTGGGTGGGGTGGCTGGAAAAGTTTTGTTTTCGGTTAAGAGGAGGCTAAAACGGTCGCGGTCATTGTTCACCCCGCTGAAGCTTAAAATAGCTCTTCAAAAGCCACTTTTTGAGAAAAGTGCAGATGTAGAAGCCGTGGCAAATAACGAAACGTGGTGACGCGGGTGACGACCTTATTGGTGGTTCCTCACCTGGGAAGACAGGTGTGAGTTGTATCACAACACAGGCGGTCATGCGGGCGAATGCGGGAAGCCGAAAATTAAAAGTTCACATTTTCGATACTTGACAATCCTGTTTAATATCCATGACCTTTAAGCTATGCGCCTGTACGGTTCAGCTGTACACTGCGTTAATATACATGCAAGGCGATTCCAAGGTCCCTTGCTGCTGGCTTTTAACATCACATTCTTGCAGTGCATCGAATGCTTCATAACATTAGGGACAAGCACCAACCACCTTGATCATATCTAGATATGTTTCCGCACAGCCGGCCGTGTACCTGGATTCCGACGCTAGAAGCATTTCTATAATAAAAAAATAAGCCCCCCCCCGTCCAGACTTTCATCTCCAGACCGAGGATACCTTCACGATCGGCTGGTCTAACCGCGCCATTCTAAACCTGTGGGTCGCGACCCAGCAGTGGGCCGTGAGCGCCACCTAGTGGTTCGTGGAGACTAGACCCAAGCGGGCCTTGGGGCGAGAAAGGTTGAGAAACCCTGTTTATAACCCACACGATGTCTTTCTCACGTTCCGTTGATTTTGTTTGTAAAAACAATTAAATTTAGGAGTTCCTCTCCGATGTATCCATAACCCATTCTCTGGTTTATCTTGGCCACAATTACCATATTTCGATGCTTTGATGCTGGGCGGTGGAGAAAAAACACTTCCAGAACGACATGCAGCCAGCGTGACTCCCAATGTTCCGAAAGATTAGGTTCTTGTTCAATTCCAGGGGTCTCTCAATGAAGTGTCGCGTTACACCGTAGCATCGCTGGAGATGCAACTTCAAAAATTTTAGACTTCTCCTTACCTTGTGTGAAAGCGCAAAACGGCGGCGAAATGCTTTTGAAGGACACGGTGGGGTGAGGTTATTACAATGGGATGAGATACACTTTTTAAGAGGTTAAAACAAAAACACTACAGTACTGCAAATGACAAGAGACTAAACCACCCACAAGCAATGGCTCATTCAGAAAACTAAAACATTTCCCCATAACCCCTAAAATATTTCGTATTAATATTTAACGACGGCGAGCAATGCGAGTTATAAACCGAATGTAAACCTGTCCTGCACGTTTGGGTAAACGGATGCCCGTGCCGCTCCAGGTCACTGCACACGCGTTGCTGCTCGGGTTGACCTCTGTTGCGATTCGTCTTTGTAGAAGGGTCCTGCATTCCTGTGCTGTTATTGAATATTTTTTCCATAGCGTGCCTCGCGGTTATCCCTTGCTCCGTGCGGTGTCCTAGCGTCTTTGCGTCGCCCGTCGGTTTATTTTTGTCACTTTTTCCTTTCCTTCTCCTTTTCGCTCCGGGGAACGGAAGGCAGTCGGGCAATCACGTGACCTTTCTGCAGGCGCACACCAGCGGGTAGATCTGCTCGATGGCCTGTGCGATCAAGGACACGTTTGGCGCTGTCGGCGAGAGAGAGAGAGAGACAAACATCGCCGGTCACTTTAACTTTGACCCCGTGCGGTTCGGAAAATCTTCACTGGCGAACACGCATACACATCGCATCTATGTCTCTCTTCCGCAGAAATCCCGCGCCCGGAGCTTGCGCGCTCACCGGGTATAATTTTTGCTTTTATAATAATCGCATATCCATCTTTGAACGAGCACCGTTTGTCGCGTTTACCAATTGTCCGGCGCACACAGTGTGTAACGAACGACAATCTACGCATACGAACCGAGGGGATTTGTTGACGGAAGACTAGCGGTGGTGGAACGCGCGGAAAGGAGTTTGCGAGACGGCGCTTCGAACGAAACGACAGACGCCACGGGCAGGCGGCGGTACCTGTGAGGGTGATGCTGCCCGTCGAGAAGATCTGCAGTGAGGCCGACAAGGACTTTATCTTGTAAGTGGCGGCTGGGTGCAGCTCGGGCTCGTAGCTACGGTCACACGCGACATGACAAAAGACACCTGTCACGCTGCCGGGAGGCTCGAGTCTGTGAACACCAACGGCAGTGGCTCAGATGTACCGGGGTCACGCCGCGGATAGGATGAGATGGATGTGAATCGACCACTTCGCCACCTTCGAGTAAAACCGTGTCTTCACGTCCAGAGATGTTTAATAATATTTTCGGTCAGTGTGGTGAATGACCGCAAGAAATTAACCGTTGCATTTACGTATGTTTATTTGTATTTTACGAGCTATAAAAAAAGGAACGCGTGGTTTAAGAAGCCGGCTTGGCACTCGAGTCAGCGTGGCAAGCAAACGAGCAGAGTGGGAAATGTTAACACAGCCAGCTATTACAGTAGAACACCACGCGCGATATTTAAGGTCCGCCCAACTAACAGCACACCCAAAGGCAGAGGTTCAGCCCTTTTGTCGCGTTTGAGACGTCAACGAAACTAAAACCTTGGGAGCGATACTTGCAGCATACCTCATTGTACGATTCTCATGATGATTTGTTTCCTATTTTGCTACGCTCAAGCAACCGCAAAATATAGCAGTTCCTACATTGTCCAACAACACATGATTTTAACACCCACAATTTCAGTGACTATTTCAACTGAGGGACCAGGCCAATCGTCTTTCTAACAGTCCAAAGCCAATATTAATTGAGACGCATATTTTCCTCAATTGAGATTCAATACCTGTCAGATGGCTATTCATCAAATCGTTGTTTTCTTAACGATCAGCGATTTAAACCGCCAAATATGTTGTGTAACCCCTGCTTAAATAAGTAACAAATAATACCGAAGTGTCTATACGTTCATAATTTATCCGACACAGACAGTGGAGGTACTTGGGCAGCACACAGGTTAATCCTCATTTGAAACTGTAAAGAAAGTACCTGGCTATTGGTCGGTGCGTTTTGGTGAAATCCACAAGTCGGATCTCAAAAGGCATGGAGCACACGGCCAGCACATTCACCACCTTGAAGGCGCAGAATCGGACCTGTGTTGAAAATAAAAAGAACCGTGAACAGTGCAGCATAAACACACCCTGTACGTGGCAAAATATAAAGTGTAAAATTCTAGAAAGTAAATAACAAGTCGTGGAGTTAAAGGAAGGTCCAACCCAAAAAGCAAACACTTCTTGTAGGTATTGCAAGTTTATTTTATTTACCCGTGTGAGAACTCACTCCTCCAAATGAGACCAGGATAGTGTTAGCAGGGAGCAAATCAGAGTATAACGCGACCTGCAGATAAAATGGAAGCCAGTGTCCCTCTCGTTAGGATAAGTTATTATACGAATGCACACTAAGGACAGTAAGAATTGCCCTTACAAGCTGCTTTTCGGGTACAGCCATGGGAGGCGAAATGGCTATCCTGGAATAGCAACACATTAATTAATTGACCGATAAAAGAATACATAGGAAGCATTGTCTGGCAAATGTTGGCACCGGCTGGCTGCGTGGCTGCCTCTCCCCCGCCACTGCGGTTTCCTCGCTACGCCTCCGTATCTGTGTCTCGTCCATGACCAGGCGTGGAATGTGCGCGGCGCGTTATAAATTGTATCACTATTATCATCAGCAATTCTCAGACATCGTGCCATGAAAGCCTCCACCATTGTTTGTTGTGTCGCAGGAATCCCGTAAAGAGTTTGCATGCTCACTGTGTATTTTTCTGCTGTAATAATAAACATCTATTCTATTAAATTCAACTTTATTGTCAATTCTGCCATATGTACAGGACATATAGAGGATCAAAATGCTGTTTCTCTCAGAACCCGGTGTTGGCATATCCACGGACTGGAACACAACAACAAGAGTTTAAAAATACTAGGATAAAAAAACAAATACTAAAAATTGTTTTAATATTTTAATATTTATAATTTAAGCTAAGCTGGGGGTCGGGGGGGGAGGGAGAGTGTTTCTTGCAGGAGAGGTAGATGTGAGCTCGCACCTTGAAGCCCAGCTTTTGTAAACATCGGGCGCACCTCCTCGCTCCAATCTTTGCGTCCTCTTCACTGCACGGGGAGAACGAGAGTCAGCCTCGGCGCGCAACGCAGAACGATTCACACGGCGGGGGGGGGAAACGCGTGGCTCCACTCGAGACTTAACGCTGTCCCGAGCAGTGGCGTTCACTCCCCGCGTTCTCGAAATAGGTCTGAAACGCTATGCCCGGCGATCGATAGAAAACTAATTTTGTCAATGCGGTATTCGTGTGATTCCTTGTGGAATTCTTGACTGAGGATGGGAAATATAAGAACATTTGTTATTTAATGCACAGGGGGTATTTGCATAAAAGTTAATGAGGTGATCAACGAGGCAATAATTAAATCGATTGCAACCGCCACGCGTTTCCACCCCTGCTGGATGAATGCAATGGACGACAAGGTGGTAGCCAAAGGGTTTTAACATTGGGGTACAAGACGGAGGCATAATTTCAAAATTACTACTTTATGAATTCAATAAAGCAACCTCTAACATCAATGTACCTACTCCTGTGGTGCAAATTAGCTCTTAGATGCTCACCGTAATTCCATCATCAGGGAAGCACAACCGCTTCCAGTGACTCATTCTCAAACGGTTTGGCAGTAACATCTCTGCTGAATTAGCCGATGCTTTATTGAGGATGCAGGACGGACCATGTTTTCCTTTAACACGTGTGTAATAGTCATCTCTGCTGCCCTGCGTTTGAACGGACGCCCCTACCTTGTGGCTCCCGTGCAGATGACCTTCCCTGAAGACCAGATGGTCGACGTGATTCGAGGTCGCCTGAGCTTCATGAGCACCTTCTGTTGCACGCGCACACCCGGCGTTTTTAAAACACACGCAAGTCAGGCCAGGCCCCACTGTGGCTAAGATAAATGTGGCAGCACAGGTTTTTCCAGAGGTCACTACGAGGGCAGAGCTGTCGAAACTAAAGGCAGCCTCATGCAAAACGTTACCGTGATATTCAAATTTATTTTTGCGATAAGTGTCTGGCTGGGATAGGCTCTGCTCACCGCCACCGTGTACAGGATTCAGCGGTTTCTGTCAATGGATGGTTGGTGTGTTGGCAGTGGCACATAAGACAAATAACCAGAACACAACACGTTGAGCAATAACAATGCCTGAAAAGAAATGCTGTAAAAACAAAAGGCGTCATTTTGAGCAGCAGCCCTTCTTCATAGGACATGTCATATGATAAAGGAAATTCTAGTTTTCTTTCAAATGCGAAATAGCATAATAAAGTGGATCAGTTAAACAAACCAATGCAGGTCCCCAATGGAAAAGATCCTCGTTAATAGGCATGTAACAATGCATCAATTAAAAATGATTGGGCTCATGCAAGTGAGAATTGATTACTAAGTGTAACGAAAATTACATGCAAATTATATTCGAATTAATGTTCAGCTAATGAGTCGATCCCAGAGTCTTAAACAGTGAATCTTAATGTAGCCGGTGTGGGCTCATCTGTAATAAGTCGCACTTGAAATCGCGTCGCCATGCAGTGTAGAGGTACATTAACGGGGGAATCCATTCGGTTGCCGATTCTGGGACCGATTCTGTAATCGATCCAGAAACCAAGACCATGCAAGCGTGCATAGCGTTTTTAACAGTATTCATCGTGTTGCATTTAGATCCTAACAGCGTCCTCGCGCGTGTAAAAAACACGTCGGACACCGCTGAACCGGCTCGCCGGCACGCGCCTGCGCTCACCCCTTCGTCGCGCTTGTACATGACGTTGGCTCCCTCAAGCGCGATGTGCCTCAGGTCCAGGTGGCAGCGAGTGCGGAACACGCACACCACGTTGGTGATGAGGATGTCGAGAGACAGGGGCTCCCCGCCGGGGGCGTCCATAGCGTCACTACGCGCCCCGGTGCCGCTCGCTTCGCCACTCGCCGTGCCAGCTGCAGCGGGCGAGAGAGAGAGAGATGCCGGCGATGAGGGAGGCGGTGCCGAACTTGAGCGGGCGAACCGGGTTCGGCCGACGGAACGCGTTAGGAGTTATTAATAAATTATTATCCATCCATCTTCTAAGCCGCTTGTCCTGGTGAGGGTAGCGGTGGCAGCAGTCCAAGGAGAGTGGACCAGACATCCCTTTCGTCAGCAACAGATTCCAGCATCTTCCTGGGGGATTCCCAGGCATGCCCAGGCCAGCCAAAGGATATAATCCTTCCAGCGTGCCTTGTGGGCCCACCACACGCAACAAAAAGGACGGACTAGACCTGTGCAATTAAATTATTATTATTATTATTACACGACACGTCGGTGGCATTGATTCAGCGCAAGCACGGCCTACGCTAGTTCCAAGACAAAGTGTTTCACCCCGCAGTGTCAGGCCTACCTGAATCAATGCTGATGAGCTGCCAGACGTTACAGACGAGGGGAATCCTATCTTTAAATAAAGAGTTCATCGCTAATCTATACAATGCATAACCGGAAACGCTCATATAGATAGATGTTTATTATTACAGCAGAAAAAATACCCAGTGAGCTTGCAAGCTCTTTACGGGACTCCTGCGACACAACAAACACTAGCTTGATGCAGTCACCAATGTTGGCGAGTACAAATCTGGGACAATATTTCACACTTCTCCCACACGGCATGTTCACGCTGAACTCGTGCCCTCTTAAACCCCACGGGCCCAAAGGCAGCCACCTGCTGTGTCTGTTGATTGATTATGTGAAAGGGAGTCAAGGGATCAATGTCGTATAGTTTTAACACTGGACTCATCATTATGGTGAGCGGCAGGGAAGCCACCAAGCTGTGCTGCTGTGTGGCCTATAGAGTTCAGGGACCTATCTGGTGGTGTTGGTGAAAAACCTGCACTCAACAGTCTAACAGAACCTGCTCTCCCCCCCTCTGTCTAACAATCCCTGCCTGCCTGCCTCTCTCCAAATGTCTCACGTTTATCACCCCTATTCCCAGCTCTGCACTTCACCAGACACCTGCAATTGGTATCAAATAAATTCCAACTTTGATAATTATTTCACAGCGGATGTCTCTGAATGCATGTTTTTCCTACTGTTTAGAGACGTGTTACATGTATAAAATAATTTGTAATAGAACATGTTCGATATAAACACTGTAATCTTTAATTAATCGCATGAGATCTCATTGAGGTAGATAAAAGGCAGATGTGGGTGAAATGGTGAAAGCAAATGAATGGATATCACATGCAAATCTACCAAATGTGTTACAATCTCAGAATGATGAAAACAAGAGACAATGTTTTACCCTTTGGAATTAATCATCATCTGTATACTTGCAAAAAGGTCCCAACAAAATGTCAGGATAAAACATTGCGAATTGTCTCATTGCCCCGCATTGTATTGTGATCTCCAAATTTAGACTTAGTACATTTTATTCTGCTGTCTCTCTGCTCTTGCCTTTAATAGGATGCAACCCAGAAGCATTTGACAAGCCACACACTGCTGATGAATATCAAAAGGTCAAAACAAGTGCTGGAGTTGCTTAATTATAATGTTGCCGGGATACGTTTGCCCAGACGAATAGAAACGGTCTTATTTCATAATCTTCGCAATGACACAAGACCCCTGTCTACTTAGCATGCATTTATGCATAAATAAGGCACTTTCCAGTTTGTGCAAACATTATAAAAGAGGCACACTCATTAAAAAGCAATTATATAAACATCACAATGCAGAACCCTAATGAAAATGTTTTCAGACTAACGAATACGTGGACAAATATGACACGATATGGAGTCACCCAGTTGCAGTTATTGTAACCTATGTACCTTGTGTATCCCTATTGGGTTTTCACACGCCAAGCACTGAGAGCCCCATTGCTTGACCTATCGTTCCTTGACAACCAACACAAATTGACTTTGCAAAATTGTTGCTGATTTTCCGTGCTCTGTCGTTGTTGACATGTCGTTCTCTCTGCAGCTTTGTGCAGCGCTTTGTGACCCTCGGGTGAAAGGCGCTATATAAATGCTATTATTATTATTACTTGCATAAATTGTATGCCATTACTACCGTTAATTAGGGGACAATTGCCACGACTTAAAAATCCACACAATGTGTGTTCCTTCATTCACCTGTTATGGCATTGAGGCAATTGTGCAAAAACGAGAGGGTCTCATGAATGCATGCATTTTACGCCCACCCTACACTCGATTATTTATGAAGACACATGGGGAGACGTGCGATACGTGTGGTACTGTGGTGTAAGTTATATGGTAACAGGAAACAAGTAGTCTATCAATCAATAAAACAGGTTCAACAACACTACCGTTGGGGCCCTCTAGTGTAAACCTTCACGTGGAAGCTCCCATGCGGGGGCCGCATGCAATTGTAGAATACACTAGTTATTGTACTCCATAGTCTAGCACTTTTTATGAGTTAGGTCACGTAAAAAAGTATAAGTGTCGTAAACCCGCCTCTGGATAACATTGGTCATGAAAGCCTTCGTGTTAAATTTAGTTATTGTACTGCCATTCTCATTGAAATTTAAGGGAATCATCCTATCAATGAGAAGGAAAGCACACGTGTGCACATGACTAACATTATTGACAAAACCCCAAAAATACATCTCTGATCATTAACAATGACCAATTAATTGTTGGATATAGATCTCTCCAAGCCATTTCCATCTGTCAGAGTCCTGCAGAGTAGTGATTCAGCTAGCACCTGCCCATTAGCTGATTTCCTTGCTCCAGCTCTACTGTGGATGTTCACCTCTTGACTGCCACTCTATTATTAGTTTCAACCACTTCCCGTTATCTTTTTATGTGTCACTAATTTGCTCATGTTTCGTAATCCATATGGTCTTCTTTCAGTAGGAGTGTATTCGCTCAAGTAATTATTCATGCAGTTTTCAGTTTTTCTTTCATTTTTAAGTAATTGTTTCTGATCAATGTAATACCACATAGTACACACTTAGAAGAACTCGTTTTATTTAGGCATATTTTGATGCATTTAATTAATAAGTTCAGTTTTCCAAAAGCAGGCCAATCTTCTCTTGTCCACTTGGATAGTTCGTCATTTTAATCGTAGTTCTCCTTCAATAAGCATCCTAGGTATACATATTCTGTTTTTCTTTCCAGTTGTGTCCCTCGATTGACATCACAAATTGATAAGCAAACTTGTTGTCCAGGATTTAATTTGTATCCAACTAATCTTGGACCCAACTATGAAGTAGTTCGTATTAAGATATTTAAACATTTGCTGCAGATGAATATTCAATCTGCAATGCGGATATAAAAAATATTTCCTCCGTTCATGTTTATGGCTGTTTTTCCATATTGAATTTTCAGAAAACAATTTCTGCTACTGTAAAAAACCTTGGCAAAAACATGTCTCCTGCACATATGCTATGTAGCCGTTCCATTTGTGTAAATATTTCATATGCAGTAGAGGCCTGGGTTTGTAAGTGCTTCAAACAGCCTCGGGCTGTCCATGAAATATTCACTATGTTTTACCTATATTAATTCAACACAAATACAAAATGTAAATTGTATCCAATAAACCCACAGCAGATTGTCACATCACATAAGATCGAGTAACCACTGGGGGTCAGTAGGAGGAGCATATTCAACTGCCTATCCTATATGGACTTAGTGACCTATTGAAGCATTCACTGCTATACAACAAAAACATCATAATGTAATGAATGATGGTGAAAATGTCTGACGATTCCTATTGCATTGGCTGTCGTTTAATCACGCACCACTAATTATGCTTCTGCTTGGGCAGTGGTGAGAATTCCACATTCCCATGCCAGGTCGCACTTTGTCCATTGGACGACCGATAAGTACTTACCCACCTTAACTCACTACCCATTAACCACACAGCAATAACACAGCAACCATATTAGTAAGAGTAATGTAGCAATTATTGCAACTCAAACAATGCGTAAATGGCTACGCGGACCGTGGAAAATCCACATCCTCCCAAACGGAAGGAACCTTTGCAGCATCTCTTAAACAAAACGAACATTGCCTCCCAGCGAATCCAATCTAAACGTTCACATCAATCCTATTCATTCTATTAAACCCGCCAAACAGTCGTCTAATGCTTGCTTCACGGAACACCAAGTTACACGCGAGCACAATTATCAGAACAAACAGTACGAACCCAGAGACCCGCTTTAAACTCTGCTCTCTCTAATTCAAGCAACAGCAAACGTTGACCTCGAACAACAACAATAACAAAGCAGCATAAGGCAACGACGGAAATTAACTGCAACTGACAGTCGCTATTGTTTCCCATCACTGCTCTGCTAGGCCTGGAGTAGTCAAGTCAATTAGTGAAGCGGGTGTAGATACCAGCAGAGATTGACAGCGGCGCGGTCGCGTCGACGAGCGTGGAAGGCTCGTCGTTGTGTACGCTGCGCAAAACTTGTCTGTTTGTTTGTGACGTTTGTTTGTGATGTTTGTTTTGTTTGTTTCTGAAATCTTGTGTTTTGCACTAACGCGACGAGCCCCGCTTGGCACGGCCCTGCGCCCGTCTCCTTCACTTCCGGGGCATCGGTCACAACGGCTCTGACGGCGGCCGCGGGAGACACCGTGCATCCCGCGTTTGATAAATTGTCATCAGTATCAATACCAGATAATGTAAGAAATGTATTGGGATAATGTTATCCATATTCTAGTTCTTTTTATGAGTTGCAACTATCAGCGAAATCGTCGTACCTGCTTTGTAAGTGTTGTGGGCTCGCTCGCCCTCCAACATACCGACGGGTTTATAACACTTATACACTTTTCACGTGGCCTAACTCATAAAAAGAACTAGACTATGGATAACATTGGTCACGAAAGCCGTCGAGTTAAATTTATTGTGATAATGTCTTGTGTTTGTAAGATCTTAACACTTGTTTCATTGCCAGAAAAGGAAAAACCTTGTATATTTCTTTTACATTATCTGTACAGTAGCAAAAAGGTGCTCACAATAATCAATACCAGCTTAGTCCTCGAGGCAGGCTTGTAAGCAAAGGCACGTTTGAGGTGAGATGGGTTATGCTGCGATGCTGGACTGCACCGTGCATTTCTCAGTCTGTATGGGTTAGTAAAACACTGAGTTTGTGTTTGCTCTGTTAATGCTGATCGTGCAAGAATTGGTCGTGCAATAAGCTACCTGTAAATTTTTCCCATCGCAATATTTAACTGCATGTTCTCGCCGTATCCGCGTTGGTTTTCGCCGGGCACTCCGATTTCCTCCCACAGTCCAGAGACATGCTGATGGATAGGTTAATTAGACTGCGGACTAAATTTCCCCCGATGACCGGTGATGGACTGGCGTCCCATCCTGGGTATAGCCCTGCCTTGCGCCCTGTGTCTGCCGGGATAGGCTCCGGCTCACCGCGACCCTGTATAGGATTAAGCGGTTTCTGGTAATGGATGGAACAACAACACAGCCACCCACGTGGAGTAAACTATTAATATTTATCAAACTAACGTCAGGTGTTGAGGAAATGTATGGGTAAGGGTGTGTAGGGGAGACCTCCAGCCAATCAGATACGCCGTACCATCACACCGAGCCCGGCCGCGAGACGTCACTCTCCCGTTACCAAGCGCTCGGCGTCTGGGTTACGTGTTCTCGGCTCTTCGGTGAGCGAAGCTGACTTAGAATCTATAACTAGATTATAAGTTGTTGTATACATTTATAATTAGAAGCAGGTAATGCTACGGCAAAGATAATCTCCCTCACAGCACTGTGGCTCGGTGTGGGTTTGAGTGGTTTAAAAGTTACGTGATGATTGGTTGGCTGGGACGGCCGCTAGGATAGATTAGGCCCCCATTTGCTGTCAATGAAATATTTCCACTTGCAGGTTATATTGTTACACTATTTGTAGCTTAATGTCTGTGTATAATGTTACACAACGTGGATTTTTCTTAAGTTATATAGCTGTTATGTGATCTAGGAGTCAATTATCATGTGTCCTTTGGTATTGTTTTGGAATGTTTGTCAACCTATATTGTCCTGCCCTGCGGCTGTTATTGTTAGCCCGGGGTTTTGGAAATGCTCTCAAGAGCCGCTCATTCGGGATTGCCGTGTCGAGCGTTATTCCTCTTTCCTTCGCGACGTTTCGCCTCACACTTTAGATGCATCTTCATACTTTTGACTCGGCAGCTCTTAAGAGCAATTCACGTAGATCGATCGAGCCGTGAACACTTACATCAGTACAGTTTTGGGTTTTGTCAAAATCACATCATGAGTGCGTTTGCGTAGTCTAGCCATTCACCTGTTTTCATATTTCTCAGTATGCACTGCTGTCTCTAATAACGTTAGTAATTTGTCTTCATTTTTATTTCATTCAGACAACAGTGGTTGATTTAATCTCATCATAGTCAAGCTGAGGTATTTTCTGTGTAGTCATTAGCCATAATCATGCTGTGTGATATTCACAATAAAATAAACACTTGCTTGATAGTCACTCATTTTATTACCAATGAGCGGACGATCATCACACTCATTATCACTCTTGATGGAGAGTATGAGACCCTTAATTTACAATTAGCCCAATGCTTGTTACATTAACTTGCATATTTCTTGTCACAAAACCTAGGTGTAATCACTGGAGACAGATCATTCGTCATGCGGTGGAGGTCATAACAGCTAAGGGACATGCCTGCTGGTAAGAGTGCATTATGTTAAGGACGTTTTTTGTAAGTGTTGTACGTTTTTGCATCACTATTGCTTTGTAGTTGAACACAGTCATTTTTAGTACATCAATATTAACAGGTTTATGGTTTTCAAATTTACCTAGGTGTGCCAATTGTTTGCTGAATGTGAGTGTGCGCTTTATCATAAAACCGCAGTTCGATTTTCTATATTTGATGCATTTTATGTAACACCCTCAAATTATTAATCCGGGATATTTTTCAATGTAGAGCATGTATAGCATTGAATATAACATGACGAATGTTCATAGTCAAACAATACAGGTTTTTTATGGTCACTGTAGCCTATTAACATTCTTCACAATTTCATGGAAACTATTTCCAGAAAAAAAATGTGTCGTCTTGATATGCATTAAAATAAAATGTTGGAAAATGCAATCCCTGTGCTTGACACAGTATACTGTTTGGATGCGCGTACCGCTAATAAGCACAACGGCGTCGGCCGAGCTTAGGAGAGCGATTTTAAACGTCACTTTGCAGGGGTGACGGCGGAGGGGAGTGAGGTGCGCCCTCACAGGCGAACGGGCCTCAAGTCCTACACGGGCGGCCAAACCTCTACTGAGAAGAAAATGAAGCAGAAGAAAGCCGCGGAGAGCGACGTTTTCGTCGTGAGTGACCCTTTTTGCACTGTTGTGGCCAATATGCACGGAACAATGCACTGATTCGTTGATTACATTATATTCTCGTGCTCTCAGCATGAAATGGTAAAAAGAGACGAAAAATAATAAAATTGTGACCCCAAATTAAGATATTTCAGAAAGTAAATTTCTGCTATTAATATAGTAATAATAGCATTTATAGAGCGCCTTTCACCCGAGGGTCATCTGTAATTTAAAATCAATGCAATCATTGCGAAACTTTAATTGTAAATGTGTTTAAATATAACAGTGCCCTTGATTTGGAACCTACTTTAAACAAGTTTAGACATAGGTGCATTCCAATTCATAGTAACATGACATTACTCTGAAGACCCGTCTTAACCTCTGAGGTTTGATTAGCTAAGGCTGGGGTCGAAAGTGTTCTGTCCCCCTCTGATGCTGTGGTCGTTGCTCGGCTGTTCTCTCTGCCTGTCGAATGCGTTCGTTGTGTTTTCAGCTGGAAACGCTACGCAAGAGCCTGGACCTGCAGAAGAGCAGCGAGAATGAGGAAACCATTCTCAACAATACCTACAACCAGGTAGACGCAACAACAGGTGTTACGATACGGCTATCCCAAAAGTACAATGATCATCACTGTCCATGAATAAATGGACAAAATCTGTTTTATCACCAGTAAATAAAGTATGATTGCGATGAGGTCCATCAGCCAAAAAGTTTCTGCACCAATGTCTCAGTCTTAATCTGGGAACGCCTGGGAATCCCCCAGGAAGAGCTGGAATCTGTTGCTGAGGAAAGGGCTGTCTGGTCCACTCTCCTTGGACTGCTGTCACCGCGACCCCCACCAGGACAAGCGGTTTAGAAAATGGATGGCTGGATGGAAATGCTGCTGGGTTAGCTGGTATTGTAGGCAAGACAGAGTTGTTTGACTTGTATGGGTTTTCTCCCCATTGTTTCATGTCATGTGCTGCCCAGGAGCAGGAGAGCCCACGTTTTAACAAGAACAAGCAGCGAGAGCGGGTGGCCACTGCCAAAAAATCCAGCAATGTTGTAGGCGAGGACATAGACGCCACCGACGCTAAGACTAGAAAGAAGAAGAAAAAGCCACGCCAGCTGCCGTTGCTCCCTCCAGATGAGTACGACCCTGGAGGCGAGACCACCAGCGAGGTTTTTACAATATCGGACAAAGTCAAGGTAATGGAAGCTGCATATTCTTCCAGCATGGGCCTCTGTCCCCAATTCTGACTTTAATTATCACTTCAACCAATATTGCTTATATTGTTATGTTGCAGTGCCCATGCCAGTCGCTGCACTTTGAGAATTGTAATTGAGTTGATCTCTTAGGTTTTGTGTTAACACTGCTTATTCGATTGTTGACGAGGTTGAGGTGTAGCTGTACGATTGACTGCTCGTACCACCACTGACAGAAGGGCCTCCACTAGAGGGAGTTTTGTTAAGAGCCCCTCTGCAGGGTATTTTGGTCAGCTCTTCCTACTCTTCCACACATGCACCCTGATGATAAATGAATTGTTGTGTACCCATTTATACCGCTGAAGCAGGGGGATCCGAGAGACTCAGCTGCCATGCCAGGAGATTAAACTTGTGACCTCTGGATTGTAAATCCAGGATGCTAATATTGTGTCACGGCAGTGTCCATGGCACAAGTGATAACCATTGGTTTTAGAAATCATGGACATTTTTCACTTCACTGGTTTGATATACTCTTATTACTGTTTGTATGTCAGGTATATAAAGTCAAGTGAAATCTCAATGAGGCAGCATATCTCTCTTATAATTGGGGGGATTAGAACAATTCACTCAGGTAGACATAGAGGTGCACAAATACAATTTGGGAAAACGGCAAATATGAAGAATCGCAAAAAAGAAGAAGTAAGAGTCTGTAGTCTACTAACATATAGACGTGTTAATGAACATAAAGGTACATGCTTGTCATGAAATTACACATAAATGTTCGACAAAGTGTACATATACCGGTGCGTCCGCTGTTACATCGGCAAAGCAATTCAAAGACAAACTTAAAAAGACACCCCAAAGAGCGACTTTTTTTTTTCACTCCTGTCCAGGAGGATAAGCACTACCTGATCCAGGCGGCCAGCACGCCCGTCGACGACCTGCTCAAGAAGCCCAGAAAGAAAAAGGATATGATGACCCACGATGAAGAAGGTGTCACAAAGAGAAAAAGCAAAAAGGAGCCGATCCTGAACAACGAGACGATGGAAGTGGACAGGTCAGAATGGCTAGTTTTGTTTACTAGTTTTATATGACGTCTTTGTTCGTGCAAATTGTGTCCCACAATCGCTGGGAAGTCGAGGAGAGACTGTATATATAATCAGGTGAATTTTCCCACGCAGCTTCTCTTATCTGTGGGAAAAAGCGAGAAAATTGGTTTAATGTAGTGTTTGCTTTAGTAATTTCCACGTGTGCCTCTTAACAATGGAAAAACACAGCAAATAGGATGAATTTGCACGTGACTTCTCTTATCTACAAACAAATGCGGGTAATAGGAATTTCCAAGGATTGGGGCTGCAGATAATAAACGCACAGATTAGAGGAGTTGTAACAAATTCGGTAGCCTATCTGTGAGGGATAAATATTGTATCATAAATATTTCTTAAAAATTGACACACATAAAGTAAAACTTTTTTTTTACACAACAGTGATGCAGTGTCCACTCTCCTTGGACTGCTGCCACCGCGACCCTCACCAGGACAAGCGGTTTAGAAAATGGATGGATAGATGGATGATGCAGTGTTTCAATATAAGTTGGTTAATTTGTGCGTTATTGTGCTTTGGTCTGCATTTTGTTTAGAACCATGACCTTAGCGGACCTGGACAATAGCCCCCTGCCAGCTGTTCGAAGGGCAAAGGTTAAATCGAGGACGCCGTCCAGAGGAAGGGAAGTTAGCACGGCCGAGGGCTCCCCGGAACCACCGGTCCCTCGGCCACGGAGGAGCAGGGAGGGCCACGGCAAGAGCGAGGCCAAGGCGGCCACGAGTCCGGATCGCCCTGATGAAGAGGTCGCACTCGCAGAGGGGAGGGAGGAAGAGGCCGCAAGGCGACCAAAAGCCGCCAAGAAGACCAAGAAGAAGAACGCGAAAGGTGACGTTGGACACTGTGTTGTCCAGACACACTCGCGGCGTTTAGAATGATTAGCGGAGGAGCCGATCACTGAGACCCTTTCAGTATATTCGAAGCAGCCTTAATCATTTATTTTTTGTTGCTTTGGTTTTTATTGTTATTTTTTCGTTGTTGACATGCCGTCCTCTTCAGGGCCCTTGTGCAGCGCTTTGTGACACTCGGGTGAAAGGCGCTATATAATTTGATATTATTATTATATAATAATAATAATATTCTTACATTTATAATCCCCGACATTCAGACCCTGGTCACTAGGGTCTGAAATACGATAAACAAGGTTACGCTTATCGTATTTCAATGATAGTAATAATAAAAATATTAAAACTTATAATGTGAACAGGAAATCATTCAATATCGAAGGTGTTTATGCGATGAGAGAACGACTCGGAGGCACGATGAACCCACAGAGAGGTGGGAGGGAAGGCATCCACACTGTTGCCATAGTACAGGCGCCATCGAATTCCGGTGTTTCCATTCTCCCGCGGTGCCGTTCATCTTAACACGCAGCGGCGACAGGCAGCAAGGAGGCCTCGTCAGCTGAGGTGGCGCAGGAGGCGGAGCGCAGGGAGGAGGACGAGCAGGCCCTGGGCGTCTTCGTGCATCGCGCCGACCGCCTGGGCTCCGACCCGCTGCTCTCCCGCGCGCTGGTGCGCGTGCACGTGGTGGACGCCGCCACGGGGCAACACGTGCGCACGGAGGACAGGTGGGACGGGCAGGGGCAGGCGGGAGTCGGGGGAGACCCGTATTGTCGTCGCCGTCTCGTGGTGCTGATGTCACGAGGATAATAATAATAATATATTTTTAATACTAATGATAATTTAACATTTATAACGCGCACATATTCATTCAATGTCGAAGGTATTCATTCGACGAGAGAAGGACTCGGAGGCGCGAGGAAAGCGCGGAGAGGCGGAGGAGGCAGCCGGGCGCAATCTCCGAATCCTATAACTCATAGACAGTGCCACCGATCGAGCGACCGACCGAGCCGCTCACACGGTTTCCCCCTTTCCCCCTCCGTCGCGCTCCGCGGGTGTGTGCCCGCTCGCCGCGGCAGCGAGCAGCCCGCGGCGGCGTCCCGCGAACCGGGCTCGCCCAATCCGGTGCAGCCGCTCGCGACGCGGCCCTGCAACGTGCGCTCCCACCGCTCGCTGCTCCCCGAGTGGGAGGAGCAGCTGGTGTTCCCCCACCGCCTCGGCCCGTTCCTCCGCGCCGAGCCCGGGGCGCTGCGCGTGCTGCTGTTCTTCGAGGTGGGTGTTCGCGCACCGGTGGCAAAGCGGTCGCTCCGTCGTATGGTGTTGAGGCGGGTGTTGATCGGTCAGTCAGTCGTGAGTTTTTTTTTAGTTAAGCTGGAAGGAACCGTTGAGATAATCCATCCATTCATCCATTATCAGAAACTGCTTAATCCTATACAGGGTCGCGGTGACCCGGAGCCTATCGCGGCAGACACAGGGCGCAAGGCAGGGGTGTACCCAGGATAGAACGCCAGTCCATCACAGGGCACCGGGGGCAATTTAGTCAGCAGGCCGATTCACCTATACGGCAGCATGTCTTTGGGCTGTGGGAGGAAACCGGAGTGGGTCGGTGAGTGAGTTGATGAGTGGGTGCGTGAGTGAGTTAATGAGTGGGTGGGTGAGTGAATTAGTGTGTGGGTGAATAATGGGTGGGTGAGTGAGATAATAATTGAGATAATAATAATTTTACACCGGAGGAAACCCACGCAGTACAGGGGGAGAACACACAGACTCCACACAGAAAAGCGCCCAAGGCGGGAATCGAACCGCCACGGGCAAGACCATTCTTTCTGTGAATGGAGATGTGTAAAAGGCACTTAAAAATGTCTTTGATGTTGGTATAATGCTGGTGTTGATGCTTTAGGTGGTGGATCTTGTTAACATGGATGAAAATCAGACCAACTACTCCGCGCTACAGCCCGACAGTGGAAGCTGGCGGTGCCTGGCCTGGGCCTTCCTCAAGGTGGGTGCCATTAAAACTCTGCCAGCAATTAGCCTATATAGTCCACGAGGGCACATGTCAGAGTACATATAATTGAGGGAATCGGAGACCGTGTTAAAATGATACATTTGGTGACTTTATACATCTGTTTTTTCGGGAAAATATATAGCAGAGCAGTGGTCTACAGCCAGTCGATCGTGATTGGCAGGTCGATCCCAGAGTTTTGAACAGTCAATCTAAACACTTAAAAAATATATATATCTAAATAAATATACAGAGTGGGCAAAGCCGAGATTTTGTACGGTGGCTGTGTTTAAAATTGGCGGCTGTAGGTTGCAAATGCAAGCTGCTGGAGAGTTTTAAAAAAGAGCTAAATGTCAGCACACAGGCCTAAGAATAGGTCAGTGTTTTGCTGGCATACATTTTTTTCCGTTTTATTAAGGTAGAATTTTTATGTTGGCAGGCGGTTTGCCGGTGCCATATTGCCACACATTGCTTCCTTTGTATTATGACGTTATCGGCCAACTAATTAATGAGTGTTTTTTTTAAGTTGCGGGAGGAAACCGGAGAACCCGGAGGAAACCCACGCAGAACAGGTTGGAGAACACACAAACTCCACACAGAAAGACCCCCAACGTGGGAATCGAACCGCCTCGGGCAAGACCGTTCTTTCTGTGAGGCGCGGGCGTTACCACTGGATAGACACTCTGCCGCCCAAAAGGACGGCACCGTCGTTACAGCGGCTGGCGCGTGTGCCTCTAACAGCTGGTCGGCGCCAACGGTGCGATCAACGTGGGCGGGAAGATGCGCCTGCAGTTGTTCCACCCGCCGGCACGGTCTCGGCCTGCGGCGGGCGCTTTGCATGTGTACGAGTGGCACGCGAGGCACGCGCGCCTGCGCTACCCGGCAACGCTCTACGTCACGGTCAAGGGGCTGCGCCTGCCCTCACAGGTAAACGAGCCGTCGGGAGAATTCCAATTCAACTTTATTCGTTAATTCTGCCATATGTACAGGGCATATAGAGAGGATCGAAATTCCATTTCAGACCCCGGTGTTGGCATATACATGAGCTGGAACACAACAACAAGGGTTTAAAAATACTAGGATAAAAAAAAACCACAAAATACTAACAATGTTTTTATATATACAATTCAGAGCTGGAAACTGTTGCCGAGGAAAGGGATGTCTGGTCCACTCTCCTTGGACTGCTGCCACCGCGACCCTCACCAGCACAAGCGGTTTAGAAAATAGATGGACGGATGTAAATTCAGTGACGAATGCAGTAAAATTTCCCTTAGTCGTCATGGCTTTAGCGCGTATCATATCGTGTGTGAGTCAACCTGGCTCGAGGGCTCCCACGTATTTTAACCCCTTCCCCGTTGAGTGTAGTTGGATCCGTCCGGGCGCTCTCTGACGGCGATGCAGCAGGAGCAAGGCTCTCGAGGCCCGGATGAGCCGGGCTCCGAGGCTGGCGCCGCGTCGTCTCCGGCGCGCGCCGCCCAGCGTCGCGACGCGCTCAAGTGGAGCCGCCTGCCGGGACAGGTGCCGCCACCGATCGCCACCATCCACCTGCGTTACAGCCCGGCGAAGTTATAGCGCGCTGCCGCTCACTATATGCACCTTAGCTGATAATATAATAATAATTAAAAAATTCTAAAGCGCAGATATTCATTCACTGTCGAAGGTACTCATTCGACGATAGAACGACTCCGAGGCGCGAGGAAAGCGCAGAGGTGGAGCAGGCAGCCAGGCGGTTTTCCAGCGCCAACATATTGGCACACACTGCTTTCTATATATTAGGATGTTATCGGTTAATGAATTAATGAGTATTTTTTTTAAGTTGTGGGAGGAAACCGGAGAGCCCAGAGGGAAACCCACGCAGAACAGGGGGAGAACACGCAAACTCCACACAGAACGGCGCCCAAGGCGGGAATCGAACCACCTAATAAAAGGCTTTGCCGGCTGGTTGGCTGGCTGGGCAAGTGCGCGGCGGTGACTCTCAGAGCACACATCGACTTACGGTGTTGAGCGCGTCCCCTCCTTGCACGCTCGCCCCCCCCCCGCGCCCGTATATTTCTTCCCGCCCGCGTGCGTTAACCCCCGTGTCTTTCCGCGTCCAATACCCCACACACGCGGCAGACCTGCTACATCCCCAACAAGCTGGCACTGACGCTCAAGGCTGGCACGGCGGGCTGCTTCCGCGTGCGCTTCTCTCCGGACGGACGGGCGCTGGCGGCGGCGTGCGTGCATCGCGACAGCCACCCCGTGTTCGGTGAGCGGTTACGCGCGGCTGCTTTCGCCGTTGGATAATTTAAAAAAAGGTGCACTGTCTATGAATTTTAGGATTCGGGGATTGTGGCAGTGCGGATCTTTGGAGTTGTAGAAAAAAAGTAAACAGTGTGGTGGTGTGATGGGGGAATAGTTTTTTGGTTAAGACAATGTGTATGGTAGCGTAAATTTGTTAATTCTTTAGTGGTTTAAAACCTATAAATGTGTACAAATTGCAGTTCAGCAACTTTAGTCGATGAAACGTTGCATGTCTAGTGTCTTACATGAACAATACAAACAATACCACAGCAAACGGATCGTGTCAGTAGATGGCGCCCGTGGACTTACTGAAGCCTCGTATGGCTGCTTTGGCTGCGCGTGTTTTCCGTAGCATAGCAGATACTGTAGCTCTGTTTATAATATATTCTCCCGCAATGTGTACATTTCATACAAGTACACGTAGTTTTCTCTAAAATCCAAGTAACCAGGAATGGCCGTGTTTACTTGAACGTGGATTCCGTGAAAACTCGCATGCAAAATAGATTTAATTTGGTGAATTATTGCATACGTGGTAGCTCAGCTTTTGAAAGTTTATATTTTTTGCCCAAGGCTAGCATGTAAATCAAACGTATAACAGCGTGGCAACACAGGCAAAAACCTGATTTTTGCAACAACAATACCGTCGAGCATTTTAGGAACACCAAATACTCCCAATCTGTGTCTCTACTTACGATTAAAACACATGTTTTAGTCTTATTTACCCGAGCAGCATTTGTTTAATCAAGGAAACCATGGACCCGTTTCTACCATCTGTATCTCATGGGCAGTCCGGCTTGTTAAACAAATGCTGCTAGGTTACCAAGTTGTTATTGGCAAGTGTGCGCCATATGGAATAGAGAACCGGTCCAGAATGTGCTTGCATAAACAAATACTTCTTGGTAACCTCGGTACAGAAAGACAATAAACTGATAGACTAACCAAATATTGTTATTTTAATGGGGAGACACAAAATGGGGCTGTGCTTGTATGTTCAGCAAAGGCAGCTCAGCATCAAGAGTTCGTGCATTTAGTGTCTAGTTTGCAGTCAAGCTCTCGCAAATGGAAATTGATTATTTGGTGATACTGCGTCAAGCAGAACAATCATTCAAAGCTGTCTGATTCTTCCTCTCGGACCTCGCCATTTACTGTGAAGAAGTGCCGCCGCCTCGAACCCCGTCCAATCAGTGTATTGAAGGCAGAGTTGTTGACAATTGTAACTGAGTAACTGTAATTTGTTACATCATTGTCCTCTGCTCTGTGTGGTCAGTGTTCGAGGTGCCGTCGGGACAGCTGTTAATGGAGCTGCCAGGACACCTGGGTCTCGTGTACGACCTTTCCTGGTCACGTGACAGCTCACGCCTCCTCTCTGCGTCATCGGATGGCACCGCACGGTAGTTGCCTGTCTGCTTGCCGCCTACCACACAAAGACAAAGATTCCCCATATAATAATAATAATATTTTACATTTATAACGCGCAAATTTTTCACTCAATGTCGAAGATATACATTCGACGAGAGAAGTACTCGGAGGCGCGAGGAAAGCGCAGAGGGGCGGAGGAGGCAGCCAGGCGGTTTGCCGGCGCCCATATATTATGATATCGGCCAACATCCAGAGGAAACCCACGCAGAACAGGTTGGAGAACACACAAACTCCACACAGAAAGGCGCCCAAGGCGGGAATCGAACCGCCTCGAAGCAAGACCATTCGTTCTGTGAGGCACGGATGTTACCACTGACCCGACAACCGCCGTTAAGCAGGGAGCTTCACGAATTCGCGCGATCCGGCAACCCTCGCTCGCCCGCAAAGCGCCGAACTGCGGGCGCGGTGCCGTAGCCCCCCCGCCCCCCCAGAGCGCTCACCACCGCTCGCCCGCCCGGCACCCACCACCCACCAACCGCAGGCTGTGGAACGTGGCAGGCCGCGTCCGCGCCGCGGAGAAGGTGCTGCCCCACCCGTGCTTCGCGTACGCCGGGCAGCTGCATCCGGGCGTCGCCGCGGCGACGGTTGCCGTGACGGGGGCGTACGACGGGGTGCTCCGGGCCTGGGACGTGGGCCGCGGGGCGGCAACGCGTGACGGGCTGCTCCTGCGCGAGCTCGAGGGTCACCGCGGATACGTCAACGCCGTCTGCTTCGACGCGGACGGTACTGACGCGTTGTCACGTCGTAACGTTGTAACGTCGTTGCGTGTGTCACCGTCATTGTCGGCTCCGGCGTAGGTTTCGACTGATCGGAGCCAGGCCCGTACTGTGCGGTACTGAATCGTTTTATCGTGGTGCGGTGGGGAGAGTGGTAAAATCGTAATTGCTAGTACGAGTTTTTATTCCTTCGGCTGGCCTGGGAACGCCTGGGAATCCCCCCCAGGAAGAGCTGGAATCTGTTGCTGAGGAAAGGGATGTCTGGTCCACTCTCCTTGGACTGCTACCACTGCGACCCCCACCAGGACAAGCGGTTTAGAAAATGGATGGATGGATTTTTGTTCTGTCCAGATTTGAACGTCATCATCATGATAGATAGATAGATGTTTATTATTACAGCAGAGAAATACCCAGTGAGCTTGCAAGCTCTTTACGGGACTCATGCGACACAACAAACATGTTATTTTAGGATAGCCGTGTCGAGCGATCTCCATCTCTCCCTCGCGACGTTTCGCCTCCCACGTTGTAAGCATCAGCAGAGGTTATCATCATGATGATTATCTCTGGTTTGATGTAGATTTTCATGGCTACTCTCGCAACATTTTGTGAAACGTCACGAAGGACAGAAAAGCATCATTCAACCAGAGCTGTCCCGAAAGAGCAGCTCTTTAGAGCAATGCCCCCCTGCTGCGGAATTAAGCTGCAGAGTGCAAGATTTCATCACAAATACACAAAAACCACATGCATACAATCGTTCTGAATCATAGTTTTACAATCCTGATGTATATATTCTTTAATCCCTCTGCTTATATCCAAACAAAATGCTTTTGTCACAGTGGTCAAGGTTATATAATAATACGAGCAAAGACGACCAAAAAAAACACATTTGCAGTGGAATTGCATGAAACTATTACAATGCATGTATTTCGGTGCTTCCGGAGCAGACGGTTTCCGTCTCTCAACCATGAACACCATGTTTAGAAATAGAAGCAGACATAGGTTACCTTGGTGGGGAACTACGTAGAACTTATTTCAATAGGTGGCTGGGAAGC
>JAZEWU010000036.1:4061059-4101646 GCA_036362915.1 Geotria australis
TCCATCCATTTTCTAAACCGCTTGTCCTGGTGAGGGTCACGGTGGCAGGAGTCCAAGGAGAGTGGACCAGACATCCCTTTCCTCCGCAACGGATTCCAGCTCTTCCTGGGGGATTCCCAGGTGTTCCCAGGCCAGATGTTTATTGTTATTAATTAATAATTGTACATTTATAACGCGTGGCACATATTCATTTAATGTCGAAGATATTAATTGTCGACGAGAGAACGACTCAGAGGCGTAGCGAGGAAAGTGCAGAGGCGGAGGAGGCAGCCAGGCGGTTTGCCGGCGCCATATTGCCACTAGACACTGCTTCCTATACATTATGATGTTATCGGCCAACTAATTAATGAGTGTTTTTTTTAGTTGTGGGAGGAAACCGGAGAACCCGGAGAAAACCCATGCAGAACAGGGGGAGAACACACAAACTCCACACAGAAAGGCGCCCAAGGCGGGAATCCAACCGCCTCGGGCAAGACCATTCTTTCCGTGAGGCGCGGATGTTACCACTGCGCCACCCTGCCGCCCAGCAGTAAAATACCCAGTGAGCTTTTGCAAGCTCTTTACGGGATTCCTGCGACACGACAAACAACGCGGAAACTCGCGTGGATGCCGCGGGTTAAGAGGGGAGCATACAAAGTGAAATATTTGGCAACCCGTTGGCAAGGGCACACTGTTGTTAGTGAATCGTATCAGCCCAGCACACCCTAGCCGTACTCTTATCCGTAACCACATCAGACAACCGGACCCTGGCTGTGCCGCTAGTCATAAAACTCACCAACATGACCCTATCCCTGGTTTATCATCACACACTAGACACCAGATCCTAGCCCTACCTCGGACCCCAGTCACACATGTCAACCAGCTCTCACAGCTATTCATAACCAGACTATCCAGCCAGATTCTAACCCAACCCATAGCCACAACCGCGCTTGCCAGGCACGCTGTAATCTTCTATTTAATCCTAATCGCATTGCCAACCAGACACAGATAAGGGGAAGAGCGTTCCATCCCGAGCTGTGTCGCTGTAGCAATGCTGTGGTGGTGCCCGGACTGTGCCAGTGCAGCGTAGGCTTGTTAGATGTTTACATCTAACATGCCTGCGTGGAAATGTTTACGTTATGTTTTTGTGGTTCGTTGTGTTGACGTGTGATTTTAAAAATTGTATTTATTTCTGTCAATGCGCGTGTTTGTTGTGTTGTAGGAATCCCGTAACACAGCTTGCAATCTCACCGGGTATTTTCTGCTGTAAAAATAAGCATCTGTCTGTCTAAACATGTTTATGATTACAGTAGAAAATACCCGGTGAGCTTGCAACATCTGGCAGTGGGATTCCTGCGATGCAATAACAAATGTGCAAATTAAAATGCGTGTGCGTTGCGTGCTTCAATAACGATATAACAATTTATAACGTGCGCAAATTCCACGCCTGGTCATGGAGGACATACGGAGGTGCGAGGAAACCACAGAGAGGTGGAGGGAAGTCAGCCAGGCAGTCAGCCGGCGCCAACCCATCAGACGCTGCTTTCCAATATAGTATAATGTTATTGGCTAATTAATTAATGAGTGTTTTTTTTTTAGTTGTGGGAAGAAACCGCAGAGCCCGGAGGAAACCACACAGAAAAGGGGGAGAACACACAAACTCCACACAGAAAGGCGCCCGAAGCGGGACTCGAACTGCCTTGGGCAGGGCTTTCTTTCTGTGAGGCGCAGATATTACCACTGCGTAGATACCCTGTTTGATGCACGTAGCTATATCCTCTGGGCACGTGTTCACGCCCAGCACCGCACAACTCTTGGCAGCGACAACAAAGCAGAGCTTGAGCATCCACCGAAAAGCCGCTCCTATTTAGTAGCTAATTAACGCACCAATGAGAATTTCATTTAGAAAGCGTATTCTAATACCAGAATTGCTCTTAAGAATTTCTCTTCAGAGCTACTCTCTCGGGGTAGCTACATACTGCCTGAAGATGCCTCCAATGTGTGAGGTGGTACGTGACGAAGGAGAGAGGAACACTCGCCACGGCTGCCCTAAAAAATCAGCTCTTAAGAGCAAATCTCATATATCGAGCCGTGAAAACCAACATCAATATATTTTAATATCTGCGATAAAAAAAATCACGGGATGGTCCAGACTGTCTTGTGACCCCCATTTCATTCTCACAAACCTAATATTCTTGTATACCAATGAGTGTGGGTACACAAGACATGTGGACCACCCTGTACATTGTTATGAGCCTAGATCTGTAGGTGGCGCTGTTGCACACAATCCGTCAAAATCTTTAAACTGTAGCTGCAGTGAGTGTTCCAAGCACAGCCTTCATTTCCAGCGTCGTAGCTTTCATCGGCACCGGCGCAAATAACTCTACCATTAGCTCGTTTTATTCAATAAAATTCTTACCATTTTTCCTGCTGTGACATGTGTCAGTAGTTGAAAGCCAAACAATAAAACGCGTAAGCTTAAATACACACCGACTATTAACGTTACGACTGCCCTTTACACTCTTACACTATAAAAAGCATCTCTAAACTGTTAAAAGCCTAACCTCAGTAAATTCAATGTAACCCTAATTGGTAGTGTAACTCTAAAACTGTCTGAACTCATCAATAATCATGATTTATAAACCCTAACCCACAACTTGAAATAGCTGCTACGTATTGCTGACCCATATATCCTAACCACAACTTTAAAACGTTGAGTTGTCTGTGAGTCTTTAATCATCATCATCAGTCCATGCTTAATCCTGGAAGGGGTCGCGGTGAGCCAGCGCTTATTCCGACATACACACAGGTCGCAAGGCAGGGCTATAGCCCAGGATGGGACACTAGTCCATCGCAGGGCAGTGGGGGCAATTTAGTCAGGCCTAATTAACCTAGGCAGCGTATCTTTGGACTGTGGGAGGAAAGCGGAGTACCCGGTAAAAACCCATGAGGACACGATGAGAACATGCACACTCCACACAGAAAGGGACCCAAGCTGGGATTCGAACCCAGCCCCTTCTTGCCGGGAGGGAGCAGTGCTACTCAGTGCACCATGGTGCCAACCTGAGTGTTGAACGCTTGCATAAAAGTCCAAAGGTGAATCTGGCAGTGACC
This sequence comes from Geotria australis, assembly GCA_036362915.1. Taxonomy (NCBI): domain Eukaryota; kingdom Metazoa; phylum Chordata; class Hyperoartia; order Petromyzontiformes; family Geotriidae; genus Geotria; species Geotria australis. The sequence continues at coordinate 4,064,153 of JAZEWU010000036.1, forward strand.
TGGTTTCCTCCTGATAAAGTACATCACAGGACGTGAAGCCGTATCTCAAACGTTATTTATCTCGGGCAGGCGTACCCGATATAACATTCAAATCACCACCCTGCTCCCTCCACGACTGCGCCCCTCCCACCACCATGGTTTACCATTTCCTTTGAAAAGAAATTAGCTGAATTTATGTCACTTTGGGCAGCGGAGTGTGACAAAGTGGTTCTGCCCGAGGCAGTTCGATTCCCGTCTCGGGTGCCTTTCTTTAGAAACCGCTCATTAATTATTGGCCGATACCCTCATAATATATAGGACACAGTGTCTGGCAGGTTGGCGTCGGTTGACCCCGTGGCTGCCTTCCCCCCCCCCCACCTTTCTTGCCTGCAGCGCCTTGGGAACTCTGGGTGAAAGGCGCCATATAAATATAATACATCATTATTATTTTACAATGAATACGCTTAAAACTGACAGCACAAATCACGCCTCCTTCCCACATTTGTCTCTCCGTTTAAAAAATGTGTTTTAATATTTTATACACACACATTGGCCGTACAGCTTTCTGGGGTGGTATGGCAAGCAAGCTCTGGAGTAGTTTCAACATTCAGTGTTTTATCAGCAGAGTGAGACTTGCTCGACCCAATCTCTTAAGAGTGGTGATGTTGATAATGCCAGGTCAAACGTGCCTATACATTGGCCACTGCATATTTCAGTCACTGTTCCATCAGTTTTATAGGTGTGTAATTAACTCTCAGAATCGTAGGCTGTAGAAATTAACAAAACAAATCTCTGGCTCCATTGAACTTGCACGTTGCTCAGACATGAATGGAATGTTTGTGACGGAAGTAGAGCGATGTGGCAAGTTTTGCTTTGCATATGAGCATGTATGAGCCATGTGTTAGTGTTACTGCAGGCAGTGTTTCGCAACCACGCCCTTATTGTTTTGAGGCTAACCTCAAATCGACAAACCCACTTTGCTTGCTTTGTGTTGTATAAACCTCTGTGGTATCAAGCGATAAGATTAGAAATGCAATACTTCGGACTTTCTTTTAAAGAGGTTTGTTTTCTGATAATATGGTTACAACTAGTCTAAAATAAGGCAACTTTTCATAATTTTGTTATAAACATGATCTGATTTTTTAATGCCTAAATTCCCTATATTTGGGAATTTTATTAACGACCAACTTTTCAAAAAGCTTTATTTAAAAATATCGGCAGTCTGTTAACCATATATGTGAAGTTGCAAAACTGATTTAAAGCTGATTTAAAAGAAAGCAATAGCTAGATACATTCAGTCTTACGAAAGATAAGCCGAATGCAACATTGTAATGTTGTTGTTATTCTCGGGAAAGATAAACACATTGCGGTTCACTCGTGTGGTTTGTGTCTCAGGACTCTTTGAAGCCAGGAGCAGCATTAGCGGATTACGCCACTGGTGGGTTTCTTGTTTATCTTCACGCTTTTACAAACCAATCAGGGCACACACGTTGAGCTTCTTAATAACAATTGCTTTTTTGTACTGATTTAGGTTTTCACGGCTCGATGCATGATAGTTGATTTTTAAAGCTTTCTTTCGGGATAGCCGTGTCAAGGATAGCCATGTCGAGAGAGAGAGTGCTCGACACGGCTATCCTGAAAGAACAGCTTTTTTTTTCACGAAACTTGGTAAACTTTAGGAGAAATTTAGTTTCATGCTTTGCATAGGAATTCAAATGTATGCAATGGAAACACATTTAAGAAGTAATTGTTAAGATGTGAATGATGGGTGTACCAATGTTACCGATGCAGTGATTCATAATTATTATTTGTTCCCTCCATAATGTCTCAGCGGTGATGTCCCTGTCTTGTAATGAATCGAATAAACTTCCATATCGAACTCTACAGCTAGCAGTGCATCACCCTGTGCTAGGGAAAGGCTTCAGAAGTTGATGTCTAAAAACTGCTTCTGAATTACATTTATCCAGACTACCAATGCACATTTTTCTACACCTGAAAAAAATATTCGTCACATCTCAGTCAAGTCTTAAAGCTGAGTTAAGCTAAGTTAAACGAGACACAAAATGTAATATCAAATTTGATATATACTCCTGAGGGACCATGATGAGACCATCAACTAGTTTTACTTGGGTACTTAAATTAATCCTGTGATGGACTGGCGTCCATCACAGGACGCTGGGATAGGCTCATTCAATTCATATTGATTCTTAAGTTAGTAACACGGGCATCAAACATGTGAAAATGTACTTGTTTAATTTTGCAGTTGTTGCACCTAATGGGTGCACGTAACTCCTCCAGCCCCTTGAGGCTGCTGCATTCACCACATTGTGAAAAAAATTATCACAACCCTCAATTTGTGACAAATTATAAAATTGCAAAGGGGCGTAACATTATAAAAAAGATAATGCAGCTGTTCATGCCGTTAACTGTACATGACAGGAATCAGCAGATAACAAAAACGTTAAATGCCAAGTTGTAGCGGTTTTTCCACTCGTAAAAAAGTGGAGGAGCAATCGTGTATTGTTTAATGGATACTTATAGATATTCCATGTTCTTATGACAGGGGTGAGGCTATCCTTGGGATAACCACTGTTAACCTACTCTGATATGTTTCAGAAACGTGGACACTAACTTAAAAAATTGACCAAATGCTGAAAATTGTACATAGCGTTGAGAAATGCATTGCTAAGAATTACTCTTACATGCAGACAGATGTTCACTTGCATCAGGGAACAAACACAGAGACATCAAACTGACTGTTCAGAAAAGTAAGCAGCTTGAAGGTTACATCGCAATAAGGAATGATGACGGACGGATGAGGCTTGTCACTGAATAGCAGCCAAAGGAGGGAACTTACCCAAGAGGAGGATCGTCCTGGAGATGCAGTAATGAGATCGGCTCGTGCATGGGGTTGAAACGGATCGCAGCATCACAAGACTGTGAGGGACGTCGATGGCACTGGGCGGGGGGGGCCTTTCATCCAGCAGTGGATAGATTACGGCTGATGATGAAGACAAGAGTGTGAATAATACGGATGAAAACGCAGTTTTGTACGTTGTAAGTTGCATTTTTGCGTTGCAGCGATTAGATTGTGCGCCTTATGCTGCCCACAGAGCGAGCGGGTGGCTCGTCCCCGGGATGGAACAGCCTGGTTTCCTCCTCCGGTGGGGGTCACGTTGCCCAGGTAAGCAACACTCTAGCACCCATCTTCGCAGGCAGGAAACTGCCTTGAGTACTGCACAAAAAAAACTAAATTACACTTTACAATTTATGATCCGCACAGTATTCATTCAATGTCAATTAATGTTACGGGAGCCGTTGGAAATCATGCAGAACAGGGGGAGAATACACAAACTCCACAGAAAAGAGTCGCCAGTGCTAGAAATCCAAAAACCTCGGACAGGACCTTTTTTCTGCACCACCCTGCACATTGACAATGCATTGCGCCAACATAAGCATAGATGGATGTTTACATTACATTCATTTGAAATCGGTTAAGAGTCCAGTGAGCACAGAAGTCTCTTCATGGGAGAATTGGAGACAGCATTATCTAGTGACACCAGCAGATATAATACTACAGCAGTGACTCATACTTGGACACACGTTTAAACATGAACTGGAGCAGACTTGGCCACACTGTAATTGTCCAGGATATTTGTTTCAAATAGGATGACAATTTTTTTGTTATGGAATTAGGTCCAGATTGGTCTGTGCAGGTGTGAGTCAGTGGTCGGGTGTATATGTGTGTGTAGGTGTGTGTTTAGGTGGGTGTGTAGGTTTATGGGGGTGTGTGTATACAGGTGGTTGGGGACTGTGTAGGTATTTGTGTTTGTGTGTATATAGGTGGGTGAATGTGTGCAGGTGGGTGGATGTCTATAGGTGTGGGTCTTGTATAGGGCTGCGTGGTTGTGTGTAACCAGGTGGGTTGTAGAGTCAATGTTTTTGTGCATATAGGCCGTGGATAACAGTGACAAGTGATATCTGATCCACTGCCTGGACTTCCCCTAAGTTGACTCAGCCTTCAATAAGTACCTGATGCGGTGTGTAAACACGAGCACTAGGAATACAAAGGTAGCCAGGCCTCATGCTGTCCACACAACCCCCCTGTGCACTGTTATGGGATTAATAGGTGTTCACTAACAGCACTTCCCTAACAATCATCTATAACTCTATTTGTCTATGTAGGTTTGGGGTGCGTTGTAGGTGGCTGTGTGTGTTTGCGTGCGTGCGTGGGTGGGTGAGTGTCTGTGGGTACCTGTAGCTGGATGGGTGTGTATGTGTGTATCGGTGGGTGGATGGGCGGCAGGGTGGCGCAGTGATCTTGACATCATTGATACCAATGGTGTCAAGATCATCCTCTGTGGAGGCTTTTAGAGGACGCTACTAGCCAGTTGGAGGCAATTGCCCACCAACAACAGTGGAGGGCAGAGGAGTGATTCTCACAACATCGAGCAGAGTGCCAAGACGCTTAGACTCAGCAAGTTAGAACAGTGAGGAGCACAGGTTGTTCATCTGCCAGTCATCTCTCTCAGTCAACCCATGGCACGTGGGTCTGTCCTTTGATCCCTTTCCAGCGAGCTTTCGACACATCAGATGGCCTCAAGGTGCACCTCGCCTGGCAGAAGCACACAACGTGAAGTCACCACCACTTAGTGGCAAATCGCCATTGTTGTGTCAGTGTTGTGTATAGGTCGACTGAGCCTGAATTGAGTACCTGGTCTGGTGTCTAGACATTTCCACTGGGGAAACAAAGGCAGCCAGGCATGATGCTGGCCACCCATCCCCTCGCGTGCCGTGCCGGCCATCATATGCGTTCGCTAACAGCACTTGCCCTAAAAGTCTGTTAAGTCTTTACAGGGAATCTTTGTCTTTGTATAGGCAGGTGGGTGAATGTATGTGGGTGTGTGTAAATGGGGTGTGTGTGTCTGTGCATGCATAGGCACGTGGGTTGAGTGTGGGTACGTGAAGGTGGATGTGTGTATAGGTGGGTATGTGTGTATAGGTGGGTATGTGTGGGTGGGTGTGTGTGGGTGGGTGAGTGTGTGGGTGGGTGTGTGTGTGTAGGCTGGTGGGGGTGTGGCTATATGTGGGTGGATGCAAGTAGGCGGGTGGCTGCCCTGGGCTTGGGAGTGATTGATCGTGGTGTCCCCACACTTGTTCTGACACCACCTTGGCACATGGCCTGACAAAGCTGATATTGTGCTCCAAAGTAGAGAGCTATGCAATGTCTTTGAACTTGAAGGTAATTAAAAGATTAAAAGTATTAACTTAGCCGGAGGACAGTTTAATCCTTGTACATGTACTATATATACACGCGCGCACACATGCACATTCTTGAATGGGACATTTATCAATCCATAGGACAGACTAAATGCTCTACACCCCTGCACAGACTGAATACACGATGTCCAAACAAATAGCAATCGATCATAGTCAGATTTCATGATAGACTCTGACTTACACCGATCATTGTCATCCAATCATTCATCGTGAACGTGAAATCAATCAATCATCATCATCTAGATAAGTGTTTTGTCATAAACACCATGTCAAATATGTACACGCAGAAATACTTGGCATAGGCTCCTAATGACCTGCCGTTTAACACAGTTGACTAGAACATTGATTGCCACCTTTATTAATTCATTACAACCCCCCCCCTCATAATAAAATACGTTTTCTCGCTCCATTCCGAGGATTGCGATAAGGCACCGTTACGTTTTTTTGCGCTGATTGTATGGCAATGCGGCAATGATTCATTTTTACAAGGTATTCATTTTTCCGGAAAGCATTTAAACGCTTAGGCAGGTGTCGCGTAACCGTAATTACTTGCAAAGCAAACTAAAACTACTCAAAGTAAAAATCCAAATCGTTACGTTGTATCGATACCCAGCACTGAAGCGATGACTTGGCTGCCCAGCAGTGGCGTGGGCTTTTTTCTTCCCACGGTGAGTCACAATCGCGGTGACTACATGCATACACAGCGGTGCAGATGTTGCTGAGAGTCAGCATCATATCTGCGCTATGAGCTTGACGGTACATCGTTTAGAGACTCGGGTGAAAACTGTTTGCAGTTTGAGCCACGGCCATTCAATGTTATTCTGATCATTCTGAAATACTGTTTCCAGCACATTGTAGCTGTAATTAGTCTGCATGAAGGACGATCAAATAAACAAATATTGAGATTGAGTTGATAAAATAAAACAAATGATGTTTATGCAGACTTGATAAAGCATTCATCTTTACCTCTGTACTTTCAAATATCTCATTCCCTAAGCCTTTTTGACCACCACTTGTATATTTTTTTCCTATATTTAAATTAGGAAAGTGTCGCTGAGTCTCAAATTTCAGAAGCGTCCACCATTGGTGTGGTGGGTAATTTCCAAGAATGTTTTAGTTTTGTGTGGCAAGAAACTATAAGTACCTGGAGAAAAACCCCATGCACACAAGGAGATGGCAATCAATGTTCAACACAGGGAGAATAAGTCGACAGATAGACACAGTCTATTGAATCCATCTGGGGACTGAACCCACTGCTGAACTGCCATCTCCTATCAACAGCCCCATTCCTACAATACCTGGTAAGCCCCGGTGGTCTCTCTTCCCAATGACTAACCAAGGTTCAGATCTGCTTAGCTTGGGAGATACAACGAGATATAGGGTGTATTCAGGATGATTTGATCATAGGCACATTTGCACTGTGTAATAGGGGGTCAAGGTAGAAGCGTTCACGTCGCGATCCCTGTCAGGTAATACTTGGTATTGCCTGCGAATTCTACCAAACACTTCGAAGCCAAGCTGAAAGACAACGATGTCCAGAAGCTGCCCATCGTGCTTTGAAGAATCGCAAAGAAGAAGACTGTGTAATACGATCATAATTTATCTTAATAATGTATTGCATTTATATAGCGCCTTTCACCTAGAGGCCCCAAAGTGCTGCAGGAAAGAGAGGTGGGGGGGGGGAGGCAGCCACGCTGACAGCGTGGCGGCCGATTAATTAATGAGTGCTTTTTTATTTCTGGGAGGAAAGCGGAGAACCCAGAGGAAACCCACCTCGAACAGGGGGGGGTTGAACCGCCTCGGGCAGGAGCTTCATTCTGCGAAGCCGCGGATTGTTACCACTGCGCCACTCGGCCACTCCGCATTGAACACACGGTGGCCCGCTGGCTTGTGATTCGTAATTGGTGAGACATTGCGGCGGCACGTCCGCCACCCATTACTAAAGAGCACACGGTCTGCCAGGCGCTGTGCCAGGCGTTGTGCCAGTCTACACCTGCCTGCGTGTGGCGGGACGATTTGGCGAGCGCACGTGTGGGATATTTCCCGACAAGGATCTGTAACGATAATGTTTCTGTGAAGAGCGGCGAAATTTTGCTGAACGTGCAAGTGGGCTTGGTGGTGACTTGGCAGAAGGGGTAGGGGTACTGTGACTCGTGCCGCTCTGTTCGCCGCATTATAGTTTTATCTATCTCGTGCACACATTTGTTTAAATTCAACTCGGGTTTTGAATTGATTTGAAAAAAAACCGAAGCAACGTTTAAGTTATTTTAAGTGTGTGGAGCGTTCTGACGATTGCGACGCAAATGCGAAGATATAGTTTCTTCCCAAGGGGCAGGTCCGTGGCTCAAAGTCCCTCCATACCATCCCATTTTACTTCCCTCTCTACACACCGCAGAACCTCATTGCATGCTGGGGTTATTAAGCCAGGGGAGGGATGGTTATGTTGGTTTCGTATTTCCTTCCTCAGTGGTGTTTCTAATGTGATGCCATCGGCGGATACAGATTAATACCATGCTCAGAAGGGCTGATGCTATGAGGTTTTACGAGTTAACTAGCACAGTTTTCATTGAGCAAAGCTTACATTTTTGTTGCTTTTAATTGTTTTTTTTTCTGTCATTGTTGACATGCCGTTCTCTCCGCGACCCTTGTGCAGCGCTTTGTGACCCTCGGGTGAAAGGCGCTCTATAAAATGCTATTATTATTAATAACGTTTCAATCATTGAACGCGACATCGCTGCCGGACACGGCTGTGAGAAGAGGCAAGCCCGCCTGACCCGCTGACCCTCACCACGAACCGCGGGCACTTGCGGTTCTCCTCACGCCGCCTCGTGTTCCCGTGTGTGCGCAGGGCGGCCGCCAGGCACCGTGGGGCCACCCGTCCCTCGCTCCATCGCTCCTGTCGCCTCACTCGATGACGACGTCGTCCTCCGCGTCGATCGCCGCGCGCATGATGCCCAACCCCGCGCACCAGCCAGGTTCTGCGGAGAGAGCCTGCCCGCACTTTAATAATAATATCAATTTATATAGCGCCTTTCATCCGAGGGTCACAAAGCGCTGCACAAGGGCCGCGAAGTGTATTATCGCTGCAGATTTTCACGGCTCGACGTATGTTTAGACGGATGGTTTGTTATTACTACCCAACCTCTGCAGATCAAAAGACCTTGCAGAGTTCAATAAAACATGCAAATAACGGTGTAAAGAAATGGGAAACTGTCACATAACCATCACGCTTCGAAGAATCGAAAAGAAGAAGGCAGCAGAAAATGCCCACTGAGCTTGCAAGCTGTGGAAGCGGGATTCCTGCCATACAACACTGGCTCCTATCGCTAATACTGCTAGATAGATGTTTATTATTCCAGCAGAAAATACCCAGTGAGCTTGCAAGCTCTGGAAGCGGGATTACTGCGATACGAACAAACGTGCAAGAATTGCTCTTAGGAGCTGCTGTTTTGGGATAGCCATATCGATTGTTCCTCCTCTCAGCTTTGCGATGTTTCACCTCACCTGTCGGAGGCATCTTCAGGCAGTATAAGATGCCTGGTGATGCCTATGATAAAGCACCGGTTTACGGGCAAGCGCTACCACATTTGGTTGATTATTTACAAAAGGTCTCAATAGGTTGCCTTGGTTTTGAACGTGCAAGTCGGCTGCATATTTGTTATAGATCACAAGCCGTGATTCTTCTTTGGTGTTGGGCAGTGTGTGGTGAACACCGAGCGGTGGTGCAGCAGTTAGCGAATCGCCCGATAAATCTGGTGATTGGAATTGCACTGCGGCCACGGCTAACATTGGTAGCAAGCGATATCCGAAGTGGAACCCGCATCGACCAGTGTGGTAACGTACGGTCAGAGGACCCACGTGACAGCCACGGCATGGGGGGTACATTAATCCCGCAAAAATGTTTTCATGAGTCATACGTTTGAGTCACATGGCCTTGTACGGTACTGTTTGCTGGGACTTTGTGTGTGTATATATACAGTATACACGTATCGTTTATACAATATCGCCCACAATATGCCAATACAAACCTTTAGAACAAGGCCACTGCCATGACTGAATATCAAGCCCCCTTTTTAAAAAGTACCAGAGCAATGGATTATCTGGTCACTCATTTAGAAGTTCCCACTGCTAAGTAAATATTTAACGTATTTTTATTCCAAACCAGCCTATTATAGTAATACTAGTAATAATAGCATTTTATATAGCACCTTTCACCCGAGGGTCACAAAGCGCTGATGCTGTCGCCTTAAAAACACTGTTGAGGAACACAACCGGAACCCACTCTCCTTTCTCATTTGTGCCTCGAGAACCCTAGGATGGAGTGTGGTGTTATGAGGTTCGCACACGGGGTAAGGGGCATGGGATCGGAGGGTGCTTGAGCTGGTGACCGGGAGTAAGCATTGGGAAAGTGAACTCTGTTGTGATCAGGAACAAAATTGGACTTGTCCATGTTTTGACGGGTAAACGACGCCGTTGCTGTGTCTGCCAGGTGGCCTCTTCAGCCCGGTGGGGCGAGTGGGGAAGCTCCCGTCCCTGCGGCTGCACATGGTATGTCCCGTCGGTTGTTTCAGCATTAAAAAAAATGAAAAGCGTGATGATTAAACGTTTTTAAATCATTGAAAGGTTCTGTCTGAAAACTGGTTGCATATGCAAATAGTGGTGCCCTTTTGGAAATTCGTGAATTTAAACAAAGTATGTTACTGGATTGCGCATTAAATATCTGTTGTCTACTTGTCAGTGTAGTACAGGTTCAGGTGTTATATGATTTTCGAGTCCCGACGGTTGGGTCGTGAAGTCTAACAACGACCGCTCCGGCTGCGGTACGATAACATCGGCTGGCCGCGCTACCGCAAGTCAGCCGTATTTGTTATTGTCTGGGTCTCAGTCCGTGTTTGGGTGTCTCGCAGCTGGTTGTGTTTTGTTCACAAACTGTTCTAAGGGGTATTTTCGACTTACGACCAAATCGACTTACGACGGGGTCATTGGAACGTAACCCCGTCGTAAGTCGAGAAGAGACTGTAGATCCCTATACGCTGGGACCTTTTTTCAAGCATCCCATCTCGAACATTTGAAAATAAACCTCCAGTGGCAGCCATTCCTGTGGGCACAAGGTGACTCAGCACCTGGTCTGCATAGGCGGCTTTAGTCTGCCAGTAAGGGGCGGGGGTAGATGATTCCTGCATATAATCTTAGTTTAGTAATTTGCGGTGTAATAATTTGGACAGGGAATTAGGAATGGAAATTTGGACTGTGCAGGACCGTCCCACCTGAAACTGCGTTGGCGTTGAACGGGAATTGAACTCGGGCCTCCAGCTGAGTAGCGCAATGTGCTAACCCGCTACACTACCGCTCCCCACGTACAGCAACACACAAACACACGTGAACGTTTCTTTACTCGCAACTCTGCATCGAAAGAGTGGCTTGAACGGCGCGAGTTCCAGTCAAACCTATACTCGCGCAAAGCCAAAGTTGGCAGTCGGGCAGTCACAGTGTGCCCCATTGTAACGCGTGTGACCCTATAGTTTCCCAAGGACTCGTCTGGCGGGCGCTCGGTGCCTGGGTCAAGGAGCAACGTTGCTTAATTTGCAAAGCGTATTACAATGAGCGCCTTGCATCCTGCATCTTTTCCCCTCTGCGTGCAGTTGCCTGTCACTGGATGCCCTGTCCTTGCACCGCAGCTTTCACTCTCTGTGACCCACCCTGGCCTGTTGGCTCGGAATGTATATTCTCGTCTCGGCTTTTTAGTTAGCATTATTGTGTCTTTCGTTTTTTCTGGTTTGAGCGGCTCGGTTTTCCAAGGACCGTGTTGTAATGTGCGCGTGCACAAAGCGCAACACGATTTATATATATTTTGTGATTTGTTTGCCACGAATGCAGCCGACGCCGTTCACTGGAACTGGACGGAAATACGTATAATTGTAACAACTTAATAAAATGTTGCGATCCATTGCTCGAACTACTCGTGCGCAATTCCAATTTACATGTGGATAACCGCATAATTTTCATACTAACGATTACTCAGCATACACCCGTAATGTAATGCTTCATTTAAGAGTATGCGCAGTTTGCTCGACGTTATCCGTAGAGGAAACGCCCAAGAGGATGACCACCGCGGATGTGGCTCAATGAGATGTGGCCGCGTGCAATAGCGGGATGGGGTGTGGCACCACAACACCATATAGGGTGGCGATGATGTGGTGAGGCCTTCATCCAACTGTTGATTGATCATGGCTGTTGATGATGGTGATGAAATCTACCCAAAACCAAATCTCGATACATATGTGATAAAATAATTGGCTGATTAAGAACATTAACGCGTTTTTTTAATGTCGTTGAAAGGCTAGGATCCTACCCTAACATGCACGATGCCTAACACTGTCACCTGGATCATCCTTGGTGCCGCTTGAATAGTAACAATGCATTATTTCCCGGTGTAGGCACCACTTTATATTGGACAACACAAATAAATTGTCAATTCCTTTTCGAGTAATTTGCACAACAACACACGTCAGCTTGCCTCACACGGCGTAAAGATGCCTCGGATACGGGAGGCGCAGCATCGCCGAAGGACAGGTTGGGAAACGCTCGCCGCGGCTATCCCGAAAAGAGCATCTCTGAAGAGCGATTCTCTTGTACCTCTCCTTCCGACGCAGGGCGAGTCCGGCTCGAGGGCGGCTGGGCTGAGCCTGGAGGAGCAGGGCGACCCCGCGGTGCTGGAGACGGTGAGGCCACGGTCGACACACCGAGTTGCGCCCGAGTCGCTACGCGTCGGGCTGACGCTGCAGCACACGTGGCTTGCCCTGCATTAGCACTGTGCGGGGATACGCTGTAAGAGCAGGGAATCGAATGCGTCATTGTGAGTAGACTATGAGCGGCAAACTAGGTCGAAGGCTTTCATGACCAATGTTATCCATAGTGGTTCTTGCACGGGATGGCTGTGTGTTGTGAGCGCAACAATTGCAATGAAATTCATAGCAACCTCTCCGTTCACCTGCATTCAAAGCCCGGTGGACAGTTGCATTAAATACCTCGAGTGATATTTTCCCCCACGGTTTGTAAGAATGGTCTTGCCCGAGCAGGTTCGATCCCTGCCTTGGGCACCTTTCTGTGTGGAGTTTGTGTGTTCTCCCCCTGTTCTGCGTGGGTTTCCTCCGGGCTCTCCGGTTTCCTGCCACAACTTAAAAAAATACTCATTAATTGACCGATAACATCCTAATACATAGGAAGCAGTGTGTAGGCAATATGGCGCCGGCAAACCGCCTGACTGCCTCCTCCGCCTCTCTGTGCTTTCCTCGAGTCTCGTTCTCGTCTAATCAGTGCCTTCGACAGTGAATGAATATGTGCGCGTTATAAATGTAAAATTATTATCTATCTATCTATCTCCACGGCGTGAATCCGGCGTTGCCCGCCCCCACCAGGTGGTGGCCCTGTACGACTACACGGCGCGGCGCTCCGACGAGCTGAGCCTGCGCCGCGGAGACCGCGTGCTGGTCCTCTGCAAGGACAACGACAACTGGTGGATCGGGCGAGTGGACGGCTCCGACGGCGCGCAGGGATACTTCCTGGCGTCCTACGTCGTCGATCAGAGTGAGCGGCGACGGGATTAGTAATAATAATAATGTTTACATTTATAACGCGTGGCACATATTCGTTCAATGTGGAAGATATTCATTCGACGAGAGAAGGACTCGGAGGTGCGAGGAAAGCGCAGAGGTGGAGGAGGCAGCCAGGCGGTTTTGCCGGCGCCATATTGCCACACACTGCTTCCTATGTATTATGATGTTATCGGCCAACTAATTAATGATTGCTGGTATGTGTGTAACGGAGCAGGTGTTGTTACGCGTATGTGTGTGTGCGTACGTCCGCGCTGTGGGTACCGGGTTATAATCCTTTGTAAGCGCAAATGTTTTACCCGCGCAAGGCCGAGGCTGTTCACGTCTTTTTTCAGCTTTACTTCTCCACGTGTGGGATTTACAGTAGTGGCCACATCATCTTTAGGGCATGTTTCTAAATGCGGAGGGGGGGGCGAAACCGGAGGAACCCGGAGAAAAAGCCACACGACCACCGTGGCTGAGAGAACACGCGGACTCCAAATATACAGGCGTCGTCAGTGTCAGGATCGAACCCATGACCTCCCGCGTGCCAGGCGAAGGAGATAACATCTCGCCACCGTGGCGCAATGTTGTTGTACAGCTTGTCGGCTAGTGCAGGGATTGTCGGCTCCTGCTATGGGAATGTGGAATTTCCGTCGGGCTCTCAAGGTCTCCAGTGGAAATGAGTGCAGCCTCACCACTCAACCAAGCAAAGACAACCGACGTGTGTTTGATTAACCTCACATTGATTGACATTGTCCCGTGATGCATGTCTAACCTTATCCCTCAATGCTTCATCGCAGTGAATGCTTTCAGAAGCTTCGGGATGCAACCGACTACGGCATATCGGTCACTGCCATAATGTTATTGACATTTAATTAACAATGGTTGCAGCTGTCATCGTAATATATAACGACTGCTCTTAGCCTCGCGCTGTTTCTATATTTAATTCGTTATCTTTCGACGTGGAGCTCCCATGACGTGGCGCAAAGGCTCGAATGCCTGGAATGCCTGAGGATCTGCACTGGATAGGGGCGCCCGTATCAATCACCTACACGGTGAGAAGCGAGATAAGACAAGCTCGCTCCGACAGCCTTAAACGACCGGCGCGCGGCGTAGGATGGTCAATCGAAAAACCACCAAGACTCGAAACACTTGAATCGAATGGCGACGGCACAAGGAGGGCCTCTTCACGCAACGGGTAGAGGCTGCCGGAAGTTGCTCGATTAATAACGTTGTGCAAATGTAACACATTTCGTCAAGTGTTTTTTGCGTGGTGCGCAGCAATGGTGTTGATGTATCATGTAGGTTTTCACAGCTCAATGTACGAGACTTGCTCTTGAGAGCCGCTCTTTCGGGATAGCTGCGTCGAGCGTTCCTTTTTCTCCCCTTTGGTGGTGTTGAACCAGCACACACGGTTGCATGCTTTGCCAAGTGGTTGCTACTATAACTGCGCACTGCCAGTTGCCCCCGGTTCACCAATGTTCTGTTGCAAATGGCTGTCGAGAGCTGCTCTTTCAGAATAACCGCGTCGGGCGTTCCTCTTCTCTCATTCGCATCATCGGCTTGACTCCAACGTGGAAGGCGAAACGTCACGACGAAGACAGAAACGCTTCGCACGGCCATCCCGAAAGAGCATTTGGAGAGAAATTCTCGTCCGTCGAGCTGCGAAAACCTTCACCGACGCGTTGTTCTGTCACGTCCCCCTCCTGCCAGAGACCTACCAGGACGAGGATGAGTCGGACGCGTGGCAGGGAGTCTCGGAAGCGGATCGCGACGCCTCCAGTCGCAGCTCGCGCAGGGCCAACTTGGTAACGATGAGTGTTAACGCCTCCACGCCGACGAACGCCGCGCCGAGAGACAGCGCCCGGAGTCGTAACACGAATGCGGACAGGTTTTCTCACGACGTTGTTTAAAGCGTCTCTGCAGCCGTTTTCAAGATTGATCTAACACGAAGGATTTTGCGACCAGTCTTATACGTAGTAAAGTACTTTTGGGCCGGGTCACGTGAGGGTGTCGTTAACCCGCCGCCACCCGACACGGCCAATCGGTAAGGTTTTCTTGCGTGAACTGAACTTGTCAATTCATTACTACTTCAGCGCACCGATGTGTTAGAGAGCAAACCCACAACATTTACAATAGAGGACGACATTTCTCCTATAATTGCACCAGATTTCACAGAACTTAAATTTCACAATTACCTCTGACCTCCGTGCCGAAATCGTTGGCCTTGCCGACGAGCCTTATCTCGGGTGCTTTCTGTGAATGCAATGCGCGTGTGGGAAGGTGAAACCTAGAAACACGTGCACCTGTAGACATGTGTACCTGTACACATCCACGTGTTGACACACCGGCTAAAATCCATCGCCCCGAGAAGTTTTTCCCCCATCGCTGGCGACGGGGCTGTTTGCTCCAGTTTTTCCAAAAAACGGTACGAAAGGGAAAAATGGTTACCAATGCACATCTCTACGAACGACTGCACCAGCGCTCCACCCCTTTAGTTTATCGTTCATTAATTAGTTATCATTTATTCAATTACTGTTTACCTTATGGGTAAATGGCTAATGTATCCCTGCAAAATGTAATGGTGTAATTTATTTACATTATTTGCATTATCTTATGGTTTTATATTTTCTTTATGTTTGGTTAATCTATCCGCGTGTTAATCACAGGAATTCCGCTTCCTAGAGCTTGAAAGCTCACTGGGTATTTTCTGCTGTAATAATAAACATCACTATATCTCTGTATCAGTCAGTACCCCCTTTATCCACGAGTTCTTGCAATGAGCCGACAGCGCTACTCACTGCACCACCATGCCACCCCCTTTCGTTTATTACTAACACTCTAAAAGGCAATGCCAAGTGGTTTCCTACTCACACAAGCATAGCAAGGTATCCATATTCTATTTACAGTCTTGAGCCCATTTTGTAAAATCTACATTCCTATGGTGGGGACAGGTTATATCCATGTAACAACCATTATCGACTCCTAGAAGATGGTACTCATTTTATCAGCCCCAGGTGTTGATGATGGGCAGTGTCAACTCCCAAGCGGATATTGACCTCGCAGCTGTCTGTTGCAAGCCTCGCTCCTTCCCCAGCTTACTATCTGTACAGATGTTATTGATCCAGGTAGACAGTCGTGTTGGTCATTATTTTTGTTCAGGATGTTTGTGTGCATTTATTCGACAGTAGGTTAAAATGTCAAATGTCACTAATGTAAATTTTGGAAATGGTATGAAAGAACGAAATATGTTGTTTTAAATTCGCCCAGCATTTGTATTGGTCTAGGATGATGTTGTTAGTATCTTACAATCACAATTAAGTCAAATCCATGCCTGTAAAATTATTGATCTGGGTAGACAGTCATCTCGTCCCATCGTGCCTTGTCTACCAGGATCACAGTCGACAGGCATTCTTGTTCATAGTATAAAATACAAATACCATTGTGAAATGTTTAAATCCAATCTAAGTTAGAATGGTATTATTTATTTTATCATTAACATCATCGTATGGTATCGCACTGCCGTTCATATAACAGCCAGTAATAGGCGGCAAACGCAAAATCCGTTTCTACCCACCGCAATCTTTTTGCGGTTAAACAGAAACAGCGCCGTGTGGTCGCCGCACTCACGCCGCCAACGAGAGGTGTGGGAAACGGCCGCTCCCCTAAACGCTTTATGTTTCTGCGCCCGGTCTGATAATTTTACCGGTGAGGTGGCTGAATTATTGATAGTCGGTCGCCGTGTTAAGTCCGTACGTTCGTCTGAATTAATGAGCGGGGTAACATGCTGACTAATGTGATTTTTTTTTCCCGCCACTGACTCATCGTTTCACCGGCTGCGCTACCTGAGCGGCACGTGCAGGCAGCCTGAATAATACTGAGAAGAAATGATTCTTATTTTCTGAAAGTTCCCAATAATGCTGGCACTTGTAAGATGCGCCCACGCGCTCACACGCCTAAAAATGTTTAAACTTTAAAGTGACGAGTCGGAATTCAACGATGGTGTGTTTATAAAAAATTCACTGCACTTACGAGTAGATAGTGCACATGTACTGATAGGTCATTTCATCATAATGGACATCCAATTTGTATTCATTGCTGAGCAGTGTACCATCATCGTAATTTATTGTTCCAAAATTAATCGCGAATGATTATTTGTCGAAAGCGTAAGATTTGGGATATGGCATTAGCACACAATGGCATATTCTTGCATTTAATATTATCCCAGACAGGGGTCGTTAACGCCCACTTACGGCTAGTGTGCGTGCTACGGTTGTGCCTGCCTGTCATCGCTGAGAGACTGTGGGAATTGAACCACAGAGTCCACGTGGTCTGGCGAGCGTGTGAACACACCGGCCATGCAGCCTCCGTGAACAGCGTCGTGCGGAACAATACAGCTCATGGCACATACGGGATCGCTTACAAAATAGCAATAATATGCCACCGCGCTATCCACACAGGACACCCTGAATACCTCGCATCGCTACTCCGGCCACTCGCATCAACACAAACCCGCACTCTACGCAGCTCATCACAGCACCTACTCCACACACCGCGCTCACGTACAACCTTCGCACAACGCCGATTCTCGGTCGCGGCACCCACAACCTGGAACAGCCTGCCACACCTATTGCGCCTAACACAGTCCCCCACAACCTCCAAAAAACTTTTTAAAAAGTCACCTCTTCACCGACTCACAACAAACCGACTGAGCAAGGCCCCGCGCCTCCGAATCAATGGGTGCAATGCGCCCTGAGAATATGCACGCGTTATAAAAGTGTATTATTATTAAAATGAAACAAAAGCTGAAGTCGTGCAGAGGCAATGGAGAGACTCACGCGTGTAGCTGCAGCAGGTGGGGAACACAAGGATCGGAGAACGAGCAAGTTAGAGATCCTATTCACCGTTCAGGAAAGTAAATGAGTTAGGGCAGGGCATTTCTCGAGACGGTATGATGGATGGCGGTCGAGTCTAACGGTGGAGTAGCAGCCAAAGGAGGGAACACAACGAAGGGCCCGTCCACTGGAGATGGAGAGATGACATCGGCTCACGTATAGGTGTGCCTCACGAGATCAGCTTGGTGGGGCCTTCATCCAGCAGTAGATAGATCACGCTGCTTGTGATAAACGTATTTCTATTCTCTCAAGCCCAGTTTATTTCCAACCATGCTTGAGGTCAATGCAAAATGTATGTGCATCTACCTGAGGTCAAAAACATGCCAAGGACCACTTTTCTAAATCGAAAAATGGTAAAAAATAAAAAAAAACAGATTTGAGTGCTTTGCAGATATATTAGGGGTATTGTGAGTTGAATAAATATGAAAAAAACTATGATAATCTCCGCATAGGTGTTGCTTCCCATAAAGTCCCATTGTGTGGAATGTTTCGCAAGGCTCACAAAAGACCTTCACCAAGACCTCTCGACCCAAGCTATTCTCGAGTGTGTGAATAGAACCTCTCTAACTTCAGCTTTTAACTTTTATTTATTATTCTCAATGCAAGTGGCGCAGTGGTAACTTTTGCTCTTCACAGAAAGAAAATCCTGCCCGAGGCAGTTCGATTCCAAACCTCGGGGGGCCTTTCTGTGCGGAGTTTGTGTGTTCTCTCCCCCTTCTTTTGCGTGGGTTTCCTCCAAATTCTCGGGATTCTTCCGACGACTAAATAACACTAATGAATCGGAGGTAACATCATGATATTTCGGAAAGCAGTGTCTGGCGGGTTGGTGCTGGCTGACTCCCTCTCGCTATGCTTCCGTATCCATGTCACATCCATCGCCAGGCCTGGAATTTGCGCTCGTTATATATTGCATTATTATTTCCATTATTCAAGTAAATGGAGAGGCGCATACAGACACTTTCATTTTTAATTCAATGCACCACTTATGTTTGGCATTTCCCGCTTTATTAATCTAGTGGTTGACGGTTGCAGGTTTGGCATAACCTACACCTGAATAGTCTGAATGTCTGTGTAGTCTCAATGTTAATAACCATCACGTGTATTGAGATAGGACCCATCCTGAACCACTAGCGTGACTAGACATTGGCCACATTGGCCACTTGTCACCTTCGGTTACAGCTAACCATTACTCTGGGTTTTCAACGTAATGTTTGAAATATATTTTATACTGTATTATATTGTTTTGACTTATTTTATGCACTGTTATTTTTACTACTGCCAGTACATTTTAACTATATTTTAAAAAAATTAATCACAGCTGCTTCAAAGGTACATGTACCTTCAAACATGGTTTGAAAGTGGACCATTTGATGTTTGCTTCAATGGTGTGTTATTCAAAACAACACTACGCTGTCTACATACTACCGAACCTCTGCAGCTCACAAGACCTTGCGGACTTCAATGAAAATGCAAGGGGCTGTGTAAGGAGTGGGAAACTGTAATTTGACCATCGCGCTTCGAAGAATCGCAAAGAAGAAGACTATCGGTGTGGTTACGATATAAGTATCCTTATTCCAAAATGAACCTGTCATTATTCCCACAAACCTCAAACTGTCATTCCACATCCCGATCCTTCTACGTTCTATGATCTCAATATAACCTAATCGCTTGTCGGCGAGGCTCCACAATTGCTTCGGTTGTCGCAACTCCACGTGGCGCGCGTGGGTGACGGTGACGAGCGTGCGCCTCCCGTGCCGTTCTAGACGAGCGACGCTGCCAGCCGCTCCGAGACCGAGACGGAATCCGGGACGGCGGCGGACAAACCGTGAGTGTCGAACGCCGCTTCGGCCCGCCGGCTGAACGCACGCGGCGGGTTAATGAATGCACGGCCCGGAGGAATAATTTGCGCCGGGAAAGTGTCTCGCTGTCGAGATCAATAATCGGCCGTGACGCTGACAAGCTGGGCCCTCGCGGGACCATTCACTGGCGCGCGGACGCGGCACAAAGCGACACTTAGGATGGGGTCAAGGTGTCGGGACGGGGGTTAACGTCGTCCGACAAAGACGGCGATTGTGAATATGTTTTTTAAAGAGCTATTTGTGAGGGGCGACGTTTTTTTGAGATTCCCGCAAGGCTCTCCGATTGATTACAACCCCCCATGCATCGTTGTGTGAATGGAAACGAGTGCGTTTAGCCGCTGACGTTTTTATCAGTTAATATCACGTTTGAGGTTCCGGAGCGGGTTTTCAACAGGTGTATTAACAGCACTTGTGTGTGTGTGTGCGCGCGCGCTGTCTTGTGTGGTAAAACATGCCTTAGATCGCAGGGCGCGCTGGCCACTTGTACCATTGTCGGGTAGCTCGTTGCTGACCCGGTAAACGTGGCGTCTCGCCACCAAAGCGATCTCCAAATGGAGATCGCGCTATTTGATGCACTTGTGCATTTGATTTCATGTGATACCCATCCATTCAACGCTGGCGCACAACGATACGCGAAGACTGGCAGGGGTTTGCCGGTGTGTGTTTTTATTTGTACAAGTAAACACAGTTTTTTACAAACCTTACGGTTTGAGCCGAAAGGGAAACTTGTAAGATTACACAAACGCACGTTAGCTCATACTGACTGGCAGTAGCCAATAGAAATGTATTTAGGGTGGCAGAGCGTCGCGGTGGTAACACTCGTGCCTCATAGCAAGAAATCTTGGGTTTCATTCCCAGCTCGGGTGCCTCTCTGGAGTTTGTCTATTCCCTCCATGTCTTGTTGGATTTTCACACTAATTAGCCGATAACATTTAAATACATAGAGGATGCAGTATCTGGCAAATGTGGGCGCCGGTTTACCGCATGGCGGCCTTCCCTCTCCCCCATCTCTCTGCAATTCCTCGCATTTCCGAGTCGTTCTCTCCGTCTCGTCCAGAGTGAACGAATACCGCGCGACGGGTTACATGCGGCAAACAACAAAAACAATAATAATGATCCATCCACTGTCAGAAACCGCTTAATCCTGTACAGAGTCGCGGTGATTCGGAGCCTATCCCGGCAGACACAGGGCGCAAGGCAGGGCCATTCTCTCGTCGAATGCGTATCTTCGACATTGAATGAATATGTGCGCGTTATAAATTTAACATTATTATTATACCCAGTGATGGGACGCCAGTCCACCACAAGCAATAATAATTATTGTATGTTTGTGAACGGTCCCTTCCCGCAGGAAAACGAAGCCGAGACGGAAGAAGATGGCGGGCGTGTCGGAGCCGCAGTACCCCGCTGAGTCCAGCGATGGTCCCGAGATGGTCACGGGCGCCGCCGGTCGCTCGACAGAGTCAGGCGTCACCAACGACGACGTGGCGGCGTTGGCGGCGGTGGTGAAGAGACCCCGCAAGAAGAAAACAGCAAATGAGGCGACGGGCACAAGGGGCAAGACCAACGGTGCATTTGATCCAGAGTGAAATGCCGTGCCACCGCGCAGACCGGCTCCACGCTCGGCCTACTTCACCCGTAAACGCGACGCGTAGATGTAGCAGATGCGCGTCACGCGTACGCTTTGTGATAATCGCTCAACGTTTGTCAGGAATGGGCAAGTTTGACATCTGTTGGTCCACAAGGTCATTTCACAGTTTCAACAAATAATATTCCAAAGGCGGGGCAGCGTGGAGGCAGTGTGATTAGCAACCCTGTGCTACGAACTTGATAAGTCTGTGTTCGATTCCCAGCCATGGCTAAACATCACTGGTGAACGATATCCATCCTGGGCATGGGGTCCTCCGTTTACCAACCTGCACTGACCAGCTTAGCGAAGTATGGTCAAACAACACACCGCGGCTGTAAGGCGTTAGGATGGCTAATAGTAAAGTAACAGGGATGCAATGGATGGGACTTTGCTAACTTGTAGCTTTCACGAACAGCCTGGCTCAAAGAGCCAGAACAGTGTTGACCTGCGGCTGACTTTGTTACCACTATGAGTGGCGTAAACGTTTGTGAATGACCAATATAATAATAGCGTTTTATATAGCGCCTTTCACCCGAGGGTCACGAAGCGCTGCACAAGGGCCACGAAGAGAACGGCATGTCAACAATGAAAAGTAAATAAATAAAAAACCAAAGGAACAAAACATTTTTAATGATTAAGGCTGCTTCGAATATACTGAAAGGTCGTGAAAGTGGCAATCTGAAGAGCGTCAAAAATCTGCCAGCGTCCCCGAAGATGGCCGTCACTTCCTTAAAGACAAACACGGAGGGAGACAGGGAGGGAGGAGGCGACATAGGGACACAGGTTATGGTTAGACAGAAGGCAGAGAAAGAAGGAAGGATGGGACATGGCCCATTTTATAATTCGATCAGAATGAGTTATGACAATATTGGGTGCAAAGTTAAAATCAAGAGCCCAGGACATTCCCGAGCTAAGCTCAGGCGTGTGACGAGGTGCATCCAGGATGTTTGCGGCTGATTAGTCATAATCACGTCCGTCACACGGTTACACGGTCACGAACGGCGACTCAGTGTCGGCTGCTAAAGGAGCCCTGGAGCAGATAACCGAGGCGTCATACGATTAATGCTAGGGTGGGAGTCTGCCGGGGAATATACCGTGTTGTAAGTGTAGGCTGCGAGTTGGCCAGGGGATGGATGGCAGTACACCTTTGATTTCATCTGGAATGCTGGATGCACTATCCCCTTGTGTGTTCGTGTGGTTCGGGTCTTCAGCCAACCACAGGGTTTGGGCAGCAGCTGGCCCGCCCCAAACATTTAGGAGATAAAGTCATTTGAAGTTCCGAAAAAAACTATTTCGGAACTTGCGTCCAAGATACATGGGAGGTGTGTTACCACCGCGTGAAGTGAAGGTCTTCTTTATATATACCAACGAGCACATCTCTACCGTGGCTGCTCGTGTGGCTCAACCGGTATGCCCCCGTTCCAGAGATTTGACTGCAGGGAAGACCGTGGGTTCAAATCCCGCCTGCGGCTTATTTTAATACCCAAATAAAAATCGGCAAGGTAAGCTCTCGTGAGTGACGGGTGCCGAACGCCGTGATCAGTATACTGATAGGATGCCGAATGCCGTTGAGAAATATAACTTTAGAGGGAAACCTCCTCGACCCTCTGGTGGATGGAAGAAACATTTTTGAAAAATAAACTATCACCCTATTTCCGATCTACTTGGGGCCCAGAAAAACCCAGATCTTTGTACAAGCTGTAGTGGCTCAGTGGTAGAGCTCTTAGGCTTGGGTTGCAAAGGCTGTGTGCCAGAGGACACGGGTTCGAATCTCGCGTGAGACAACCCTCGGTTCCGGACAAGGAAAGATGGACAGAGTCCAGAGATACATGTAAACGTCAAGACATGGACATGGACATGGGACTACGGGCAAGGGTAGTGGTTCAAAAGCTGGACATTAATTTCCTACATCCTCTAATACATTATAATTCTAAACCCATATCTTTTTATTTTAGTTCAGTCTGCTGCACAATTTTTATATCCGCAATTACCCACTAACAATTGACGTGCATAAACTACCAAAGAACATGTGCACCAATAATTTTCCCGTTTGCAAATATGCAAGTTACAGCTAAGAAACAATATTACAACCACACGCACCCTTGCGGATGACCAGTGCACCAAACAACCTTAACTCCACAAGCACATTCACACATCGTAAAAACAATGTTCTCCCCCTTTACGCTACATTACCACCTGCCACCAAACCATTTTCTGCTAACGCAACTATTCTGCAACTTCCATTCAACACTTTTCTCCTCTTCTAAACATGCTCATCGCTACAATTGACGAAACTCGCAACGTGTTACTAATGAAAGTCGTCGCTGTGAATTGAACGCGGACAACTGCATTTGCAGTGCAACACCACTCGACCCTAATTTGATTTCTTCACTCCCAAAATAAACCCCCGTTTCTCTATGACCTGTGTATACGTCGGATAAAGACTAGTCACTGTTAAAAGTATGTCGGGCTTATGTTTAAGCTTACAGACGTAAAATGTTACACTTGAACAGATTAACACAACATCTAAAAATATACGCATATGTTATGGATTCACACCAAAAATATTGACCATAACAACATTTTAACGGTCGCCTAGTGATGAGGGCTCATCACTAGTCAAGTGTCAATTGGATTGAGTGATTTTCAATCAAAATATCAAAGGTTTTTTGTGTCATTTAACCGGGACGCTAATGTGAGCTGTCTTTATAAGCTAATTCATATCACTTTTGTTAAAAATGTACAATACTCTATGTAGAGTCCGAGGTTGAGTATGAAACGTGATAACCAGCAAACTTGCTCTAAATTAATTATGTAAAGTTTATGTACGACGCGTCTTAACTGTTTTATAGCCTACCACACGTTTTTATCTTTTCTACTCTTTTGTACGTGGATTCACAGTGCACCTCAACCTGTTATTTATTTACAAAAAATAACGGGCGTAACGCTTTCAAAATATATAACAGCACTTTGCTTATTGTTACACCGTGGGAACTAATTTATGCTATGGATTTTTGATTGTTTTTCTCTTCTTAAATCAGTATTAATGATTTTGCAGTGAAGCTGATTACAAAGGCATTTAATATTTAATTTGTATTGTTTTTTGTAACGTTTGTTGGATTATTAATAACCCACGTCTGGCTGGGTGGTTTAATAATAATTAATAATAATAATAATTTCAATTTATATAGCGCCTTTCACCCGAGGGTCTCAGCCAGCCCTCCAGTCTCATGAGTTGATGTACACTAATGACCGCATACACAAAACCTATTACATCAAATGTATTCATTTCGTTTTGACTATAACCCCAATACGATGACCAGTTATCTTTATCCAGGCATGTGGGATCTCTCTCCTTCGGGCGTTCTGACTCCGGAACTCAGAACGCCTGAGGTTCCCTCCAACGTGTGAGGCGAAACGTCACGAAGGAGAGAGAGGAAGCACTCGACACGCTATTCCGAAAAAACATCTTTGAAAAGCAGAAGTAATCTTGTGATATCACCTGCGGGCTGATCTTTAACACGTGGAAGCATGCGCTGCTCTGCGAATGGACACTTCCAACTAATGACAAGATGCCGATAGCACAATTTGAACGACGTTCGAAGCACGGCAAAAGATTAACATCATAGTTAAGTCAGTGCACACATGTGCTTCTCTATTTTAGTCTACACACATTCGCATGAGATTAAACTCCCCTCTGTTCAGACGTAATGTTCGAAACACTGAGGTGTACTGAGCAATTGTTAAACTATGATTATATAGTACCAAATACAGTGTCATCAAAATATCAGGATAATTCAGGGGTGGGGATTTGGGGCGTATCCGTTTTCTTAACAAAAACCCTGTTATTTCCGTGAAGACCAAGTTTATCCTATTAACAGTTCGTAATGTTACGTTTGAGTGTCAACTATTCAATTTGTATTAAATCGCAGGTACAACAGCGTATAATATATTTGACAAAATACAAATAGAAGTACAGCAACAATGTGCCTATATCCACTGGCTTAAACCTGAATAAACGACATAGTAGCACATGTGCGTGTGGAGCTTCATTTGGTTGTATTATTGTCTTCGCTTTTGTCTCCTCTGACCAGACGGTGATTTTAATGAGTGTCTCACATACCCAGTAAGTATCTATAGGCAAGGATTACTTCAGATGATGTAAACAGATACAAGGTTTTACCGTTTCTGGCAATAATACAAGTGTGATGACTGTGCTAACACTGTTGGGACTAAAGAAAGCTGTCTGGTGTGGGCTAAGCAGTTTCAAGGACAATGCAATTATTATCGAAGCATTGTGTTTGCATGTTTTTGTCACAAGCACGTGTGGCTTCTTCCAAACTGGACACTTTGTGAAAGGTGTCTATTTGGTGTTTTAAGATCTTAACACTGGTATTATTGCCAGAAAGGGTAAAACCTTGTATCATTTTCATCATCTGTATACTGGGGGTCAAGGTAGAAGCGTTCACGTCGCGATCCCTGTCAGGTAGTACTTGGTGTTGCCTGCGAATTCTACCAAACACTTCGAAGCCAAGCTGAAAGACGACCATGTCCAGAAGCTAGCCATCGTGCTTCGAAGAATCGCAAAGAAGAAGATCTGTATACTGCCAAAAGGGGTACCCATAAGAATTACAGGACTTCAGCCTCTTTAACAAGCAAACGATACTCCTAAGTGCTTAACGCTGGGCGGTTTGAGTGGAAACGCGGGAACGTTAACCAAGTCCCTGCAGGTCTGAGTCCTTAGCAGACTTCTGTTAAGTGCTGTTCCCGCCCCACTTCGTTGCGATCCCGGTCTCCTCACTGATGAACCATTCATGCGATACACGACTGGCTGCCTACAACAAAGCCCACAGTAAAAAAAGAAACCCATAAGGACAGCAAAATGCGCGCGCCTATTGTCCCGCACAGAAAACAGGTGGCCACGACGATTTTGTTTTGTCAACCCAATCTTAATTCGATTCGCCTTTGGCAGGTGTCAGTCTGCGAGCGGACAAGACACGGACAGACGGGGCGCGCGAGACAGAAATAATATAGCATCGACCCCCCCCCCAAACTCACGCCAACACCACCCCGAGAGGCTGCTGCCCGCAACGCCCCCACCGTGCCCCGTCTCGACCCC
Source organism: Geotria australis (assembly GCA_036362915.1). Lineage (NCBI taxonomy): Eukaryota > Metazoa > Chordata > Hyperoartia > Petromyzontiformes > Geotriidae > Geotria > Geotria australis. The sequence continues at coordinate 4,090,510 of JAZEWU010000036.1, forward strand.
TCGCTCGGCTCAGTCCGTCCCCCCCGATTGGGGTTCGCCAGCGGGGCGAACGGGCCCGTGCCAGACAATGCGCCGAGACAGATGGCAACATGTCGCACCAGATGCCCGCCATCCAACACGGGGGTGGGCAACTCATTTACTCGACAGACCCTCCTCCTTCCTGCTCCCGCCTTTTTTTGCGCTTCTTTTCAGCCGCCGTGGTACGCCTGCTGCAATACAAACTCATTATAGTCAGCACATGTTTTGGAAATTGTGCCTCAGAATGGGGGGGGTTAGTGTGGGTCAGCGTGGCGGGTTACACAGCCCTCCTAGTAATTAATTTTAAACCTTTTGCATTTTGCGACAGGTTTTGTGGCAAAGCACATGTTCCAGTCGTTGCCCGAGTGTAGCTTCTTTCACGGGCCTTCATCCGCATCAGATTTGGTGGAAGATTAACAGAAATGGTAACACGTCCTGAATAATTAAAAAAAATAAACGATTGTTTTTAAAACACACTTTATTAGACAACTGAGCCACATACATCACGTTGTTTTCACTTGTAAAATGTAAGTTAGTTTGTTTTTTCAGATAAATGTGAAACTGTTTACCTAAAAACACGTGTTTATCAGACTATAAAACATTCACTTACAATCTGAAAACTATAAAATGACCATTTACAGTCTGACAAACTAACAAATGTGGCACAAACAGCAGCGTCATTGGCAGTGTGTTCTGTGAAAAAATGGTCCCTTCAACAACAAAGCACATTCACTTATCAATTACAAAAAAAACCAAAATCCTATTTGGCAGTGCGTTACATTCAGAATAAGCATGCTGGCAGTTTGAACAAACAAAACTACTGTCAATTAAACCAACAATATTAACTTGCCAACAAATTAAGTGTTTTAAGGAACCAAATTCGTGTTCCTTCTCAGCTGCTGTTCAAACTGTGGTAGAGTCCAGTACCCAATGACGACTGTTTCTAAGCACATGGGGGTATGTAAAGGAAACCTGACATCGGCAGACTTGACAAATTACGGTCATAACTCTTTAAAATGACATCTTCACCTTACTGCACACCAGCTAAAACACCAGTTTGTTTTGTTAAAAGACAGATGATTTCATCGCGGCGGTTTCCCGGTACATTTAGCAAGTAAAAATAAAAGGAAATCAAAATGACATATCACTCTGGCTGATGTGTCTTTGTAAAGATCACCTTGAATCAGTCAAATGACAGTTCCTTTTATTTTTGTTGGGTCAGTTACTAGTTCTACGGATAGTGTTGTGTTTGAAAAGAACAGCATTGCTTTCAGCATTTATGAAAATTAAGAAGATTACTGTCGCACAAGTTTGGCAATGCGGACTGCCTCAACAGCCTGAATGTTTAGGGTCAGTGAGTGACCATATACTAGGATCTGTAGTAGCTTTAACTTTAATTCACAACACTTAGTGCTATCATGCTGTAGCGTCTATTTTTGTACAGCGAAACAAAAAAGGTGCAAACAAACGTAACTCTTAAAAAACACACCTCACGCACAATATACACAAACTATTAACAATCAAAAAAGTCACACAACACACGTCTAAAAGAACTATTCTCCCCCCTACCTATAGTTCATCACCAGTAAGGGTGCAATCCACTCCAAACCTTACAAACTACATTCTATCGTCGTACAGTGCACGTGTCGTGCGGTACCTTCATTTCATGTTGCAGGCGTGCTCGCGCTCACAGCGGCTGCGTTGCCTTCACGTTGGTCAATACCTCCCCAAGGCCAGTGCTGACTGCCTAACTGCCCCTGCTTGTAATAGTAATAACACCAACGTGGCTTCCATTTAAAGCCCACGGTGACACTGACTCACGTCAAACTAAGCTATCTGGTGCACGCACGCTTTCATCGACAAGAGGCGCAGCGTTGGGTTCACGCTACGAGCGGTGGATTTACGTGTCGAGGCTAATCAAAACAACCCATTAACGGCTTCTCGAGTGAGTTAAGGTCTTCATCACTGTCGCGAGACTCTCAAGCAGAGGTCCAACGGTGTGCGTCCGTTATTAAGTGCAGGTTATTGATATCCGGTGGTAGGCCAGTCGGTACGCTAGTAGCAAACGTGGGCTGAAAGGGCCACGTTGATCAGACGCGTTTACGTTTAAGTACGGTAAATTCGCATCATCACCCAAACCTTCCTCCGGTTTGAAGCCAATGCTTAACAGTGCAAGGTTATTACAATATTACAAATGTTGCGCACAGCACAGCTGCTTTGAAAGCCTAAATTTTAAAGAGTGTTTATCTCTTTAAGGTATAAAAAGTATTCCCGGAGCACTGTTTTTTTTACCTTGATTCAAGACACTGCAACACATTTCCACTGGATGGGACATTTACAATGAAATACCTTGCCTTTGTTTTTAACTTAAGGAGTGTAAAACATTACTCATTAATAAAACAAAAATTAATTACCTTAAAAAGGCGCATACATTGAATAATTACATTTTACACAAGGAAAGAGTTTTATACAATAACTACATTAAATACCACTGGTCTGGACATCGCCCGCTCTTCAGAATTTTTCTTTTTCCCTTTTTTGTAAAAGCAGCACATCAGTATCTAGTTTTTTAAACAAATGTTTTCCTCAATGACAGGCTTTTAGCCAAGTACATTTTAAATTGATATGAAAAGTTAATTTACCATACCTTTGTAAGCAATACCTGTATACTGTTAATGTTGAAATGAGTACCATCACATTCTGTATCACAAATGTATAAAAAAATAATAATAACCCTGCCAAGTATTCAATACTTATAAAAACCTCCAAAGTTTGATTTGATTTCAAGTCGAATACATGAGAAAAGCAGGCATTTCTCAATGAACAAATAGATTCTTCAGAATAGTCTGTTGTAGCAAACATCAGTCGTGTTTTTAAAAATACAAGACCACCTGCCTTGCAGGCTACTCAGCTTGTAATGTAAAGAAATGACTGCAGTGTTGATATATTCACACCGTGTGAATTAAACCTCTCAACCATCTTTCATCCTTGCACAGATGAATCCAGAGGTAATTTTACAGGAGCTGAGATAATACAACACGTGGACATCACTGCCCGATTTGTGCGTGGGGAAAGGCTTAAGGGCGACACGTACATCTCACAAGTCGAAATTAACAGCCAACCCCCCTCCAGCCCAAAATCGAACAGTGGAAATTACCACTCGGCCCCAAACACTGTGCTGTAAGCACTCCCTTTTCAACGAATGCACCCACTGGTTTCATCATTAGGCATAAAATACTGCTACTAATTGCTGGAATAAGTGCAAGTTAATAATATTAATAATTACATTTAAAACAATGGGTAGATGGGTCATCTACTCAAGAGTGCCTACCACTGGATGGCAGCCTCAACTCAGACCACCCCATCCATCCACGCCCCAACACGCGTGCTTGCCTTTCTAGGGCTACACAAACCCGCCGGGGGAACGTGGACCATGCCCTCAACGGTGAGAGCTCTGCAGCACTGGAACTACATTCAAGGTGGTCCAATAGCAGAAGCAATGACATTACGAATACGAGCGCGCGCACACACAAACAAACACACACATCAAATTGTATTCGCTCTCAACACCTATAAAGAGTTCACTTTTCCTGTAACAGGTGTCCGTTCGTTAAACAGACTTTCATTGAGTTGAGAGCAGTTTGTGATTACGCCTATGATTAACTTCAAAATTTAATTCAAGGTCTTGGGGAAGCCAGGGACTGTGAATTTCTACCAGAAACATAACTGGGAAAAAATTAGGCGTGGGCTAAATTGGCCCAAACAAATACACGCCGTCTGCATGTTGGCAATAAATAAGAGAAATGTTCAAAAGTAAATGCCACTAAATCTTAAGGCGGTAAGTGTAAAAAATATTGATATGTAACAAACCTCGGCTATTTTGTGAGTGTTATGGTCGAGTATATTTAGAGTTAAATCTGTACCCTAAAAAGTAGTCAAAAGTATATTTAACTACGTGTAATATATTAATAGATACTGTATATTAAATATGATTTACTTCTGCATAAAGTTATGCATGCCTCCTTAACCCAAAATATAGGTAAGAATGCCCCACGCAGTCTATGTTTAAAAAGCCAGCCTAGTAAGAAATATTTCATTACTGTCCCGACCGTACCGACAAGTGCACAGACCAACGAAGAGCTTCCTAAAAAACATCCACCGACTTTAGCAGCCAATAAACGTGTAGAAAACTTGCTTTCACGCGAGGACTCGCTCGCCACAAGACCACGACGACAGCCAATCACATCAACTCGTATTCACGTGGTTAGCAGAGGAGGAAAAAATGGGAGCTTTTCATCAGTTTCACAACGTGGTCAAAAACAACGTACGCAAAACATTGCTCGACCGCCGAACTCTATAACGGACCGCTAGCCTTGGGCGAGTGCTAGCGCGCGACTAGAGGTAAAGGCTGCGAGGGATCAGGCCGCTCATGTACTTGCGGGCTTGCTCCGTCACGGCTGCGTGCTCCTCCGTCTTGCCCAATGGCGTCACCTCCCAAGACGCCGCGGAAACCGGCTTCGAGCGGGGTGAGGAGCCGCGCGCATCGACAGCAGGTGCGCGCGGGAGGAGAGGGCGGGCGGGGAGAGGAGGCCAAGGGCGAGCAGCGGCACCGGAGGAGACGGGAGGATGGAAGCGAGTCGCACGAGAAGAGAGGGGTCGGAGCAGACGGGATTTGGTGAAATGAGTAGGATTTGGGTACGATGTTCCGAGTCGGGTGAAACAGGGGAATCAAGAGGAACAAAAAAAACACAAGGACGTGTTAATCATTAGGACACCAAGAACCACAACCGAGAGTGAAGAATACATTTTTTTGTCGCACAAAAGGCAGCAAAGTAGTGCAAAGCAGAACAAAGTAAATAACACTCTCAAATTACCCGGAAAGTGTCCGCTTCTGAATATAAGCTATTCAAAACGCTGTATGCAGTAGGAAACCATTCTTTTCCACACCCAGGTACAAAGCGGTGAAATATTTAAATTTGACAACGGAGGAGGTGAGGGTGCAATGCTTACACATGGCAGGCAGATCGGTGCAAGCGTTCTAGTAATATATATTTGTTTTACAGATTCCGTTAGCAAGAGGCAAACAAGAGCACAATGGGGAAAAAAAAATGGGAAAGGGATTTAAAATCGAGCGGAAGCCGTGCCCTCTCATTGCATGAGTTCGTGCTTGGCCCGCGAGTGCCCTCGGCATGAGTTTAGGTGTCGTGTCCTTACAGGAATGCTTGCGCCGCGGGTGTGTCAATGAGTGTACATTCATGTCCACGCCAGCATGAGATCGTGGCAGGCAGCGATACGCATGGAAGCGCCTGGAAAAGCCCCGCTCTCTCAGTCTCACGCTTAAGGCAAATACAAGGTGACGCAATGAACCCCAGTTTGACCGTGTCTGATAGACACGACTCCTTTGTGTGGCTTTAGTGCGTTGTCTGCGTTCCCTCTCGCACTGCCTTTGTGCGAGTGTGTGTGTGTGTCAACGCGCAGGCAAGAATGAGCAGAGCCAATCTGCCCTGGTGGTCTAAGCTCTGTTCTGGTAAGAGCTTGAGGAGCAAACGGGGCGAGGAGTTTCACTGAGATATGACCTCAGCAGGCAGGGTCCATGCATGATCCGACATGCCGAGCGCAGGAAAGTGCTGAGGGGAGGTTAAGAGCACAATGTTACTTCCCAAAATAAATACAATTTAAACAAAGTCAACGTACAATGTAAATTTGGAAAGCGTAAAAGTTATCGGCGATTTTTAGGAATATTTTAAATGTTCCTGATTTTATGAGAAAAAGCAGGAAATGTTCAGCACACATTGGTGCAATGTTTAAGCTTTGTTATCACAGCGTTGGCAGGTAACATAAACTACAATGTGCAAATACATCCACTCTGCCAGGGACTCAGATATCAGAGATTAGTTTTTGGGAAGTTGTGCAGTTAATTTAAAATGGAATGATTTTGCAACAGCATTCTGCCTCCGGTTAGAGGAACCATGGGAGGGAGACAAACTATTGCACCACATGTCTTACGTGGACGCAAGCAGTGTATGTTCTTCATATACAGACATCTTAAACTTACCACTGCCCATGAGAAAGCATAAATAATGCGTAAAAACTCATTTTACTTTTGTAGGTGGAGGCACAGATACATAAAGGAGATACATTGTCTGCTTATTAACGTTGTTACTTATATCCTGCAGACGCGGCGAACGATCATTTTGCGTTAGAGGCGTTACGTAGTTTTGCGTCAAACTAGCACTCATATCTACCATATAGGGTCCTCGCCTATACAGTACATATGTGGCAGTTCAACAGCACTGGTTCAAGCAAGCCTGATGCTGGCTGTTGAGACTCTGAAGGTCAAAACAGCTTCAGGATTTGCTTACGTTGAACCAATGCTGCTGAAAACTATCCACTCCCGAAGGCGGTGAAGGAAACTGCAGAGAGGTGGAAGAGGCAACCATGCAGTCAGCGGTGCTAACCCGCCAGAAACTGCATCCTAAAAATTCTAAAGTTATCAACCAATTAATTGAGTGTTTTTTTAGTTGTGGGAGAAAACCGGAGAACCCGGAGAAAACCCACGCAGAACACGGGGAGAGAACACACAAACTCCACGCAGAAAGGCGCCCAAGGCGGAAATCGAACCACCTCGGGCAGGACCCACTTTCTGCAAGGCGCGGCTGTTATACCACTGCGCCACCCTAACGTGAACATTCGAGAGGAAATTAACTCTAAGAGTGCACGCAGGCACTCGGCTTGCGTTGCCTGGGCACTGCGGTTGTGAGCGTGTGGTGGAAGCGGGCAGGCAGGTGGGTGGGTGGGCGGGGTGAAGGTGCGCTTACCGTGGGCATGTGTCCCTCGGTGCGGGTTCGGAGCACCACTGGAATTTGCCGCCACCTCTGCACAGAGCCCGCGCTTCGGTCTTCCCTCCTCTCCGCCTCCACCCCCGACGCCAACAGCCCCTTTGTCTGTATGTACACATAGGCACACATCCGTGAACACACACACACACATAGCAGCTGCGGTCAACGTAGTTTGCGGAAAGGTTATCAAAAGTACGCACAGATTCACGCCACGTTGTTGCATTTGTCTTGCCACGGGATGACCCCTGCTAGTGCAACGTGTAATACTGCTTGATTGGATCGTATCTGCCTCACGCATTTTCACACATATTTTATTTGTAAAGCTGTGTTTATTATATTACCTCGGAGATTAGGGTCTGGTGAGTGAATTGTCTAATTCATGAGGTTTTGCAAATGTGCTCTACCTACGAATGCAATATATAGCTCAAGTTCGATGCTAGGTAAGCAGTAAAAAGTAATAAATACGTCAAATTAATTTTATGCCACTTCCAAAGGTTCCCATGATGCACGAGAGTTTGGTGACCTCAACCAGGTCAACCTGGCAAGCTGCACTCGTTTTATTACCATCGTAAACGTTGTTGTTTGCACTTCATTTAAGACTAACTCCACTCCCTTAAAGGGAGGGTGGACACATTTTTTGGTATACTCATTCAATAAAAGATGTGCATGTTTATGAACAAAATTGCATTTCACGGTCCTTTACATTCTGATTAACTAGTTTAACCAATGCAAATAAGTATTATGGTGCAATGTCCTACGCTGCAGAGTTAGAGATAAAGTTAATATATCAGCAACAAACCAGTCATCGTCACTCCTGACGAAAATAACCGAATGTATAATACTTTACATTTCCAGTAAATGTAAATTTTCCACCAAGCAGTATCCATTCATGCATTGTCAGAAACCGCTGAATTGTATACAGGGTTGCGGTGAGCCGGAGCCTATCCCGGCAAACACAGGGCACAAGGAAGGGCCATACCCAAGCAGTGTTGTAGAATTTTAAGTTCAAGAAAATAAAATATACATTTAGTTGGGGGAATTATATCCTTCGGCTGGCCTGGGAACGCCTGGGAACGCCTGGGAATCCCCCGCCCCTCGGGAAGAGCTGGAATCTGTTGCTGAGAAAAGGGATGGTCTGGTCCACTCTCCTTGGACCGCTGCCACCGCGACCCTCACCAGGACAAGCGGTTTAGAAAATGGATGGATGGATTCCTCACCAGCATGCCCGACAGCCCGCCTCCTCCCTCGGTGTCAGGCAGCAGGCACAGCGCCTGCTCAGGACTGCTACTCCTATCCCACACGTCCAGGGAGAGGGAGCGGCGGGCCGACTGGGACGGAGAATCCGCCTACAGCGCAGCAGCGGAGCAGGGGCACACGCGCACCGCGAGTTAAGCATCGTGTTATCACCGCGTATCGAGATACGTTTTCACGGCTTGACGACTGAGAATTACTTGCTCTTAGGAGCCATTCTGTCAGGTTCGTTGTGGCAAGCAGTGTTCTACGCTCCTTTGCGAAGGAGAGGTCACAATTCTATTCCGTCTCATCTGTAGTCTCTCTTGTGGACTAGCTACATGGTCTATCACGTTTGCTGCGTCTTGCCAATTTGTATCGACTGTCTTGTTGCTTCTATCTTTTTATGTTCCGCCTAATGTATCCAGTCTCATATGTTCTGTTTATTCATTTGTAACATGCAATTCATGACATATTTCAAGAGCTTAGTAGGAACACATTGAAATCCATTCTTGTACGGCCAATTCAGCAATGCACGCGCAGTCTACACTTCATATACTGCCACACAAAAGGCACCACTTTTAGCTTCGAGTGATCGCAAATTAAGTTTATAAATATTGCATTCTGGCAAATGAAGAATACCTTAACAGAATAATAGAATAACCACACCAATCTACATTATATTGCAGTGTTGTTGTCATCACAGCTATAATACAGCTCGGTTTACTGTGCCAATAAAAGCCAACAGAGCTGTGAGAACACTAGCCCATTCATCCCGAGGCGTCATATACAGATGTTGCTCTCTGTTTACGACCAAAGGACAGACCCTTTATTAACCCCCTTCCAGGCAACACTGTGTCCCCCAAATCCGATACAGTTTTGCCTGGAACAAGGTTTTGCCCCCAGGTGGTTCGATTCCCGCCTCGGGCGACTTTCTATGCGGCGTTAGTGCATTCTTCCCCCGTCCTTCGTGTGTTTTCTCCAGGCTCTCAAATTTCCTCTAACTTAAAAAAAACCACCCATTAATTAATTGACCGATATCATTACATCCAAAGTTAGTGCCGGCTGTCCTCGTGGCTGCCTACCCGCCCCACTACCTTTCTTTCCTGCAGCGCCTTTGGACCCTCTGGCTAAAAGGCGCTATGTCGATGTAATAATACATTAACAATTCATACGAGATAGATAGATAGCTACCTCGCGCTTGATGTGGGCGGGCAGGAAGTGTCCCTCAGAGTCCGACCCGTGCTCGCCGGGTTCCATCTTCACCACATCGGTCAAGTCTTCGGACAGCTGACTCGTGCACTGCGGTTGGAATAAAACCGACGGACGAAGGTGCACGTCGCAAACTGATCTCTGGTTTTTTTTTTTCACAGGAAACGTCGCGAAAGAGAGAGGAGGAACGTTTGCCGCGGCTATCCCAAAGGAACGGCTCTTGAGAGTAATCCTCAGGAAACTTCAATTATGTTCACTTTCAACAATCATTCAACAACCATTATATATATACACACTGATGTAGGTTTTCAAGGCTCGATTCATGATGCATCCTCCCACGTTGGAAGCATCCACTCAACATCCGAGGATGATTCCAATGTGGGAAGCGAAACGTTGCAAGGGAGAGCCCTCGACACGGCCATCCCGAAAGAACAGCTTTGAAGAGCAGCCATCAATCGTTATATATTTACCCAAGTCAGCGTCACTGAGTGTCATGAATATGTCATATTTTAAGGAGGGTCAAGACAAGGCGGGGACGTACAGCCAATAGTGCTCAAAAATATTTAAACTAATTGCTCAGCATCTTATGTCCTATACATGAACCTTATTGCCCTGAAAGTTGGTGTCTCAACTCGCCATTTGTGAGCTCCACCAACCCCACTTCCAGGTCACCGCATTGATTATAGGTGTGTACAACCACACCTGGTTGCGATGGTGCCAATAAAAAAAAACTTTTTTCCCCTTTAAAATAAACAAACCTAGTTCATTTTCAGGTAATGGTTCCCTAGTGACGTCTAGGTCCAAGGGACACTATTCACAACGAACCACAGCTGTGGGTCCCTTATCTGCGGCAATAAAATCAAGTGCAAGGCTGCATCGTGACCCGGGTTACAACCACACACGGTGCTTTCATCCAGTTCGTGCCTCCCTTCTCGCTTACCTGACTTTTGAGAGGCCCGTACTTCCGCTCCTGAGCTGCGAGAGCGTTCTTAAATGGTGTTGGGGTTCTTGGAATCGCCTCCACCACCCACTTCCTCGGCGTCCGGAATCTAGAAACGTGAAACGATAAAATAACCCTTGGTTAACCGTGAAAAGTATGTTCGATTCGCAAGCTTTTAGTTGAACGTGATGTAACAAGCAACACATTTCAAAGTACGATTGCTCCGTGCAAAATGTAATTTTTCAATACAGAATGTAAATATGTATTTTTTTCATCCCGATTTCTTTTAATTCTGTGCATAGGAATCTCCAATTACGGCAGAGCGATGAATTGGGTGCGTTCGTTGTCTGCAGAAAGCTCGGCAAAGGCCGCGACACAAACCCCAACTGAGGGGACGTCAGGGGCACACAAGCATCAAGTTATTTGCCCGGCTAAACACGCCACTCGAGGTCTGCTTTAAAACTGCCCGTCAAGCCGCCTGTGTTAACCCTTGGCCAGCACCACCATCCAAACCCCACCTCTACTTTCTCCATAACCTCCTGTGTTCCAATGACCAAAGAAAGGTCCTTTGATCAGTGTCTCAATTGCACGCAGCAGAGAGGATAACTCGAGTGGTGTTGGTCGGGGAGCAAACACTGCCTTTCCCTGAGCAAACACGAGCACCTCGCTGGCTTTTCCACGCAGGTGGTCAAGGCAATTGGACAACCCCCCCCTACATGCACACATTACACCCCCAACTCTCCACGGCTGCTGCCTACAATAAAAAACGCTTTGGGGAAATTGCAAATAGATGTAGAATAATAAATATATTTTTGACAAAAAATGTTTGCACTGCTGTTTTTTTTACTCCTTCATTTTATATTCTTTTCTCCTTTGCTCAAGGTACACAAGTCTTTGG
>JAZEWU010000036.1:4105728-4118505 GCA_036362915.1 Geotria australis
ACAAGGGCCACGGAGAGAACGGCATGTCAACAACGACAGAAAAAACAACAAAAAATAAATGATTAAGGTTGCTTCGAATACACTGAAAGGTCGAGGAAACTGGCAATCTTAAGAGCGGCAAAAATCTGCCAGCGTCCCCTAAGATGGCCGTCACTTCCTTAAAAACAAACCCGGAGTGAGACAGGGAGGGAGGGTGCTCTCAGAAAGCACTTGCCCCATAAGTCTATCGAGCCTGCACGGGAGAGCTTCGTCTCGAGAGCGTGGGTGTAGCCACCACGCTTCGAAGAATCGAATCGAATTCGACCAGACTCTCACCTGCGACGGCGAAAAGGGCAGGGACTTCAACGGCGTCCCTTTGGCCGCGAACTCCGACGAGAAGACGTCCTCGGGAAGGCCGTTCTTCAGGCGCTTGCGGCCGCGTCGCAGGTGTCCCGGGGCGATCGGGTCGTCTGCCTTGGCGCCGTCGCCCGAGAAGCCGCAGGCCGACTCGCACGGCTCCACCTTCACCAGCGTCAGCCTGGCGCCGCCATAGTCGCTGCCGCTGCCGCTCCCGCTGCCGCTCCGGTCCAGGCCCTCGAGGAACTCCAGCGTGTGGAGGTCGCCGAGGCACGACGGCTCCTGGATAATGATGATAATGATGACTGTGTCGTTCATAGTGAAGCTCTGTTTATGAGTTTAGGTCATGTGAAAATAGTGTGCGAGTGTAATGCACCTGTCGATATGTTGGAGAAAACGAGCGAGCACACACAGCACTAAACAACATATCGACGGGTGCACTACACTTACACACTCATAAACAGAGCTTCACTATGAATAACATTGGTCATGAAAGCCTACGAGTTGATAATGTCGTTGTTTCCCCCTCGTGTCTGTCTCCTGTATTCCTGTCTCTGTGTCCCTATGTCTCCCCCTCTCGCTCACCCTCCCTCCCTGTCGCCCTCCGTGTTTGTCTTTAAGGAAGTGACGGCAATCTTAGGGGACGCGGGCAGATTTTTCCCGCTCTTAAGATTGCCAATTTCACGACCTTTCGGTTTATTCGAAGCAGCCTTAATCATTTAATTTGTGTTCCTTTGGTTTATATTGTTTGTTTTCTTTCATTGTTGACATGCCGTTCTCTTTGCGGCCCTTGTGCAGCGCTTTGTGACCCTCGGGTGAAAGGCGCTATATAAAATGCTATTATTATTATCATCCATCCATTTTCTAAACCGCTTGTCCTGGTGAGGGTCGCGGTGGCAGCAGTCCAAGGAGAGTGGACCAGACATCCCTTTCCTCAGCGCTATGTGTAACGCGACAATTTTCAGCTAAACCATTCGCAAGCACGACGATTCGTCCGTTATCCACGACGAGCATCTCTTAGGGGCAATTTTCAGAAACATAACAATCCATCCCGCAGGAATTTGATTTACCGTCACAACTCGCCGTTGCAAACCACTTCAACGCTCAATTCTCATCGGTCTCGTCTTGCGTAAACGCCACTTACCGTGTCCATGCCGTGGTAGGCTGGCGGCACGCGCACATCATAGCCCGTCGCCGCGTTCCCAAAGTTGCTGTGTCCGTCCAGGCAGATGTAGCTCGGGGGTGAGTGCGAGCCCTCGGGCTGGGGGGTGCTGGCGTTGGTCCCGAGAGAGCAAGCCGCCCCCTGGGAATGCGCGAAGGGGAACAGCGGATCCTCGGAGCCCACCGGCGGGCCCGCCAGGCTCCCGTCCGACAGGATAAGACGGTCCGAAAGCAGCGTGGAGCCCCAGCCCCCGTTGTACTCCATCTGCGGAGACGATCGCTCGGGTCACGGCCGGGAGCAAGGCCACAAGCACGCGCGGTCGAGAACATCTAGGATGCAACAAAAGGGGGTTTGAATTAAAGAAACGGAAAACGGCGTGGTTTTTCAACGAAATGCTGACCGTGATGTTCTGCTTCCCGCGAACTTCGTTCTCTGTGGACATCAGTAGCATGGTGAGCTCCTTAATGCGCTGCTCTCTGTCTGGGTCCTCTTCCTCCCTGTAGCCGTTCTGCGCAGATACAAAAACACGAGGAAATTCAATGCAAATGGAAAACACGCATTATTGGAATTGCCAAAAAGTTATGCTTGTCTGGTGATAGAAAGCCCGTCAGTATTGTGACATTTAATTTTAAATTATAAGGATCTAAAAGCTTTAAAAACTCTTTAAAATAATAAGCAAGGCTTTAAGACAATTACGTTGAGTCTGGTTTCCATTGCATGGCCACCGCTATGATTAATTTTACATGGCCAAACTCCATACATGCCCCCATCACCAGTATAAAAAATCAGGGTGCGGCATAAGTTGCTTTACCGACAATAATTATTTGGTATGCCAAGAGTTTGAGAAGTTGAACAATATCAAAGACCAGTGCCGCCACCGCCATGATGGAGGACACTGAACAATTTCTACAACAACTAATAAACGTTATTCCTCACAAAGTGATTTCACGACTCTCCGTAAAGCGACTCATGCCGCACTCTGTATTTTCAAACAAAATGAACTCAAGCCTTCTGGGGGCACTGTGCCTCCCCACGTTGACTTTCATTCCCTAACCAGGCTCCTGGACGGAGTCCCAGCAAGCTGCGTCAACTGCGGTTAGGCCACGCGAGTTTCACGGCTCGCTCTTACGCTCCTAGCACAGGCAAATCTCCGTCAGCGCTCCGCTTCCTAGCACGTCCCCTAGGGACGGACGAGCGCTTTTTGCCGCCAGGCTGCCCGCAAGACTTCCTGCTCCTGGCGATCTCTGCCCCGAGATGGCCTCGCTAGGAATAAAACCCAGGCAAGAGAAGCGCTTTAAAGCGGGCATTTGCAGCGTTGATCGGAACGCCAGACCGTGTGCAAACACCTCACGGAGGAGGCCATGCCCTCTGGTGTCACAGGCGGTGAGAAAATTAATGCATTTTTCCGGTTGGCAGCCTTACATGAGTCACAAGTAAAAACTCATGCCGCTCACCGGCTCAAACATGTTGAACTTGGGTTAGAGGCTATAAAGATTTATTTATTTTTGGACTAATTTTGAGCACGTTCACTAATTTACCAGTCAAGGCATAGTAGTCCTGGTGAGGGATCTTAAAGCATTTCTTGGCGAAGGGACCCATAAATCTAAAACATTAAAGGAGGTCGCAAAGGGTGGAGATCACGTGGAAGCACTGTGTGTAGTGATAATGCGCCCAGGAGGCAAGAGTTTTGGTTTTTATAGATTTATGGTGCGGCTATTACACGGAATGGGAGCATTTATACAGCCAATGAATGGACACTTCAATAATTCTTTAGCAAATTAATAATTACTTACATATTTAAATTCAGCTGAAATGTCACAATGTAAGGGTAAGCGGTCAAGGTGCAGTGCGGAGAAATAATAATAATAATAACCTGAAAGTTCATTCCTTGGCCGGTCATGTTAAATCGCACAGACACCTGGTAATTGTGAAGATGAGCAGCCATCTGCGAGCACACAATCCACGAAAAAAACCCACACACATGACTCAGAGGCAATGACTAAGAGATTAAATTAATACTATTGCTTAATATTAATGCTGACAACGCCTGTACCTGCAAATTTATGCCAAATATCATCTGCAAGATAGTGTTTTCAAGCTGCTGACCTTCAAATAACACATTGCAATGTAAAAAAGTATTTAGCTACACATTGACTGCCCAAACCTGCTTAATAATGGCCATATTCTTAGACATGGCCAAGATCGTGTGCTAGGCAAATCAAGCTTGTCAAGTGTTTGCACTGAGCTTACTGAAGTCCAATCCACTTTTACACACTGCATTCAGTTTAGCATTAACTTTGTGTCCTAATCAAGCGTTAATGGTCCTGTTCAGAGTGCACCCTTGGAGCAAAATAAGGACATCTGGAGACCATGACCCTAAGTCCAAGGGATATCCGAAATACACACATCTTGAAACAAACCTACAGAGCAACTCCTTAAGCGCAAGACGTTATTTTCTAATATTCCAACTGTGCCATCTGTTTGATGTCAAGGGGAAAATACATTTCCTTTCCGAAATCTTACAGAAAGCAGTGTAAACATTGCCCCATGTTATAGAACGGCCTCTAAAATGTATTATCAGAGAACTTTCAATTGCCTCAGCCATACTAGGAGCACTGTGCCATCTCATCAGCCCGGCTACACATGTTTGTGACAAGGAAATAAAACTGACCTGTTTTAGGCCTCAGCAGGCAACACAATGATTAACCTGTTAATCCAATTTATTACCCTACACTTGACAACATGACTTAATTCAGCAAATTATTTGTTCATGCAAATTATTTGGCGCTGGTGCACATTTGTCAACACTGCCTTAAAAGAACAATACACGATAGGAGACATTTCGTGCAATGGGCCTTCCTCATAGCACGCGGTGCCGCTATGCCGCTTTTCGTCCGATTTTAACGAAGGGCGGTTTTCCAGATTCAAACCCAGAGAATCTCAGCCGTGCTGGCCCAGTGTGCCAGCACGTTAATCGGCCGCCAGCTCTACTTGGCCAAGCGCGACAAACACGCACCTCCTCGGTCTCCGGAAACGGGTAGTACTGGAAGGTGGCCGACGATGGACAGCCGGAGCGATGGGGCACGGCGTCGCGGTATAAGGGCATGGGCCCCGAACAGGTCGTCTGGTACAGCGCAGTGGGCAGCTGGAAGCCTGGCTCAGGTGAGCTCTGCAGGTATCCCTCTTGCTCCACTTTGCGTCGCATCGTCGAGTTCCAGTGGTTCTTGATGGCGTTGTCAGTCCTTTCGGGCAGAATGGACGCCGGTTACAGTGATTGACTCTCGTTTAGTCAATTTAAAGAATTGTCGGCAAAAAGTGCGTGATGTGCGCGCTTTAACCAATCGCTGGCCGCACGTTCAGAGGAAGCTTCCGCATTTCAACAAGAGGTTAAACGAAGTTAACATTAACACTTTTAAAATGTTGTGATGACTAAGCCACATTTTCCATAAACCAAATGCGTCCTCTAGAAACACCATGACCAACAAGACCTTTGCATATTTAATGAATCAGACAATGTACTTCCTCTTTTACATATTAAACAGTAGACAAATCGGTCTAAAGAAATCTAACTACTATAGTCCGTTCAATATAAATGGAATGTTATTATGCATAACACAGTATTACGTATATCTGGAAATCTACACTTTATGATTTAAACAAGAACATGCCAGGAAAACGTTTCCAATTATGCTCAAGTTCTCAATAAACCTCAGCACATTCATCATTAATACTCCTGTATAAGAGAATATAATATGGTGTTGTTTATTTGTCTAACAGAAAAATTACCATTTGTCAACCTTATTAAAATGTTGGTCCCAACATGAAGTGTAATTCTAAACTGTGAAGTTAGTCCATCGCTCTGCACTCATTTTCTCTGCTATCAAAATGGGCCAGACTGAAACATCAACTTACCATATATTGTTCCTGTTATAAGGCACTATTAACAGTGAAAGTGGTGAGTTGTTTGTATTTGTGCAATACTATGTAATTTGTCATTTTCAAATTTGGGAACAAAGCTTCAAGCCAACACGACAGCCCACATTGGCAAACGTCAAAACAATTACGGCGCTTTTTCAATCGACTGTTATATGAGAGCCCTGCCACATCGTGTCAAAGGTGTTGTTTGACCACACTCCCCGCCGCCGGGCAGTGTGGGACGGTGACGGGGATGTCAAGGCCCAGTTGCATCCGCCGGGGACGGAAATCAAACTCGGATCGCTTAGTTCATGATGCGGTGCACCGACCACTGTGCATTTTAATTCCACTTTAAGCTTAATAAGCAAAACATCAACCTGCAGGAAGTTAATAACTGGCAACTGAGGAAACCAAGCCAACACATGATGTGCAACCTCCCTCAGTGGCGAGCGTGCTGACCGGTTTAACATAATCGAAGAGTCTAATATGACTATTCATAACATGCACAGTATTCGTTCAACGTCGGGGTATTCCTTCAAAGAAAACAACTCAGAGGCACGAGGGAACCACAGAGAGGTGGTGGTGGGGGGCAGACACGCAGTTAAGTCATCGCCAACATTGGGGATCAAGGTAGAAGCGTTCACGTCGCGATCTCTGTCAAGGAATACTTGGTATTACCTACAAATTATACCAAACACTTCGAAGCCGGGCTGTAAGCCAACGATGTCCAGAAGCTCCACAGATGCCAGAAGCCCCTCAGTCTGGAGCAAGAAGAGAGGCCAATCCCCGCCTTTAAGGCCAGCACTGACTTATATATCTCTAAATGTTGAAGGGCTGTCTGCAACTAAAGAAGAACTTGTTGCAACGGGAAACTGTCATGTAGCGATCACGCTTCGAAGAATCGAATCGAACTCGAATTGCCAACATTCGCCAGACACAGCGTCCTATTCCAGGTTAACCGCTATTGCCAACCGCTATTGCCAACCGCTAAGCAGGCCGTACCTCCCGGGCAGGAGCTTGGCGATCTCAGCCCAGCGGTTTCCGAGCCGCTTGTGCGCCTCGAAGATGACGCGGTCCTCGTCCTCGGTCCACGACGACTTCTTCACCTCGGGGTTGAGGTGGTTGTGCCAGCGCTCGCGGCACTGTTTGCCCACGCGGCCTTTCAGGTGCTTGGCGATGAGCGACCAGCGCTTGGGACCGTACTTCTGCACCAGCTCGATCACCTGCGTGGACAGCACGGGAAAAAGCTTGTTGATAACTTACAAAAACCCTCATGAATTAACTGACCGATAACATCCTAATGTATAGGAAGCAGTGCGTGGCAATATGGCGCAGGCAAGTCGCCTGGCTGCCTCCTCCGCCTCTCTGTGCTTTCCTCGCGCCTGAGTCGTTTCTCTTGTCGAATGAGTACCTTTGACAGTGAATGAATATGTACGCGTTATAAAAAAAAATGTTAAAGAAAAAAAATGTATATGGCCCAACAACGCGAAAGCTCTCTCTCTCTCTGAAGCAAACCTGCAGTGATTTTCCGTAACAGACATTGGTACACACTTAAGGCAGAAGCATCCCACGCGAAACATTTTCGCCCAAAAAGCATATTGCCAAAAGGTTAAACAGTTTAAAAACCAGCATTATTTTATCATTGTCAAATCAAACGACACGAAGCAGAGGAGGAATGCTCGACATGGCTATCCCGAAAGAGCAGCTCGAGAACTTGCTCATTATCAAATGAGTTTGACAAAAAATCAAAAAAAGAATCATGTGTGAAATAATGAGACAAAAAGTGAAAACACATGCAAGAACCAAACTAGAATCCAAGAGGTAAACACTCGCTGTTGGGAACGATGGAACTGGGCAGGAAAAGCGCTGGAACAAGACAATTGGAAAAGGGTTACATATCGCGAAGGAGAGAAAACTAACCTGAGAAGGAGGCGTGATACAATTGGGGCACAGGAAAGAATTACGTGGAATTAAGGCTGTGTGGTATTACAAGCAGTGGTGTTAAAATGCAAAGGATCATATCTGGTAGAGAATAGGATATGCGATGACAATATTTTATTGAACTAAATAAAATCGTATATCAACCGCTGAACAACAAACAATTCCTTATCTCACCACGCGAAGAGGAACATACTCAATGTCTCCATCACTTTCGCAATCCTAACAATGAACAGCGTGCTTGTGAATACCTTATGATCCTCTTCCTTTGTCCACGGCCCCTTAATAAGCTCAGGATTGAGCACCTTCTGCCAGCGGTGTAGACACTGCACATCAGAACGGTTCTGCGCATCGACAACATGACATTGCGATAAGCGTGACAAATGCGACCACCGACAAGACAGGTCCGTATCAAAACATTCGGGCGCATTTTTTCTTTCTCTCCCCGGAAAGCACCGCGAGACTTGAACATTTCAAAAATAGAAACTTATTGAACCACACGAGGTCGTGGTTATTTTCCACCGACGGAAAAAGGTGAAAAAGGTAATGCAGTTACTTACTGTAAAAAACTTAGCGATGAACTTCCAGTCTCCATTCCCATGTTTTTCCACCAATCGTTTCAAAACGTCATCCTGGTAAGAGATCAGTGTGGCTATCAGCACAATACAGTATTTTCAATACGGGAGATTCAGTTTTTTCTTACCAGCAAATTTGATTGCAGGGCTAAGTTGAAACCTAAAGCTATTTCACCATGCAGATTAAAGTGTTAAAAATAAACACGTTTCAGCTTCCTGCAGGTTCGATTCTGGTCAAGGTAGAGAAGCGTTCACGTCGCGATCCCTGTCAAGTAATACTTGGTATTACCTGCGAATTCTACCAAACACTTCGAGGCCGAGCTGAAAGACAACGATGTCCAGAAGGTGACCATCGTGCTTCGAAGAATCGCAAAGAAGAAGAAGGTTCGATTCTCAGCTCGGTTGTCGCCTGTCTGTGTGGAGTTTGGAGTTTGCATGTCCTCCCCGTGTTGTCGTGGATTTACACCGGGTACTCCGGTCTCTTCCCACAGTCCAAAGACATGCTGCTGCCTAGGATAATTGGGCTGACTAAACTGTCCCCTGTGTGCTGCAATTTGACTGGCATCCCATTCTGCCTTGTGTCTGCCAGGATAGGCTATCCCGAAAAACAGCTTTGAAAATGAACTAATATGCATTATTCGCATTAAGCGAGGAACACTCCTAATCGAAAAGCCTAACAACCATAAAATTAACTCGTAGGCTTTCATGACCAATGTTATCCATAGTGCCTAACAACCATGTATGGTAGCTTAGGCACGTAATGTTTAAATACAAATAGAGTATTGCGTTTCTGACTGCATGAGACATGGCCTTGAGACGATTCTGTTAAACATCGCAGGGCTCAAATTTAAATCGGACAAAGGCTTGCAAAATGAGTCACATTGGTTTGTTCCACAATGCCCTGCACATACCGCAAATGATGGATAAAGCCCACACAGGTAAACAAACCCTACTCTAAGCAAGCTTTTCAAAACATTAACTAATAACAATGTTGAGAAAGCAGAACCTCAATTTATGTGCAAAGATAAAAAGGACAAGTGTAATTTGAGAAATAATATAACAAACATCGTGCAAATGTTAACGTTTAATCTGAAAAACACACTAATATAGGCCTTTTACCATGACCCGTTACGGCAAGACTAAAAGTGCCACGGAATTTCCGCACAGAAACGCACCTCGACACTTCACAGGGATATCATTCAGAATCTGCCGGGATAGGCTCCGGATCACCGCGACCCTGTACAGGATTACGCGGTTTCTGATAATGGATGGATTATTAATTTCCCATTTTGACATTTGTACTAACTGCACTGCATAACCTGGGCATAAAGTAACATGCCAACAAGTAGTTCAGAGCCATATGCTGCTGGATATATGTTATCGGTGTCACTTGTTGCATCTCATGCAAATGACAAACGCTTGCCAAGGCTATCCTGAAAGGGCAAAATTTGTTAATACAATGGGATGCTACAGCCTTTAAAAAAAAAAAATATTGCTGATTTTCCGTGCTCTGTCGTTGTTGACATGTCGTTCTCCCTGCAGCTTTGTGCAGCACTTTGTGACCCTCGGGTGAAAGGCGCTATATAAATGCTATTATTATTATTATTAACAGACGTTTGTCGCCTCCTAAGTGGCAATTTAAAACCACAGGACAGCCCATTGAGGCTAATAATTGTGTTTTCAAGTGAGACACGGTTTACTACAGAGGAGTTCAATAGGACTTGATACAATATTAAAGACAAACAAGGCAATACATCCATCCATCCATTTTCAGAAACCGCTTAATCCGCAATACAAGTAATGAAATAGAATTTAGAAAAAAAAATCAAACCAAAGATTGAGATATGTATACAAGTCACAAAGCTCAAACACTGTTTCAAGCAGTCAATATATTATCTGAATACCCAACTATCAAAAGATTCCAAATACCAAAAATCAACAGATTCATAAATTCCCGTGCTTCTGAGTCGCAATATAATTCAACACAATTTTCTCCCATTTGTTGTAGTTTTGTCGACCGCATTAGCCCACATTTTATCGTTAGCATAAAATTATAAAAAACACAAATTATCAATTCTGACACACACACACACAAACAAATGTACCGTGCTAAACAATTCCCCTTCTCTCCAAAGCCTTGTGCAGCGCGTTGCGACCCTTGGGTGAAAGGCGCTCTATAAATGCTATTATTATTATTATATCTCTGAAGCTCTAGGCTCCGTCTGCGTAAGCTGGCAAAGATGCTGGGTGGGGCACACGCGAAAACGCTCGCCCACTTGCCTCCTCGCGGGACCAGCGCGCCTTGGAGCCGGGCCGCTTGCCGCAGTCCTTCTGGAGGCTCGTCTCGTAGTCGTGGTCCCTCACCTCCACCTCCTCGTCGTCATCGTCACTGCTGGACGTGCTGCAGAGGAGACCCGTGTGCGCGCAGTGAACACAGAGACCATCTCACTGCTTTTGAGCCAGAAGACCTCCCTCCTGGCTCAGAAGCACCATAGATTCAGTTAAAGTCAATCGCCTGAGAACTAGAACGGGACGATCAAAAGCTGCTTTGGTCTGATGGGGCTACAAGATCGGCCCAACCACCTGTGAATGTGGAGAAGCAGACCATGCTATGGAGCACTGCCTTGTCTGTGCTCTACTACCCAACCTCTGCATCTCAAAAGACCTTGCAGAGTTCAATAAAATTGCACAGAACTGTGCAAAGAAATGGGAAACTGTCATATAACCATTACACTACAAAATTCAACGACGTCCAGAAGCTGACCATCGTGCCTCGAAGAATCGCAAAGAAGAAGACCATCACACTTCGAAGAATCGAAAAGAAGATCTCACCGCCTCAACATCACAAAACCCACCGATCGCTGCTTTACAAACAGTTACGCTTAACAGGAATACAAAAGTGACCATCACACCTCCTCACCGTCACAAACCCTCCAATCGCTTTACGAACAAACAATTAAGCTCAACCAGTTTCTCTTTTTAGAAAAACGCGCGCTTTAAAGAATCAGTTCAGCCGTCAAATGCCAAATTGTTGAAAGTTCTTCTACCCGGGGACATTAATTTGTAGGAACACATGTATAATTTCAATGGCCAGTTGTCTGCAGCGGCGCCAACAGCACTGCAAGCCAATTCAATCACGTCTCGTAATTCACACTGACAGCAGACGCACGCTGCTGAAATGCGGGCTAGGCTTTCCATAGCTCACTACTACTATATCACTGATGTCGGGTTTCTTCCTACTTGATCAGACTTTACAAATACCAAACAGTAAGCTAGTCAGTGCGTATACCGCCCGCGATCTTTCAAGTATGGCTGTACAGGAAATCCTTCAGAAACTAAAGGCAAGAAGCGCATATGTGTAGCCGCAAACAATGTACACATACATAGACTTCATGTCGCGCTCCCGGCTATGAGCGAGCGTGCTTGTGTGTTTGTGTACAGTATATCAGCGCGCAGGCAGCCTTTATTCGGGGTCGACACGCCGCGTTGGGCGCACAAAAGGCGCGCTAATCGGGGTCAATCGCCACCTCCGCCCTCCGCCTCCTCTCGCCACCAATTTCCCCGCCGCTCTTTGCTCCCCCGGCTCCCTACCACCCCATCACCACCTCTCTCTCCCAGTGAGGGATTTACCGCGATCCCAAACTCATTACACAAACCAAACACGCGGCCGCCCCCCCCCGACCCCTTGAGGGTATATGCCACTAACCCTGGCGGCTTGTGTACTTAAAGCGCTCAATGTTGAGGGAGACACAATAGCACGTATTTCGATACAACAATGACGACTTTGTGCAAAACGTTTGCATATAGTGTTATTTACGTAAGTACGCACTATGCTCGGCAGTGTTAACAGAAACACATGTAAACAGTCAGACTGCGTCAATACATGCAATAGAGGGAAAGAATTCAGTGTTATTTCCCCAACGCTCACACAGCAATGGGTCAGTGAAGAAAACCATAATTCACAAATTAGACTCTGGATCGTGTAAACCAAACTTGGCACAAGAGAGCCGCAACATTTGCAGTGCACAGATTTGGTCTTGTGTCTGCATGTGCATACAGAACACACGCAACACACACACTAAAGCATACGACCGTTTACAGTTACTGTATTTATGTAACTCATTACTGTGCAACTTGTCATCGGAAACTCCTCCGTTGAGACTAAAATCTCTGCGGCCTCTATAACACATTTGTTTTCGCGTGTTCACCTCACAGCAGCAGAAGGCTCTCCATAAGGAAACGATGCTTGTTACACGTGAATCTTTGCACAGCAATGTGTCGGTGGGGGGGAAAGAAAAAAAAATCACACTTTATAGGTCTTGCCCGCCCACGGACAAGTCAAACAAGGTGCGCTTTGTGTACTTAGCAGGGTTCACGGTGGGCATGCAAAGCAACCGGGAACTTATTACATGGTTTGATAACATTTCTGTGCACGGTTTAGGTTTCTGAAGACACCCAACGCGGACACATGTGCACGGTTTGGCGTGCAACACGCATCATCATAATTGAAAGAAAAGTGAATGGGCATGAAGGAAGAGTGGCATGCAATCACTTTTCTTGGCTAAAACCAAAGTCTGCCTTCAAAGGGCTGTAACTACATTATATGGGGCAGATGTTATCGACTTTACAGCACTCAGTAAATGGGCCATAAATGCACACGAGGTAAAGTGAAACCAGTTATTAAATACTCAAGCAAGCCCTCATCTTATGCTCACACTTGTAAGAAAAAATGCACCCATTTTAAACATTACTTTTTAACCACTTACAGACAGAGGAATGTATAGACGACAGATGTTGATTAATACAGAAAATATCCAATGAGCTTGCAAGCTCTGGAAGTGGGATTTCTAC
>JAZEWU010000036.1:4154117-4166480 GCA_036362915.1 Geotria australis
TGGGAAAAAAACGACCGGACGAGGTAAGTGCTGTATGTATGTATTTCTGACAATGAATAATAATAATAATAATAATATAATTTTATAGAGCGCCTTTCACCCGAGGGTCACAAAGCGCTGCACAAGGGCATCGGAGAGAACAGCATGTCAACAACGACAGGAGAAAAAAAAGAGCTAATAAAATCCAAAGCAAGAAAAATAAATGATTAAGGCTGCTTCGAATAGACCTGAAATGTCGTGAAACTGGAAATCTTAAGAGCGGCAAAAATCTGCCAGCGTCCCCTAAGATGGCAGTCACTTCCTTAAAGACAAACACGGAGGGAGGATGAAGGGATGGATTTTATTATTATTAAAAACGACCTCCGTCAAGCTACCTCTTTGCGAAATACGCGACCCGGCTGAGACCCTGCACGAGGAAAGAGGGCCCTAGAATGGCCCCGGCTGTCTCGCCTCATCACGGCTGTTAGGGCGGACGGCGATTGCCGAACGAGGAAATGGGACGAGAGCGGAAATTGTGGAGTGTGTTTCGTGCGGGCTGTGAGGGCGATTGGGAGGGGAGTAAGGGGAGAGAAAGGGGTGGGTGAAAAAGGAATGGCACGATTGCGCGGTGAGCAGCGCTGCTGCCTCGCAGCGAGAAGCAACTGGATTTTACTCCCGTCGCATGTTTTTCCCCCTGCGTCCGCGTGGGTTTTTGTCGGGTTTCTCATCCTCATCCTGGTTACAGTTCTGCCTTGCGCCCTGTGTCTGCCGGGACAGACCCCAGCCTCCCGCGACCCTGTTATAGGATGAAGCGGGTACTGACAATAATAATAATAATAGCAATTTATAGAGAGCTTTCACCCGAGGGTCACAAAGCGCTGCACAAGGGACGCCGAGAGAACGGCATGTCAACAACGACCAAAAAAAACTAATAAAAAACAAAGCAACAAGAATTTAATGATTAATGATGATAATGAATGAAAGGATATGCATGCAGGGGGGGACCACGTGTGCCGGTGATGAACGGCGAACCCGGCTACCTGAGTTCAACTCCCGCTCACGACTAACCCCGGTGAAAGGTTTTCTGAATCGGTCGTGGGCTTTCGCGTAGGTCGACTCAGCCTCAAACGAGTAACAGATGCGGTGCGTAAACACCGCCACCAGCATGTCAAAGCCGGCCGGGCGTTGGTTCCCGGCCACCCACCGCCCGTCTACCACGTCAGCCCTTCATAGGAACTAATCGATCACGGCACTTGACCCTAGTCAGTTAAGGCTGTCCCCTGTCTTCTGCCAGAGAGTGCACTGCATCGAGATGAAAATCTACGCGTGTCAGTGAATTAGTGTTTTCTCCGTTGGCCAGCCGTGCTGCCCTCCTCTCCCGACCCTTTCCAATTCCTAGGTCCGAGTTGTCTCAGGTTCATGCAAAAATACATGACCGGTTGCGATAGCCTAAAGCTGTCCTTGGGGTTTGTATACATTTGTTTGCTTCGCACTCAACTTCGTAACAAAATAATTCGATTCGTGTTAAATACGCTAAAAATATTTTTTTTAAAAAGAGACGTAGAGAGAGCGAGAGAGGGAGAGGTGAACAAGCGATGGAACGTCCTCTGCTGGCTAAATTCGCACCATGTGTGACTTCCATCCAA
The DNA here is from genome assembly GCA_036362915.1 of Geotria australis. Lineage (NCBI taxonomy): Eukaryota > Metazoa > Chordata > Hyperoartia > Petromyzontiformes > Geotriidae > Geotria > Geotria australis. Next base: position 4,155,743 of record JAZEWU010000036.1, read on the forward strand.
TGGCAAGTCGCTCGCGATGCCCCGGTCTTCGGCCTTTGAAACCGACACCGGGCAATTTACACAAATTTCGTAGGAAATGGTGGCAATATTGGGTTCTGGTATGCGCGCATTCCCCAACCGAGGGTGAACGGCTTAAATAAATAATAAACAATAAAATAAATTGTATCGGACCCACAGGCCTCTTGGGGGGGGGGGTCCTAGCTCATTCGGAAAGTCATGTTCGTGAGCTAGCCGCTGCGGCTGTTGACGAGCTTACGAGTAGTGTTGTTTCGCGAAGTGCCTTTCCCACAGGGGGATAGCGGCTCACGTGCTGCGAGTTAGTTCGTTAATGTGACCTAATTGTTAATGGGGGTGAGGACGTTGGCGGTGATGGTATGAAAGTGTTGGCGGTGACACAGCGCGACGTTTGCACGCTCCCAGACCAGCGTCGGCCGACAAACAAATCACCAGGATATAAGTCCCCCGTATAGCCTCGGCAGACTGTAGGGTCGAGTGCCGTTAGATGGCTAGATGTTTATTATCACAGCAGAAAATACCGGGCGAGCTTGGCGAGCTCTGGAAGCGGGATTGCCGTGATACAGGAATGCTTGTATCACCGTTAGCGAGCAGCACCCATGAAGGACGGAACACGAAGGGGTGGGTGGCCAGAGCCACATCGTTCGTGGCGATGTTTACACACCGCAGCAGGTACTCATTTGAGGCTGCGTCGACCCGTAGGGGAGGCCGACAACTGGTTCAGAAAATCGTCACCGGAAGTGGTCGTGAGCGGGAATTGAACTCGGGTGGTGCGGCACGCTAACCGCGGCACTACCGCTCCCCAAAAACAAATCACACTCACTCACTGTCATCCAATGGGGGTGTGCGGTGTGGATGCGAGTGTGTGCAGTGTGGGTGGCTGAGTGTGTGCAGTGTGGGTGGGCGTGTGTGCCATGCCATAGGAATGTGTGTGTGGGTATGTGCAGCATGGATAGGTGCCTGCCATCCATCCATCCATTTTCAGAAACTGCTTAATCCTACACAGGGTCGGGGTGAGCCGGAGCCTATCCCGGCAGACACAGGGCGCAAGGTGCCTGCCATGTAATCGTTATTTGCGAGGGCAGCGTGGATGAGCGTGTGTGTGTGCCGGGAGATATGGATGTGTGTGTGTGTGTGGAGCATTAACATGAGCAAGTGTGTAGTGCGGATATGAATGACTATGCAGCGTGGAGGTGAGCGTGCAGCGCGAGTGCGCAGCACAGACGGATATCGGCGTCCGTCAGTGCAGGCTCGTACCTTCCCGTGCCGAGTCGCGAAGGACCCCGTCAGCAGCGAGTAAAATATGATGATCGTCTCGTCCAGGTCCCAGATGAACACCCGCTGCCGACAGCATAGCACAGCGTCACCGGCTATGCTGTTTGTATCCATGTATCGTATTCATAAAAATGCATTTGTATTGATGTATCGGGGTGGCGGCACGGTGGCGTAGCGGTGAGTAGCGCTGCCGCCTCACAGCAAGAAGGCCACGGGTTTCGAATTCCCGGCTCGGGTACTGCCTTTCTGTGTGGCGTTTGCATGTTCTCCCCGTGTCCGCGTGGGTCCGGCCACTCGGGTTACCTCCCACAGTCCAAAGACATGCTGCTGCGTAGGTTAATTGGCACGCGGACTAAATTGCCCCCGGTGCCCTGTGATGGACTGGCGTCCCATCGAGGGTATAGCTCTGCCTTACGCCCTGTGTCTGCCGGGATAGGCTCCGGCTCACAATTTTTCAAATAAAATTGACTATTTTAATTGAAAAATGTGTGCAATTTATGTGTAAATGTTTTTTTTGTTGGTTGATTAACATGTTGGTTATTCATGAATCTTGTATATATTTTATCTATTGTCAGCAATTCGCATTTTTGCTGCGTAGCAGGGGTCCCGTAAAGAGCTTGCAATCTCACTGGGTATTTTTCTGCCGTAATAATAAACATCTATCCATCTATCTATCTATATGAACCCTGTACAGGATTAAGCGGATGGGTTAATGTTTCGCATTCACGAGTGACCGTTTCTATCGATGTATCCGTATTGATGAATGCATTTGTATCGATATATTGACGAGCGCCTGGGAATCCCCTCCCAGGAAGAGCTGGAATCTGTCGCTGAGGAAAGGGATGTCTGGGTCCACTCTCCCTGGACTGCTGCCACCGCGACCCTCACCAGGACAAGCGGTTTAGAAAATGGATGGATGTTTGACAGGGGCTCGGGATACGGGCGGGAGCCACCCACCTCCAGGTTGCTATCCCGCATCGGGCTGGGGTTCTGCTTGCGCCCACGAACCCTCGAGCGACCGCCTCCTCGCCGCATTCGCTCCTCCTTGTTAGCGCCCCCCCTCGGAGACACCAGCTGCTGCGGCAAGGCCAGCTCTGCATCGCCACACACACACGCGCAAAGGTCCCCGCTCACCCCCGTGTAGCCTCGACTTGCTGTTCGCGAGTTGGCAACGGTGGAAGGCCGGCACGGCGAACGGTGGGGGTGGGCGAGTCAGTTACAACGCCCGGCCGCGCCTCTGTTTTCCGCGGTGACACCCCTGTTGGATGTGAGCGGGAATCGAACTCGGGTTGATGGAACACACAGTCTGGCCACACAGGCTGGCACAGAGGCTGGTGGCACACAGCCTGGCACACAGATGGGCACAGAGGCTCACGCAGACAACCCACGGATCGACACACAGGCTGGCACACACAGACTGGCCACGCATGATGACACCGAGATGAACACAGGCCGGCACGCAGGCTGCCACACCAGAGGCTCACGCAGACAACACACGGGGTGGCCGCACAGGCTGGCACACGCGGGCCGCGCTCACCCCCCATGGCGGGCACGGTGCCGGCGTGTTCGTGCGTGTGGTAGGGCGTGCCCCCGGAGGCGGAGGACGAGGACGACGTCCCGGCGCTGGCGTAGGCCGGGTTGTATCCCACGCCGGGGTAGTAGCTCTGGTACTGCGTCTGCGGCGCGAATCCCGCGTAGCCCGACGCCTCCTGGCAGGGGGCGGACGCACGCACCGCGCGTTATTTATAATGTTTTATGTACGCGCGAGCATCCGTGTGTGCCAGCCTATAGGCCGACCCAGGCCACGCTGGAGGGATTAATTATATCCTTCGGCTGGCCTGGGAACGCCTGGGAATGCCCCCCCTACCTGGTTGCGTCCATATCTGGTTGCGTCGTTATCTGGTGACGTCGCTATCCAGTTACGCACTATGGCTATCTGGTTGTGTTTGTTATCTGTTTGCGTCGATATCTGGTTGTGTTGCTATCTGGAAGAAGCTAACAGGGGCGGCTATCTGGTTGTGTTACTGTCTGGTCGCGTCGCTATCTGGTCGCGTCGCTATCTGGTTGAGGCTAGCCTCACCTGCTGCGCCGCCCCGTAGCTCGCGGCGCCGGCCGAGCAGGCCACGCCACCCGAGTAGAGGCTGGACGAGTGCAGCGGGGAGTAGTTGCCTCCTGCGTCGTGTGGGCGGTGGGGTTGGTTGTGGTGTGGATGGTGGTGGCGGGCGTGGGCGGTGGGGTCGGTTGTGGGAGCGAAGGGAAGACACGTCATTGCAAACTCTACCGAACACTTCGAGGCCGAGCTGAAAGACAACGGTGTCCAGAGGCTGACCGTCGTGCTTCGAAGAATCGCAAAGAAGAAGATTGCAAGAGCCATTCATTCATCGTCACTGACACACGCAGCCCCCCCCCCCTGCAAGCATCGCCTTTCATTCAGTCATTCTCAGTACCCGCTTGATCCTGTACAGAGTCGCGGGGGGCTGGAGCCTATCCCGACAGACACAGGGTGCAAGGAAGAATTTCACCCATTCTGTAACGCCAGTCCATCGCAGGGCACCTGGGCAACTTTGGTCAGGCCAGTTAACCAAGACAGCATGTCTTTGGACTGTGGGAGGAAACCGGAGTGCCCGGCAATAACCCACGTACCCTGTACACTATAGGGGTATAGCTCACACACGTACCCTGCACGCTGTAGGGGTATAGCGACTGTGCCGGCTGTGGGGTGGGATACCCTCCCGCGCAGTACCCGGTGCTGCCCAGGTACCCGGTGTGTGTGGGCGTCTCGGGTGCCCCCAAGTCTCCCTCCGCCTTGATGCCCGAGCGCAGCACGCCTCCTGTGTGCGAGAATGCGCGCTTTCATGTGTGTGTGAGCGTGTTGACGTGTGCGGTGAGTGCATGCCGCGCGTACATGCTTGTGTGTCAGCAAGTGTGTGTGTCAGACTGTTGGGGCAACTGCCGTTAGCGAGTTGCACCTATGAAGGTCGACACGGCACACACAGAGGGGGTGGGTGACCAGCACCACGCCCGGCCGCTTTCGTCTCCCTAGTGGCGATGTTTACACACCGCACTAGGTACTCATTTGAGGCTGAGTTGACCTAGGGGAGGCCCAGGACCGGTTCGGAAAATCGTCACTGGTGTTGGCCGTGACCGGGATTCGAACTCGGGTCGCCAGGTTTGTAGCCCAGCATAGCGCTAACCACTGGGCTGCTGTGCGGGTTTATCTTTAAGGAAGTGACGGCCATCTTAGGGGACGCTGGTAGATTTTTGCCGCTCTTAAGATTGCCAGTTTCAGTGTATTTTCCTTAATCATTTTATTTTTTATCAGTTGTTTTTTTTTCTGTCGTTGTTGACATGCCGTTCTCTCCGCGGTCCTGGTGCAGCGCTTTGTGACCCTCGGGTGAAATGCGCTCTATAAAATGCTATTATTATTATAGGAGTGCGGTTGGCTGTGCGGTTGTGCGGTTGTCTGCGCGAGCGGCTGTGCGCACCGTAGTTCTGCATCTCGTATGCCGGGTGCTGCAGGTAGGATGGGTAGGCGCACGGCGCCGCAGACGTCGAGTGAGGGGGTCCTTGGCTCGGGTAGGTGGCCATGGCGCTGCCAGAGGGCGCCGCGGGGGGGCCCGGCGACAAGCTGCGAGGTCAACGTCGCGACGGAGCACGCGGAGTTAAAGCAGTCGTGGTGTCGCTTGAGCCGCGCTGCTCCGAACGGACCCGGTCAGGTGTCCCCGTCATCAAATCTACGTGCAGCGCTGCAAGCGTTGGTGTTTATGATTGCCAGTTTCACGACCTTTCAGTGTATTGGGTAGAAGCGTTCACGTCGCCATCCCTGTCAGGTAATACTTCGGTGTTGCCTGCGAATTCTACCAAACACTTCGAAGCCGAGGAGCTGAAAGACAACGATGTCCAGAAGCTCAACAGATGCCAGAAGCCCCCTCAGTCTGGAGCAAAAAAAATGTTGAAGGGCTGTCTGCAACTAAAGAAGAACTTGTTGCAGTGGGGAAACATCTGTCGTAAAACCATCACGCTTCGAAGAATCGAATCGAGTGTATTCGAAGCAGCCTTAATCATTTAATTTGTTAGTAGTTTTTTGTTGTCGTTGTTGACATGCCATTCTCTCCGCGGCCCTTGTGCAGCGCTTTGTGACCCTCGGGTGAAAGGGGCTCTATAAAATGCTATTATTATTATTATTAAACCTCCGCTCACAACCCGACTCGGCCTGCCCCCAAGCGGCAAGCGAAACCGAACCCGGCTTGTGCAGCCGGGCAGAGATTCGGTGGGAAGATTCTCGCGAGATTGATTGATTGTGGGGTTGAGGGATTGGGGTCGGGGATGAACCGTAATCTTTAAGCCATGCAGGCAGGCGCAGCGACGACGCATTCCAGACAGAGCGCGAAAACACGCAACCACCACCCGCACACACCCACCACCACCAACCACCACCCACACCCGGCCGCTTTGATGTGAACCGCGGGGCGGTGTTTCGCAAGCCGACAACGGGAGAGGTTGCTTAAAAGGTCAAAGCCGGAGTTGGCTACCGATTGACTCGAGGTGCGAACGACGCAGCAAAAGCCGCACGCGGTGTCGCTCAAGTCGGTTTGACGTCGATTGCGGTGATGGTGGTGATTGTGGTGGCGGTGCTACGAAGCCGCCGACCCGAGTTCAATTCCTGCACCGGTGATGATTTTATTGAACCGGTCCCTGGGTCTCCTGAACCGCTCCCGAATCCTTCGTGCGATGTGTAAACATCGCCACGAGTGAGACAAAGGCGACCGGGAATGGTGCTGGCCGCCCACCCCCTCGTGTGCCTTTTATAGGTGCTCGCTAAAACCACTTACCCCAAACAGTCTGTTAAGGCTACACGGGGAATCTTTGGATTTAAACGTGGCCAAAAACAGAGCAGGCCAAATGGGGCAACTGTCTAGCCACCCAGACACTAGTACTCGCCCTCCCAGTGATTATAACCAACTAGCCACCCAGCCCCCTAGGTACCTGTAATATCTATTTAACCGAACATAAGCCTAACTGGCGTTTGAGGAGGCTCCAGCTTTTTGTCAATTTGTCACTTTGGGGTGGTTCCTTCACAAAGAATATGTGCGCGTTATAAATGTAAAATAAAATTAATTTATAATAGACGTGACTGTCAAATCAGGCTAAATGAGATTTATTTTTTGTCTATTGACAATTAATGAACACTATACAGGATTAAGCGAAGACCGATTACGATGATGATGATGATAATCCCACGAGAGAGCAGTAAAAACCGGAGTTTCTCTCAGGGCTGCAGGTAATGTTGGTGCGGTGGGGCTACTCACTCGGAGGGGTAGAGAGCAGGAGCGTAATGTTGGTGCGGCGGGGCACAGTCGTAAACTTCACAGGCAGCTGAAACAAACAATACGTAGTCGCGCCGTTGAGAGTCATGTACCCTTAAACGGCAGAACATCCGAGTCGTCAACGCATGGGAACATCACACGTGTTGTCGTTTGTGTTTCACGATCAAAGTTGCGTTTTTGAACCGTGATTGAAGTCAAGCTGTTTGCATTGTCATAGTCTTGTTAGAGAATTGCTCTCAAGAGTTGCTCTTTCGGGATAGTCGTGTCAAGCGTTCCTCCTCTTCCTTCGCGATGTTGACGATAATAATAATCGCATTTATATAGCGCCTTTCACCCGAGGGTCACATAGCGCTGCACAAAGCTGCGGAGAGAACGACATGTCAACAACGACAGAGCACGGAAAATCAGCAACACATTTTTTTTTGGGGGGGGGGTTATAATCCGAGCTGTGGAGAGAACGGCATATCAACAACGGGGGCGATGATTCGTTCCTCCAACGCGGGAGGCAAACGTCACGAAGGTGCGAGGAGGAACGCTCGATACGGCTATCCGATAACATCATAACATATCGGAAGCAGTGTGCGGCAATACGACGCCGGCAAACCGACTGGCTGCCTCCTCTGCCTCTCTGCGCTGTCCTCTCTCGGGGGTCACGGCGCGCGTCGATTAGCGGCGGCGTTTCCACTATCCCCGTTTCGGAATGCGCCGGCGTCTTAAGCGCCTGCCGTGCCCGTACACGCACCCGGCACGAGTCGCCAGCCGAGAAAGGGTGGCGAGCCGCTTCACCCCGAACTACCCCGCGCAGCTTTCCGTGCCGAGTTTGCACGTTCGCTCCCCGTGTGCGAGGCGAAAACCCACGCGGACACGGGGATCAAGGTCGAAGCGTTCACGTCGCGATCCCCGTCAAGTAATACTTGGTATTACCTGCAAATTCGACTAAACACTTCACAGCCGAGGAGCTGAAAGACAACGATGTCCAAGAAGCTCAACAGATGCCAGAAGCCCCCTCAGTCTGGAGCAAGAAGAGAGGCCAATGCCCGCCGCCTTTAAGGCCAGCACTGACCATTATATCTCTATATGTTGAAGGGCTGTCTGCATCTAAAGAAGAACTTGTTGCAATGGGGAAACTGTCATATAACCATCATGCTTCGAAGAATCATCTCGAATTCGAAGAGTCCAAAAACACGCTGCTGCTGCATAGCTTAATTAGTCTGCTGACTGAAATTGCCCCCCCTGGGTGCCCTGTGATGGACTGGCGTCCCATGATAGGTATAGCCCTGCCTTGCGCCCTGCGTCTGCCGGTACACACACCCGGCGCGAGACGCCCATGGAGGCAGTTCGTGGTGTCGTGAGAGGGTGGAAGGTCGCGACACGCCGCGATGACACCACGACCGGCGACTCGCGCGCGCGTCAACACCAGGTGTGGAGGGAGAATGGATGGCCGCGGGGCAACGCGGCCGGCACAAGACAGACGTCCGGCTTTCAACGGAACTCAAAACGCCGTGATGATAATAATAATGATAGCATTTATAGAGAGTTTTTCACCCGAGGGTCACAAAGCGCTGCACGGGGCTGCGGAGAGAACGGCATGTCAACAATGACAGAGAACGGAAAATCAGCAACTTTTTTTTTTGGGGGGGTTAATAACAGCTCGACTCGAGCTACTAATGCATTGATATTTGTGTTTGCCCAAAACTGATTGCCTCTTGGCAACACTTGGCTAAAGACTGAGACCAGGCTATGAATGAAGCTGTCTCTGGTGTGGACCAATCAGGTTACCGGGTTCGAATCCGAAAACTGAAGTAACACACCATTTCAATACACGTGTTTACACAAAATGTTAACACGTGTGTTGGATGGTCATCATAACACATGGTACTATCGCGCGTGTAAACCCATGATTGTGACAAACGCGCTATCTGACGGTGGAAGCGTCACGTGGAGGGTTGGGATTGCCTGGACATCGCAGGCCTCCCGCGGTGCCGTCTTGAGACCCGGCAGCAGCTCGCGTGCGCGCGGGGGGGAAATCCACCGAGAACAGCGGAGCGAGCCACAGCTCAGGAACCGTGCGAACGCCGCGGGTTTAGAGTGGGAACAGAAGCTGGGATGGAGGCAGGGGGAGGTGGCAGGGTAGGGAGGGAGGTCTTGGTGGGAGGTAAGACGATACGTCCAAAGACAAAGATCCCCGATGTAGCCTTAGCAGACTGTAGGGTCAAGTGCCGTCAGCGAGCAACTATGAAGGTCGACACGGCGCACACGAGGAGGTGGGTGTCCAGCACCACGCCCGGCCGCCTTTGTCTCCCAAGTGGCGATGTTTACACACCGCGCTCGGTCACTCGTTTGACGCCGAGTCGACCTAGAGGAGGTCCAGGACCGGTTCAGAAAATCGTGACTGGTGTTGGCCGTGTGCGGGAATTGAACTCGAGTTGCCAGGTTTGTAGCCCATCGCGCTAACCACTGAGCTACCCCCCCTCATCCCCGTCTTTCATCATCCCCCTCAAATTGAAGTTAATTTCTGCCACATTCATTGTGAGGATTCAGTTCTTTGTAAACATGCGGGGGGGGGGGGGATCATAATATCATAATTGAATTTTTCCCCTGGCCCAATAATCAAGACCAACCAAGAGCTTGCAAGCTCACTGGGTATTTGTTTTCTGCTGTAGTAATAAACATCTATCTAATTGCCAAATCTCTCGGCTTCCTCTGTGGTGCGCAAATTATGAGCATGCATAATTCACGATCTGACTCTTTATTCTGGCTGTCGATTAATAGACCCGGACGCCAGCCATCATCCTTCGGTCAACCGCTAACGATTCGCGTTTCATTTCTCCGTCTGTCTTAGTCGCCCAGCCGAACATTGGGGCCATGTGTCTGGCCCGCTCTCTCGGCCAAGTCGAGAGCTGCTCGTGAATATTTTAAAGTGACAGCACACAAAAGGGAGTTCGGTTTCTTGCACCTAGACGGTAGGAAGCCCCGTTTTGCTGGAGCTTGGCTGGCCTGTTACGGCCCCGGGTTGTCACCTCCGACTCACGAAAGAACGGGACAGGTGGCAACCCGAGTCACTGGCCTGGCACAATGCCCAGTGAGAATAGCTCCCAAGACCTGCGATTGCGGGATGCCCGTTTCGGGCGTTCGTCCCCTCTCTCTTTCGAAGATGAAGTGTTGTTGACGAGCTGTACGTGTTGTACACGTGTCTACTGCGCGTGTTAATAATGTCCCTTGTTTGTATATATGTGCATGTGGGGAGATGGAGATCACTCGACACGGCTATCCCAAAAAGAACAGCTCTGAAGAGCAACCATCATGAATCGAGCCGTGAAAACCCACATCAATAAAACAACTATATTGTCAGTAGCTGCATGCAGCCCGTTACCACCGAAATAGCAGAAGTTTAAAAGACATCTAGTTCATATCTGTCTCCTCCATGACCAGGAGTGGAATTTGCGCGTGTTATAAGTTGAATTATTATTATTAAGACATAATTCCTTCATTAATTCTCAACTCCCGTGCATCGATCAGGGAGTGATTTATCCCCAGCGTGCTTGCTGTCCCACTGCAAGAGAATCCACAGTTTGTTTTCAGGCATTCTGCCAGGATGCTTGGACAGCATTGGCTCTACTTACTTCTCTGTGTATTATCATTATATTATTATTATTGGTACGCGTGTTTACCCACGAAGGCCCGAGTATCATAATTCTTTTTCAGGAGGGTCCTGCCAAGTTTTCGAAGGAAGCGAGCGATGACTGCTATGTTTAATCCCAACTGAGCCATTTGCGGATAATTTTTCCAAATTTGCTAAGTTTGGGTCAGGGCAAAATCCACTTTGAATTGCTTTCGAAAGCTGTTTTTTTCGAGATAGCCGTGTCGAGTGCTGCCCTTCCCTCCTTCGTGACATTTCAGCTCACACGTTGGAGGCATCTTCAGGCGTTCTCAAACTATAACGTGGGACGCTCCAACGTGGGAGATATAATGTCGCCAAGACGAGATGGGGAGCGCTCCACGCGGCTAGACCAAAACAACATCTTTTCAAAGCAATTCTTATGCATTCAGCCATGAAAACCTACACCAATACAAATGCACTCTGCACCGATAACTTGGCAAAATAAATGGGTGAAATTGCA
>JAZEWU010000036.1:4184178-4202927 GCA_036362915.1 Geotria australis
TGTTGGGAAGCCGCTCGGCGTGTTGAACAGGCTGGTCCACATGTCCTGTGACCCCTCCTCCCCTCGGTTTCATTCTCTGTAACACGTAACAGGGCGGCACGGTGCCGGTGCTTTGCAGCAAATGCTGCCTCGCAGAAATAATCACACGGGTTCGATTCTCGGCTCGGGTGCCGCCTTGTTTTGTGAGGTTCGAGTGTTCTCTCCCCTTGTCCGCGTGCGGGTTTTCGCAGGGTACTCGAGTTTGCTCCCCACAGTCCAAATACACGCTGCGTAGGTTAACCAGGATTGGACACGAGTCCATCACAGGGCACCGGGGATGTTGTTGACATGCCGTTCTCTCCACAGCCTTGTGCAGCGCTTTGCGACCCTTGGGTGAAAGGCGCTCTATAAATGTTATTATTATTATTATAATTCAGGGGATCAAGGTAGAAGCGTTCACGTCGCGATCCTTATCAAGTAATACTTGTCATATCATCATCACGCTTCGGAGAATCGAATCGAATTCGAATTATAATTCAGTCCACTGAATTATGTAGATTAATGTATACGTTTGTCGTATCGCAGGAGTCCCGCTTCTAGAGCTTTCAAGCTCACCGGGTATATTCCGCCGCACTAACAAACATCGATCCTATCTGTGTTTACAAACGTGGCTCGTGACCAGATTATGTTTACGGCCGGAGCACTCGGTCGCAAGGACGTGCCACTGACAGCACATATGGAAAGGCTTAATCCGCGCACACACACACACACAACCAGCTACACAACAAGGCTATCCCCAACGAACAGCCGCGAAGAGCAATTCTCATACGGGGAGCCGTGGAAACCAATATGGGGACAAACTACGGGGTAAACTCAAAGTGGCACCTCGTTGTCAAGCATCTCCCGTGACCGATCCGTGCGTCACCTCGCTCGAGAAGAGAAAAGCCACGTTACCAAACCGCGACAGGTCATCTGGGTAACCTGTGTGATCAGCGTTGATATATAATGATAATAATAATTTTACATTGAAAACGCGTGGCACATATTCATTCAGTGTCGAAGGTAATTCATTCGACGAGAGAACGACTCGGAGGCGCGAGGAAAGCGCAGTAGAGGCGGAGGAGGCAGCCAGGCGGTTTGCCGGCGCCAACACATTCCCACAAACTGCTTGCTATATATATTATGATGTTATCGGCCAATTCATTAATGTGTTTTTTTTTTAGTAGTGGTGGCGCGGTGAGTAGCGCTGCCGCCTCACAGCAAGAAGAGCCCGTGTTCGAATCTCGGCTGGGGTTCCTTTCTGTGTGGAGTTTACACGTTCTCCCCGTGTCCGCTTGGGTTTTCGCCGGGCACTCCGGTTTCCTCCCACATTCCAAACACATGCTGCTGCATAGCTTAATTGTCCTGCTGACTACATTGCCCCCGGTGCCCTGTAACGGACTGTCGTCCCATCCTGGATACAGCCCTGCCTTGCGCCCTGTGTCTGGCGGGATAGGCTCCGGCTCACCGCAACCCTTTACAGGATTAAGCGGTTTCTGAGAATGAGATGAGACTTATTATTATGTTTCCGATTGCATTTTTCCCCATGGTGGATGTGAGCTGCTGCACAGCAACACAGCGCCCCACCCCCCCTCTTGCACTTGATACCACGGGTCGCCTGCAGACAGTATGAGTAACTCTATCCCTCTGGCTGGCATCCCCTGCTGAAGGGCTCTGCATTATGCATGGCGCTGCGTTGGCAGCGTGCCACGTTTACTCCCAATACTGGCGTCACCGTCACCACCACTACCAACTTATCACAACCGCTCGCATAACCAAGCCGATCATTTCTACCATCAGAATTTTTTTTTACTGAAACAGCATTTTTTCAAAAACCAACGCGTGACAATAACGACTGAGCCACGCTCCGCGCTCGGTGAATATGTGCCACGAGAATGGTCTTGCCCGAGGCGGTTCGATTCCAGCCTTGGGCGCCTTTCTGTGTGGAGTTTGTGTGTTCTCCCCCTGTTCTGCGTGGGTTTCCTCCGGGTTCTCCGGTTTCCTCCCGGCAAACCGCCTGGCTGCCTCCTCCGCCTCTCTGCGCTTTCCTCGCGCCTCTGAGTCGTTCTCTCGTCGAATGAGTACCTTCGACCCATCATCATCATCACTATGCCATCACCACAGCAGCCAACTTTGCTACAGCTATCAAATACAAACATTATTCTTATACTCTGAACAGACGGTAGGCTCAAGTGCTGTTAGCGATCGACTATAGTGGCGAGCACAGCACACGAGTGGGTGGGTGGCCAGAACCCCGCTCGGCCGCCTTTGTCACCGCACGAGCTACTTCATCTGAGGCCGAGTCGACCTTGTGAAGACCCAGGACCGGTTCAGAAAATCGTCACTGGTGATGGGTGTGAGCGTTATCAAACTGCGGCCGACGGGTTCATAGCGCAGCGCGCTAACCGCTGCACCACCACTCCCCACCCTACAGCTATGAACCCCACAACCACCAATCCGACCACCACCACCACACCAACCAACGTCCTACAACCGCCAGGAGGCTGTATTGCCACGTAAAAGTCACTCTGTGGTTTTTTTTAAGCTGGGAGGAACCGTTGAGCTACGTAGCTATTTAGTAGATTATAATATTAATAGCATTAAATAGAGCGCCTTTCAACCGAGGGTCACAAAGCGCTGTACAGGGCTGCAGAGAGAACGGCACGCCAACAACGACAGAGAACGGAAAATCAGCAACATTTTTTGGGGTTTTTTTTATCCGAGCTGTGGAGCGATAACTTGTCCTATAACCGGAATAGGGCGCCAGTCCATCACCGGGCCACCGGGAGAAATGTAGTCAGCAGATCCAATTAACCTAGACAGCGTGTCGCTGGAATGTGGAAGAGACCCCGAGTAGCCGGCGAACAACCACGCCGACACGGGGGGAGAGAACGTGCAAACCCGCTCGCAGAAAAGGCGGCAGCCCGAGCCGGGACTCGAACCCGGGTCCTTCAGAGTTCCCTCACTTGTGCCACCGTGCCGCCCGACAACAACCACAACAACCCGCGAGCGACTTTGCGGAGCTGCAGTCATCCACGGTCACCAGACCCGCGTGTCCAGCTCGCTCGCAGCTCCGCTGCACTTCTCAATAAATCATTAGCTGCTGATCGGGACCTATCCGGTGTCGGTGGCGCTTAAGCCTGTACAGGGTCGCGGCGAGCCGGAGCCTATCCCGGCAGACACAGGGCGCAAGGCAGGGCTATACTCATGATGGGACGCCAGTCTATCACAGGGCACCAGGGGCAATTTAGTCCGCAGGCCGAGTAACCTATGCAGCAGTATGTCTTTGGACTATGGGAGGAAACCGGCGCCCTTTATCTATTTATTCGGAATGTGTTTCTGGCTGTGTGTTTGAGTCTCTCGTCCAATCGTCTGTGCATGTCTTCGCGTCTCCGCTTCTTGTCAATTTAATATGCACCCATTTATTTCACTCTGTGTAATGATGACAATTATAATATTGCTCTTCACAGCTGCTGCATCGGGACAGCCGTGTCACTGAGTGTTCCTGCTCTCTCCTTCGCGACGTTTCGCCTGCCACGTTGGAGGCATCATCGGGCGTGTTGCGCGACACCAAATTAATTCCTGTGAGCGAAATACTTCAATAAACATTGGCAATTCAAAGTGGAGCTTTCTTGATGCGTGGTGTGTGTCGGGAGCAATACGCTGGAGCCAAGACTGAAATCCTACCGAACGACTTCAAAGCCGGTTGCGGCTACGCTTGACCCGGTAGCGGCATCAACTTGACCTCTGAACCTATCTCCCCACCACTTGACAGTTTACAAACTTCAGGTCACGGTTGGGGAGGCCCGGAGGAAAAGGTTCAAGGAGTGGGAAGTGGTCGGAAACCCGGGTTTGTGTTGCTTTTCCGCTTAAGGACTTTTCAGGATTTGTGAATCGCTTTTCAGAGCTGTCCTTTCGCGGATATCATTGTCGAGTGCTGCTACTCCCTCTTAAGCGCTCTTCTGCCTTTCTCCTGACGTCGGAAGCACGTGTCGTACGCCTGGACCTAGTTCGCGCGCAGGGCGGGCACTCCGCTAGCATTAATAACTAAGCGATTACGCGTTGTGCCAGTGAGCGCGGCGTTTCCCTGGCATAATCAATCACTCCTCGCTGGGGCTGTTTCCACGCGATTATAATTGTCTACACCAAGCTCACTGGCCCCTTTCATGTTTCTCAGTTCACAGAGTGACTTTGGGGAGGAGGGGAGGGGTGGTGGTGAGGGAATATGCATCGTGGATTGTCGATGACTCTGTGCTCGATAAACATTGATGGTGTGGCTCCGTGTCTGTTTTGCAGACAGCACCGCTTGTCGAATGGGTGAAACATTGCGTTATCTACAGGGACATGAACATAAGACGCTCTGGTTTGAATTGACTATATGCGCCCCACAGCAAGAAGCCCCCGGGTTCGAATCCCGCCTCGGGTGCCTTTCTGTGTGGAGTTTGCATGTTCCCCCCGTGTCCGCGTGGGTTTGTCGCCAGGCAAAGACAAAGATCCCCCGTATAGCCTTAACAGACTGTAGGGTCAAGTGCCGTTAGCGAGCACCTATGAAGGTCGACACGGCACACCGGTTTCCACCCACAGTTCGAAGACATGCTGCTGCATAGGTTAATTGTCTTGCTGACTAAATTATCCCCGGTGCCCTGTGATGGACTGGGGTCCTATCCTGAGTATAGCCCTGCTTTGCGCCCTGTGTCTGCCGGGATAGGCTCAAGCCCACCGCAACCCTGTAAAGCGGTCATGAAAATAAGATGCCCTGTTTGCAATGCTTATATTATTTGAAGTGTTTTACTTACAGCACTGGTTCTGATATCATAACACCAGTGAAGCACGGGGAATTTTATCCACGTGAAAAGATTTCGAGAATGTGATCCCGGTGCATCCAATACCATTTGCAGACGCCTTCTGAAAATGTCCATAATTGCAGCGAGTCTTTCTTCAGTGATGCCCTCTACAGCAGCTGCGATTTCTGTCTTCAATACTTCAACCTTAAACCGTACATGGATTATTCCGGTACAGGCGGGGATTAAACTCCCACGTTTAAAGTGTTCGGTGACACCAAATAAATCACTGTAAGTTCAAGACTTCCGTAAACATAGGCAATTCAAACTGGAGCGTTTTTTGTTGTTGAATACACAGCATGTGTCTGCGCACGCACTGTCGAAACCGCGCTGCCGTGCCTTGTGCAGCGCTTTGTGACCCTCGGGTGAAAGGCGCTCTACAAATGCTATTATTATTAATGACTGGAGGAAAGGTGATAAGGGAATTGTGAGGACACGGGTTCGAATCCCGGCTCGGGTGGGCTCCCGCTAACCGCGACCCTGTCACAGGATTAAGCGCTTTCTGACAATGGATGGATGGATGGACCTGTTTGGTAGCACGCTCAGGAACGTGTGTTTGCGTGGTTATACATGCGTGGTGTCTGCTTCTTCTTCTTCTTTGCGATTCTTCGAAGCACGATGGTCAGCCTCTGGACATCGTTGTCTTTCAGCTCGGCCTTCGAAGCCGAGCTGCTGAAAGACAACGATGTCCAGAAGCTAGCCATCGTGCTTCGAAGAATCGCAAAGAAGAAGAAGCTCGGCCTAGAAGTGTCTGCTTAAGACAGGCTACGGATTGCCCTGACCATAACGTGACTCATTCTCACCACAGGGGGGCAACCAGCCAGGCTCATCGATCCAACGCGTCGTTTTGTCCTAGAACACCATCCACCGAGAGCCATTATCATAAACCGTTTAATCCTGTACAGGGTCGCGGTGAGCCGGAACCTATCTCGGCAGACACAGGGCGCACGGCAGGGCTACACCCTGGATGGGACGCCGCGGGACAATTTTAGTCAGCAGGCCAATTAACCTGTGCAGCATTAGCATGTCTCTCGACTGTGGGAGGAAACCGTAGTGCCCGGCGAAAACCCACGCGGACACGGGGGGAGAACATGCAAACTCCACACAGAAAGGCACCCGAGCCTTTGTCCTAGAACTGCTACGGATTATTCTGTTGGACTAAACTTCTCAATGGGCACCTTTGTGGTTTTGAACGCTCAAAAACGTGTAAAAAGACACGCTGTTGCTGCTGCCTAGGTGTGAATTAATAAGTGTAATTGCGCCTCTTTCGACGCGTCTTAAACATTTGGAATCCTGCAGAGGAGGAAGTGGGCAATGGGCAGGTTAATTGGTCATGGTGGCACTCTGGCGGATTTAGACTTCGTGAGACCCTAAGCTATATAAAGCTTTGAGGCCCCTTGTTAAAAAATTACACCAGATGATCTCAGCAAGCTTGAAAACATATATGCCTTTTAATTATTTAATAGCAAGGTTAAAAATACTAATTATTTTCAAATGAATGCATTTACTGATTACATATTTATAATTTGGTTGGCTTGATCTCTATCATAGATTGTAATATAGTATACCCCTTGAGCTTCAACAAATTTGGGGTTCAACAAATGTGGGCTTCAACTCTTCGTTGGTTTGTAATTCAACCAATTCTTCTTGTTATTGGATTTCTGTTTCTTCAACACTCGAATTCGATTCGATTCGTCGAAGCGTGATGGTTATATGACAGTTTCCCATTGCAACAAGTTCTTCTTTAGTTGCAGACAGCCCTTCAACATTTAGAGATATAATAGACAGTGCTGGCCTTAAAGGCGGCGGACATTGGCTTCTCTTCTTGCTCCAGACTGAGGGGCTTCTGGCATCTGTTGAGCTTCTGGACAGCGTTGTCTTTCGGCTCGGCTTCGAAGTGTTTGGTAGAATTTGCAGGTAATACCAAGTATTACTTGACAGGGATCGCACGACGTGAGCGCCTCTGCCTTGATCCCCTCTTCAGCACTTAAAAACGGGTATAAAACTCAAACGGGAATCTTCTTGAGGCCCCTGCGGGATTGTGAGGCCTTAAGCTGTAGCTTGTTTAGCCTATGCCTAAAATCCGGCGGTGGAGGACACGTGGGCGCCTTCACGGCTCTCTCTTGCCCTGGGGGATTGAGTAACGGCTCTCTCTTGCCCTGGGGGCTGCGTGGCTGGGCGAGCTGCGGTGGTTAATAGCTCTCAGCTGTAACCGCTGCAACGATTGAATTTAAATCTGGCCAACACTTGTGGCCAAGGACCACCTAGATTTGATGGTTAGTTTCCACTGATAATGAGGATATTAGTAAAATTAATGTGGCGTTGGATGGATGGTAGTATCCGCGGCTCACGGAAAGAAGGGCCTGCGTCGAGACCGTTCGATTACCGCCACTGGCGCCTTTCTACGTGGAGTTTGTGTGTTCTCTCCCTCTGTTCTGCGTGGGTTACGTGCGGGTTCTCCGGTTTCCGCCCATAATTAAAAAACCCCACTAATGACCGTGTAGCTGTAAGGCAGCAACGCGGTGAGCCAACATTTACCTGCCTCCTGTATATTAAGATGCTGTCGGCCAATTAGTGATTGTACTGATGTAGGTTCTCACGGCCCGATTCATGACGGTTGCTCTCGAGAGCGTGTTCTTTCGGGATAGCCGTGTCACACTGAGCGCTCTCCATCTCTCGCCTCGCGACGTTTCACCTCCCACGTTGGAAGCATAACGTGGGAGGCAAAACGACACGGCTATCCCGAAAGAACAGTTCTGAAGAGCAACCATACATTAGAGTGTTTTTAAGTAAAGGGAAGTAAACCAGGGCGGCACGGTGGCGTAGTGGGTAGCGCTTCCGCCTCACAGCAAGAAGGCCCCGGGTTCGAATCTCGGCTCGGGGGCCTTTTTGTGTGGAGTTTGCATGTTCTCCCCGTGTCCGCGTGGGTTTTCGCTGGGCACTCCGGTTTCCCCCCACCGTCCAAAGACATGCCGCCAGGTTAATTGGCNNNCCCGAGTGCTCGTGCAGGAGACAAGCCGTCCTTATTGTCTCTGTGTTTACGCTAATGCCGATAGTGTTCTTAACAGATGCCGTACGTTTAAACTGACCTTTGGAGGGGAAGATGGGATTACACTCCGTCACGGGTGCCGCACACAGTTCGGCTGCCTCGTTTAATCCCGAGCAAGCTCTCGGCGGTAGGTCTATTACCGCGGCCCATCTGTGCTGCTCGTTCGCGTCACCTGGCTCGTGGAAAAATGCAGCGGTCGGCATGTTTTGCGGGCGATTTAATTGCACGCCGCGCCCTGATGATTAAAAGCACCGGTGTGATACGATCATGCTCGGGATAATCCCTGCACGGGTTTATCACGCACACAATAAATCCCTCCGTTCGTGCGCCGTGCGCCGCTCTCTTTTGCAATCTCTTAGCGTTTGGGGTTTTATATTTTTTTTTGGGGGGGGGGGAGGTTGGGGAGGGTGGGTAATTATTGCCCATGATTTTAGCGCCTGCGTGCTACCCGTGTGCAGGTGAGTCTTTGATTACCAGATGTGCACGTCCGAATAATAACCGGGCAGCGAGGCGCGCGCGCGCACACACACACACACACGTGCTATTAACTCGCTCGGCGTAATTGCCAGCGGCATGCCTCGTCGGTATCACGCCGGTACGTATTGCTCCGGTACGTGTCCTCTGACAAGTGGTATGTGGTGCCCCCTCTCCCCCGTGGTTGCGACGACACGCTAGGTGTTGCCGAACGCATCTGTGGTCAGAAATCAAAGGTTCGATTCCCACACGTTTGCCCTCGGAGAAACACAGCGGCTCGTTTCGTGTGTGTATGTGTGTGTTCCGCCTGCCTGCCTTCAACACTGAGCTGGAAGAATGTGCGTACGGTGGTTATTCGGAGCGGCAAGATGGCCCCAAGTGAGTAGCGCTGCCGCTTCACAACAAGAAGCGCCTCGGTTTGATACCTGGCTCTGGTGCCTTTGGGTGATAGTTGCTTTCTAAGTGCGAATTATTATTATCCATCCATCCATTATGAGAAACCACTTAATCCTATACAGGGTCGCGGTGAGCCGGAGCCTATCCCGGCAAGCACAGGGTGCAAGGCAAGGCTATACCCAGGATGAGACGCCAGTCCATCACAGGGCACCGGGGGCAATTTAGTCCGCAACCTATGCAGCAACATGTTTTTGGACTGTGGGAGGAAACCGGAGTGCCCGGCGAAGACCCATGTGGACACGGGGAGAACATGCAAACTCCACACAGAAAGGCACCCGAGCCGAGATTCGAACCCGGGGCCTTCTTGCTGTGAGGCGGCAGCACTTATCACCGCTTTACCGTACCGTCCAAATACTGCACAATGTATTCATGTATTCCAAAAATATTAGTATTGGATTTTACCGAGCCTCTGCTTCAACATCGTTGTGGCTAACCAAAGGTAATAGGATGAATTGGTCAGTCGAATTCTAGATTTGGTGGAAATGCTGCGGTTAACAGGATGCAGTTTCACCACGCACGATGGACAGAGATGTTAAAAATCACAGATTATAGGAACAAATAAGGGTGTGAAGTAAGAGACATTCCCTGAGACGCTATTGAGTTCTCCTTTATATGGCAAGGGCAGAATCCTACATAGCAGAAGAGTCTTACACAGGTGTCTACAAAAATATAATAACAACTTCCCAGCTAAGAAATTAATCTTATACGTTTCAAAAGTGTTGGTTGTCCCTGTTATTTGCAATATTTCCAAGCCAAATAATTACACTCTTTCTAGCCACGACCCTGTACAGGATTAAGCGGTTTCTG
Organism: Geotria australis; assembly: GCA_036362915.1. NCBI lineage: Eukaryota > Metazoa > Chordata > Hyperoartia > Petromyzontiformes > Geotriidae > Geotria > Geotria australis. Next base: position 4,193,824 of record JAZEWU010000036.1, read on the forward strand.
ACAATGGATAGATGGATAGATACTCTATATAATTTCATAACGGCGATTTTCGATTTTAAATGTTAACTTATTATCAATAAAGGAATAAAGCACACGGTGTGGACCATCTAGTGAAATCGCATCACTCGGCTGAAGCAATGTTGGGGAAGTAAAATATTATAATACGAAAAGTATAATTGCTTCATAACGATATCTGATATATTTTGTATTTAAACCCAAGGTCTGGGCTCAGGCCACGTATATCGGTTGAGTCACGGCGGGGTTCACGGCAGGGTCATGGTGGGGTCGCGGTGGGGTCATGGTGGGGTCACGGCGGGGTGACGGCGGGGTCATGGTGGAGTCACGGCGGGGTCACGGTGGGGTCATGGTGGGTCTCAGAGGAGTGTTAGTTTATTGGGAGTCTCGTACATAGGTCCAAAATGATGAACATTGGGTTTTTTTAACGATTCGTATATTAATAATAACATCTATTGGACAACCAGGACAGTTTTCCAGTAGAGGACAAAACTTTTCAGGCAACAAAAAAAACACCGACTGTAATGAATTAAACTTACAATTCCCGTGTTTAGGGGTAATTTTGTAATTAAACTTTCGTCTCATCAAGTTGGTCACAACACTGGCTGTTCTTCTGGGTTCGTATCCCAACTTAACGTAATACGGCACGATTTCATGACCCCCTTGAGAATTGCGCACTCTACACGAGTCAAACCAAACGACTTGAGACTCATTTGAAGACAGCAGTCGGTTGCGTCAGCGGCAGGTATCTTAGCCGCTAGATAATTGTTGTTGTGCACTGCATTTCTGCGTGTTCGTGTACTTTTCAAGATGGATGTCACGGATACAGAGCTTGATTGCATCGCGAGTAGGGGAGGATGTGAAAATGCGTATGACCTTTAAGAAACGCACGGGCGGTTTAGACGGCCGGTATCCAGATTCACCCGGGTTGGCCAGTTGCCACCTACTTGTGGGGGGTATTGGAGCAGAATTCTATGACCGGGTGCCCTTCCTGACGCCAACCTCCTTTAGTCAGAGGGTCTTCCGATCGTTATTTGTCTGGGACCTCCTCCAGACCTGTTCACCAAGCGAGACCCGAGCAATAGTGCTAGACGCCAGACCTGGTCACTAAGGGAGACCCTAGCAGGAGTGCTGGACTCCAGACATGTCACCAAGGGAGACCCTAGCAGGTGTGCTAGACTCAAGGTGACATAGCTCTGGGGTTTATTGAATCACGCAAACCTCTCCACATGTTTGTTGTGTCGCAGGGGTCCTGTAAAGAGCTTGCAAGCTCACTGGGTATTTTCTGCTGTAATAACAAACATCTATGCGTCTATGTTTTTGATGTGAAACGCTTGAAGCAAAATAGCGAAAGCATTTTTGTAATTCCATTTTAATCCAGAATGTTATAAGTACACGTCACGAGTATGTCAAAAGCCAAAAACGTAAAGGGCGTAAGCGGAATCTCATAACACGAAATGTAATTAAAAATCTACACTAATTACGTTTTTATAGAATCAAACAAATATCCACAAAATGTAAACGACTGGTTTGCAACGTACCGTACATTATACGATTTTAAATTGATGATAAATGGTTGGCACACGTGTGCAACACATGCACGAATAGTAAAGTAGTGGTCCAGATACACAAGGTCAATTTCTAGTCTATACATTACACTGCATTAATTATCATGGTCGAAGAAGAGTGGCGGTACGCTCGACACGGCTATCCCAAAAGAGCAGCTCAAGAGTGATTCTCAATGTGATAGATAGATAGATGTTTATTATTACAGCAGAAAAAATACCCAGTGAGCTTGCAAGCGCTTTACGGGACTCCTGCGACACAACAAACATGAGAGTTGCTGATAAGCATCCATTATCCTCCTTCAGTTACAATATTTCATCAACGGTCATTCTCTGGCCTCATCTATCCTCCCATACCCTACTTCCATCATCACCCCTTAACCATGACCATCAATCCATCACCTCCATCCTTCACCACTGTCACCATCATGATCTGCAACATCGTTTTAATCGCATCGCCCCACTTTCCATCCACCTTTCCTGCTAACAAGTGAGACGGCAACCAGTTAAAATCAACTGCAGCAAATTCGAATTCGATTCTTCGAAGCGTGATGGTTATACGACAGTCTCCCATTGCAACAATCAAAACAATCGAACGATCCCCACCGTAAATGAGTCTATTTGATTTCTAACACGGAAATGGGCCCCGTTTAGCCAGCTACCCAGCTATCTTACACAGGAGATCAGTGCTGCGAGAGCACGGCAAAAAAGTAAAATACATCCATCCATCCGTTGTCAGAAAACGCTTAATCCTGTACAGGGTCGCGTGGAGCCGCAGCCTATCTCGGCAGATACAGGGCGCAAGGCAGGGCTATAACCCAGGATGGGACGCCAGTCCATTACAGGGCCTACGTCAAAATTGTTCTATCCACGACACGGCGCGAGTAGGTCGTCATCCAGGAGTGGATTGATAAAGACCAGTTTATATTGATGTTTTTAAGAGCACATGGTGACCGGGAGTGTAGTTCCAATGGAAACCCGGGATTTAACAAGCACAGCTAAGCAATACGTTTAATTGTGTTCAACACAAGTCCACACAGAACGCACCATTTGAAAACTTCCATAGCGTTTGTGACAAAAATTACCCCATTAGGTACATTGAGAAATACTCTTTCGGGATAGCCGCTCAACATGGCTAGACACGGCTATCCAAAAAGAGCAGCTCTTGAGAGCAAATTTCGTCTTCGCGCCGTGAAATCCGACACCGATTCACAAAGTACGTTGTTAAATTGCTATGGTTTAAGTACACAAGCAAGCACTTGTTTAAAGTAGTGACTTTACATACATCTGTACTGATGAAGGCTTTAATCGCTTCTTCTTCTTTGCGATTCTTCGAAGCACGATGGTCAGCTTCTGGACATCGTTGTCCAGAAGCTGGGATCGCATTCACGTCGCGATCCCTGTCAAGTAATACTTGCCTGCGAATTCTACCAAACACTTCGAGGAGGAGCTGAAAGACAACGATGTCCAGAAGCTGACCATCGTGCTTCGAAGAATCGCAAAGAAGAAGATCCACACCCACAGTGTTTTTCATCCGCAGTTACCGCTGTCTGGTATTACAGAGCGATTTCCCATTATCCGCAAACTGCTCACACGTAAGTTAGTCTGCACAGCGAATGAATCCGTTTAACTGCAGGTTATCCCTAGATATTTCAAACGCGGCGCTACGAATTGTTTCCGATAAACACAAACGTAAAACATGTGATGGACCGGCGTACCGTCCTGGGTATAGCCCTGCCTTACGCCCTGTGTCTGCCGGGATAGGCTCCGGACCACCGCAAGCTTGTACAGGATTAAGCGGTTGCTGACAAAAAAAACACGTGCCATTTTTAATCCTGTTCAGGATTGAAATGGCCAATTGACAGGAAACCGTTTAATCCATGAATGAGAGACAGTGCCCATTCATGGGTAGCCCTGTGGCCATTGAAATTTACACTCAGATGTCGATTGAAAAATCCTTCAAAGTGTAAGTTCAATTTTCTATTCGAACGCCCATTTCAGATTTCAGTGAAAATATCCATGTTCGAATGTTCACGCAAACGTGCGCTAGAACGCACATTAAAATCCTAATTCAAATCTCAATTCAAACGGCCACTGAAGTTATCCACTCACCTGCCCGTTCGAATGCCCATTCATATGCCCATCGAAACACCCATTGAAAATATCCATCAAAATATATAAAGTCAAATGTGAATGTTTTACCTCCTGTCGTTGAGTTGAGCGGAGTACACACCGCGGGACGAGTCGCGCGTTGAACGGAACGCGCTCGATTCGGTACGAAACCCGGTGGGGAGGACACCGGGGGTGTGTGGGGGGGGGGCAAAGGTGGGGGGAGGGGGGAAGGAGTGAGGGGGGGCTCCATGAGAGCCTACTCTTACCACATCAGCCAATTGCTCAGGATGACTGGTGAGCGTTTGCACGGAACGGGCGCTGGAGTGGCACATAGGGAGAGGGGGTAGGACTCGTGATCAGACCGGTTGGCATGCGCTCGGTGCCACCCACACCGGACAAGCGGCGTCTCGCCATGGCCAACGGCGGTCGCCGTGACTTCTCCATGATGCGACGAGACACGATCAGTCATAAATCGTATCGCTACGTTTCGCTGTACGCCGCCGTGTCGTGATTACTGTGATTGCTGACATTTATAAAATAAATTCCTTTCCGGATAATTGTTTTCCAAAGCTGCTCTTTCGGGATAGCCGTGTCGAGCCTCCCTCTCGCGATATTGGAACTTACAACAAGCAAATCCGCCGATCATCTTCACTGGATTTTCTTTTTCCCCCGGAATTCACTTTGCGAATTTTTATTTTTTAAACCTTATTATCTGCCCATTTTTTTTGCGGATAAGCGGAATTCATCGGAGAATTCATCCTATTATCCACGATGTTTTTCGTGGATGAGTGGAGTGAACCCAAACATGCTATCGTGGATATAGGGGTCCACGTTTGCCATGCCACATCCTCGCGGATAAGAGGAATTCTCAGCGGCCAGGGTCAGATATTATTCACGACAAAGTCGCGTGAATTACCGTGAACGAACTCGGTGACAGCAAAGGTTATCAACGATTATTTACCATCACGATGGAGGACTCGAGGGTAGCAACAACCTAAGCGACACCACGTGGCTCCACTCACTCGACCTGGCGCCTCGCAATAAGAAGATTTCCCGGGTTCGACTCCCGGCTCGGGTACCTTCCTGTGCGGAGTTTGCACGTTTCTCCCCCTATCGCGTGCGTTTTCGTCTGGTATTCCGATTTCCTCCCGCAGTTCAAAGACATGTTGCTGCCAATGTGAATTGTCTTGCCGACTAAATTGCCCCGGATGGCCCTGAGATGTTGTAACTTGCTTACCCCTCCCCCGCTGGACAACCCTTAAAAAGAGCTACCTAGGCCAACGGTTCCTTCCAGCTTAAATAAAAAAAAACCGGACTAACTCATATCGCTTGGACACAGCGCACGAAAGCAGAAGAAGATATAATCAAGATATATTTGATTTCGGCCGCGAGACCGCGAGCGAGCGGAGATGCTCGGAAGGAAGACCGGAGCGCGACCGCGATGCGACGAATATTTACCGAAGACGCGGACTGAAGCGATCTGGTGACCTTGCCGGGACGGAAACACAATAAGCGTAATCGGCTACGTATGCTGTATGTGTGTATTAAACGTGTACTGAATTCACCGACATGATAATATCGAGAGGGGGGGAGATTGCACGCAACCCCCCTCCTGCTCACACCATCACTTAATCATAACTAAGATGAAAATGTTAAAAGCTTCAGGCGTCGTCAACTAAACTGAGAGCAGAGAGTGAATACATTCAACGCACGATATTAACACCTGAATTCAAAGCAACATTTTTTACACGACACTTTTGTCCAGCTCAGCAACACTACGGTTGCGTCGATAGCTAAATTCTGACCACGTTAACTCTGCCTAGAGGTGAAGAGCATAGGGGATTGATCCAACACGCAAGCCTGTCCGCCCCGAGTTCAACTCGCGTTTCCTCTGCCGGCGAGGTATCGCATGATAGCGGACACGTGTTCAATTCAAGAATGTTAACATTTCTAAATTTATAACGCGTGGCACATATTAATTCAATGTCGAAGGTTTTCATTCGACGAGAGAACGACTCAGAGGCGCGAGGAAAGCCCAGAGAGGGGCGCAGGAAGCAGCCAGGCGGTTTGCCGGCACCAACGTATTGCCACACACTGCTTCCTATATATTATGATGTTATCCGCCAACTAATTAATTAGTGGGTTTTTTAGTCCTGGAAGGAAACCGGAGAACCCGGAGGAAACCCACGCACAACAGGTGGAGAACACACAAACTCCACACAGAAAGGCGTCCAAGGCGGGAATCGAAACAACGCCAGGGTTTCTCCTTAAGTGTATTTGACCGTGTAATATAAGTGGTCAAAGGCACTCTATTTCGCATTGCCTATATTTACTAAAGTATGTCACGCACATCACCGGTTCTGACATCACGCTGCCACTGAAGCGCGGTGGATTGTATTCACGTTAATTTATATTTTTCAAAATGTGATCATCATCTCTGTAAGTCTCGTACTTAATGTTGAAAAAGCTACCTATAATTTGTTTTTGCTATTTTACATCGCAATGTACAACTGCATTTTTACTTGTTTATTTGATCAATTATGTGCAAAGCTGTGTGTAAATGTTTATTTGTTTGGTTAATTTGTTATTTTAATATTTTTATTTATTTTTGTCAATTCGCATGTTTGTTGTGTCGCAGGAATCCCGTAACGAGCTTGCAAGCTCACCGGGTATTTTCCTGCTGTAATAATAAACATCTATCTATCTATCTGCCCCCGGTGCGCTGTGATGGACTGGCGTCCCATCATGGGTATAGCCCTGCCTTGCGCCCTGTGTCTGCCGGGATAGGTTCCGGCTCACCCCGACCCTGTACAAGATTAAGCGGTTTCTGAAAATGGATGGATGGAATAAACATCTATCTATCTATTAGACCGAAAATATCTGCCACTGCAGCTGCGCTTTCTTCTGCCGTCAACTACTCAGCCGTTTGTGGATTATTCTCGCACACACCGCCAATAAACTCCCGAGTTTTACGAGTTCGCGGACGAAAAATCAATTGCTGCAAATGAACCACTTCAGTGCACACAGGTAATTCAAACTAGAGCGTCCTTATGTTGACGATCCGCACACCGCCTCTGTCCGCTTAACGGCTTAAATTGGTTTACCACGTGTGGTGGGGTAAAGCGTGGGTGCTCTCACCTGTTCCAAGACGCTCCGGTCAGCGTGGAAGAGTAGGCTAAACACCGCTCTACAGAGGTTGCCTACAGCGCGCGCTAGCGGAATCCCCTCCGCCGGTCGTGATGTAAGCGAGCGGTTGCATGGCTGCACCTTTACCTTGTAGCCGTGTCTACATCACATCTTGTGTGTTGGTTTTCTACGTAAGCCTATCTCTAACCAGAGCGTGCACCTTGCCTTACTTTGTAAATGTGCACGCTAGTGTCACTGTTGTTCATTGTCGTTCAACAAATCGGTACAAGAGACAAATAATTACGCATTATATTTATTGATTAATGAAACAATTAATGAAATCAAACAATTGACCGCTGTTCAAACACCACTCCCTCTTATTCAGGATTGATCCCAAAGCTTAAAATGCTGTTAGAATCCACCATCGTTGCATATAAACACAGTGCGTATTTAAAATATAATTTTATGATTTCGTTATTTAATTCATTTCCGTATATACCATTGCCAACTATCAATATTAAGTGCATTTTCAGTATGGTTAAGTATGGTTAAACGATATTTCATTATTATCAAAGCGAAACTGTCGTGACTTCGATTACAGCAGTCGTGAACACAGCACGGCAGTACATCGGTAAATGATATCGGTTGCCTGTGAAAAACCATCACTCGCTGCCTTCACCATTTCGAACTCCCACCCAGATCACCCATTAAAAAACACCACATGCCACTCACAACCCAACGCTCCAAACGGGTGAACCGCTAGCTCCAACCAGTTACCTGTGACTTGATCGCACTGGTCTCAACTTGAACGTACGGCTCTCAACGAGCGGCAACGTTGCGGCTCGTGAAACAGAATCACACAAAATGTCAATAATCGAGCATCGACGTTAATTGCACGCGATCGTGGAAGCGCAGCGACGCAAGAGCGTTTCGCGATGGAAGGCAGCGGTGTCGATCGCTACTTACATACATATCTTCGTCTTGAAGGCGGTTGGACATTGCAGACGCCGCTGCTGAATGTTTGCCCAAACGTTTGGGAGAAGACAACAAAAAAAAAACCGCGCACGGCGGGAGTGCGCGCTCGATAGTCAACGGGGTGGGAAAATTCGCTCTCCACCATTCGCGACAGCTCCCCTAAAGCCTGTAACCGCGACTGACCGTTCACACTCGTTGACTCCCGGGGCTCAACGCGTCCAATTCATCTTAAATACTTTTTTTTCCACCAACCACCAACCCCCCCCCCCAATGCCAAAATCTGTGGCGCTTACATAACCCAGGGTGAATTGTGGAGATTAAACAAGCAACACATAAACAGAAGACAGGTTTAAAAAAATATATAAAAAATATATATATAATATTGGCAATGGCGGCTTGAAATAGAATGCCGGCTGAAAAGAGGCAGGGGTACACACCTCTGGGTTCCCACGTGTGGCATCGGCCGTACTTCAGTGACTACCGCTGTCTGACATTATCTTCGATTTCATCAGATGGTCTTGCGTTAACGGTGACCGGGGGTAATGTTCCACCGAGTTTTCAGGCCAAACGTATTTACAACACGTTTAGCTTTCCTTTGAAAATTATGCCCTGTGGTTTCGATGTTGTTTAAATCACCTGTTCAGGTTTTTATGTTTTTGAAGCTGATTTTGATTTATTTTGGTACGATATTTCGGTGGCGATGCTCTGCGCGTCTCCTTTACGTAAAAAAAAATTCTAACGGTCGCATTTCAAGTAAAGTTAGAAATGAAAGGGAATCGATAAATACTTGATCAGATGTTCGTGAAATGTGTTGGTGTTTACTGTTCAACACCACTTACCAAAATACACTGATGAAGGTGCAATCGTCGGTCTTTTAAAAACACGTTTTCATAATTGCTTTTTTGCTTAGTGCATTTAATTATCTAAAGGTAATTAGTATTGGGCAGTTATTAATAAAACGCGCTTTGACATAGGTATCCAATTCATGTTTTTATTTCGCCTGAAAATGATTGAATAAAGTACGTTTTGAACATTAAGCCATTTGATTTGAGGTGAAAATGCCCATATTATGGGAGGTACTCTAAAACCCCAGTGTGCCCTATAAACCCCAGTGTATTACCACACCACAGCTTCCTACCAATAGGCAATTAGAATAACACAATGCCTCTAAAGGGAAACAAATATATAACAGGTAAAGTCTTATTGATGCGTGTTTCTATTGAAGTTGAATTGTTTAATGCATTATAACTGACGAATGTGCTTTGCTTATTGTTAGTTGTGCTTGTGCACTACTGCCAACGCAATATAATT
>JAZEWU010000036.1:4205971-4261925 GCA_036362915.1 Geotria australis
GTTAATAGACGTAATATATTTACAGTTTGGTTCAGTCAGTCATCCCAGGGCACCTGGATCAAATTTTAATCAGGACAAATAACCTAGGCAGCAGCACGTTTTTTTTATCAACTGTGGGAGGAAGCCCAGACTACTCGGCGAAAACCCACGCGGACACAGGGGGAGAAAACATGCAAACACCACACAGAAAGGCGGCGCAACCGGGCCGGGAATTGAACCCGGGTCATTCTTGCTGTGAGGCGGCAGCGCTACTCTCTGCACAGCCACCCTGTTTTAGGCCACTCGGCCGGGAAAGGGCACCTTCTGTTACAAGGCAACTGGCGGCCGCGCAGCCTTGACAATAACGCCCCCCGAATAGCCTCCGTGCTCTGATTAACTTAGCCTAATTGCTCCGGCATTAGTGGCGACTCGAAGAGCACAGTGCAGGGGAGATGACGTGACAGATAACGTGACAGCGGTGAGGCCACGGGAGCGGTAGCCTTGGATTATTCCTTCATTACCAGTAACCGCTTAAGCCTGTACAGGGTCGCGGTGGTCCGGAGCCTGTCCCGGCAGACGGAGGGCCCGCGTCAGGGCTATAGCTAGGTTGGGACACCAGCATCATCTCACTGGACTGTGCATAAACACGGCGAGCGAGGCTGTGTCTGAACGGTTGTGCGGCGCTGTGCTGGCAGGTGACAGGTTGTTTAATAGCCACGCTGGCACCTGTCGTTTCCTCTGAACGCCACGTTCCCCGCGAGGAAACGAACGCGTCAACAACAACAAAAGAGGTGCGGGAGGTGGGCCAGTTCTTCTTCTTTGCGATTCTTCGAAGCACGATGGTCAGCTTCTGGACATCGTTGTCTTTCAGCTCCTTGGCTTCGAAGTGTAAATATGAAAACAGCACACTGAGAGACAATCCAACGTTTCCTGGCCCTGTTAACGGTGCTTTGACCCTGAAGGACGCGACAGGCAATTGCGAAACGCGCACACAAAACAAATACAAAGATCCTCCCCCCGTGTAGTCTCAGCAGAATGTAGGCTCAATTGCAAGTCCCGTAAAGAGCTTGCAAGCTCACTGGGTATTTTTTCTGCTGTAATAATAAACATCTATATAATCTATCTTCCTTCGCCACGTTTCGTCTCTCACGTTGGAGGCATCTTCAGACGTTCTAACAATACAGTGGTGAAACCTACATTAAGTACAACTCCATCCATCCATCCAGACACAGGGCGCAAGGCAGGGCTATACCCAGGATGTGACACCAGTCCGTCACAGGGCACTGGGGGCAATTTAGCCCGCAGGCCAATAAACCTATGCAGCAGCATGTTTTTAGACTGTGGGAGGAAACCGGAGTGCCCGGCGAAAACCCACGCGGACGCGGGGAGAACATGCAATCTGCACACAGAAAGGCACCCGAGCCGGGTTTCGAACCAGGTCCTTTCTTGCTGTGAGGCGGCAGCGCTACTCACCGCTACGCCACCGTGCCCGCCCTCAGTACAACTCAATCATTGTTAATAGTCTCTGATCTCTTATAGGCCATTAGTTCTGGGTAACTCCACTTAACGTCCCCCAGTACACCAGTAAGTATGCCATTCCTCACATTTTAATGCTGCGTTCTCCCCAGCGTGCTTTTCCCACTGTCGCGTCGGGGTAAAGTCCAGATCTACCACATATTTCCACGGTTCTTTCCACACTCCGCAGATATTGTTCCATTCCTCCCCCTCTCCCACCCAAGTCCCGGTGGCCGTTGTTGCTCGTGTAAAGCCTCACATCTGGCCGCATGAGTTCGTTACAGGCCCGCCCCTTGAGTCACTCCGCTGCAGAGTTGTGCAGCGAGAAATAGTGGTCTTAGCGATGTGGCAAACCCAGGCATTTGCAGCCCACGTTGTGTGTTTGTTGTGTCGCATGAATCCCATAAAGAGCGTGCAATCGCCTTGGGTATTTTTTTGCTGTAATAATAAACATCTGTTTATCGATATCAGCCCCCCACAATAGTTTGGGGAGGGCTGATACAGATAGACAGTGGATGCACTTCAGGTGCGTTGCTTGTAGACGCCTCTAAGATGAAACGAACAGATGATACCAACACAACACCTTTTCACGCGAAACCTTAAGATGCCTCCAAACGGGTGGAGGCGAAACGTCCCGAAGGATAGAGACAGAGAGAGGAGAGAGATGCGCTCGCCACAGCTGACATGGAAACGCAGCTGTTAAAGAGCAACTCTCAAACATCGGTGGAGCCTTGGAAACCTACCTAGACGCGTACACGTTACATAGAAACGCACGGAGAATTCCACGAATGTATCGAAGGACCCGGCGGACAGCCGTGGGCACTGCGGGGCCGACCTCCTCACCCCCTCTGCCTCGCTCCTTGGTGATGATTTATGGCCCGTCCTGTCTCGGGAAGGAAGGGGTAAGTCTCGGCAGAGGTTGGTGCAGCCAGCCTATATGCCCAGGAGCAACGCGCAGGGAGCGTCTCTTCCACGGAGCGTTCCACCGCGCGGGATCGTCCCGTTAACCAACAACAACCACGCGGCGTAGGAGTCGCGATTAAACTTGTCCTCCCTGCCCAACCACCGCCCCCCCCTTTCTCAAAGTTGGATAACCGGGTTTTTCACGCCCGATGTTACACTGTAAGTTTAATGCCACCATTCTGAACCGGTGGCACTCATGGAGTGGGCCGGCAGCGCCACCTAGTTAGTCCGTGGAGACTATAGACAAGTGGGCCAAGTTGGGCCTTGAGGTGCGAAAGGTTAAGAACCACCCCTGGTTCACCACTCTTAACAGACTCGGGAGAGGGCCCATAATACGTGCTCAGGTGTATTGGCTTAGGGGCGGCACGGTGAGTGAGTGATGCTGCCGCCGCACTTCAAGATGGATCCTGGTTGAACTCCCGGCTCGGGTGCCGCTTTTCTGTGTGGAGTATTCCTGGTCTCCTCGTCGGTTTTCGCCGGGTACTCGGGCTTCCTCCCACAGCCCGAAACACATGCTGCTGCTTATGTTAATTGGCCTGATTAACCATATTGAAGCTCTGTTTCTGATCACGATGCCATGCGATGAACTGGCGTCCGATTAGGGGTATAGCCCTGCCTTACGCCCTGTCTCTGCCGGGATAAGCTCCGGCTCACCGCGACCCTGTACAGGATAAAGTGACTGACTCACCATGTCAGGATAAAGTGGGTACTGATAATCAACATTATTAATACTATGCTGTAGTAATGTTTCACTCTGAACTTGAAATAAAAATGTGAAATAATTGTTCATATTTCATTGCCATATAGTTATTGGCGTTACTTAAATGTCTTCATTACTTCTGCGTGCTGGTTTATAGTTAACTTTGGTTACTTTCATTTACAATGTTTCAATGGACAATGCTCTGTTGTTCCGTGCGCTTTTGGACTCCGAACCGTTCGGCTCACCTGCGCCTTATCTCAGGTACCTCTCACCAACGGGCTATTGCCACAGATGACCCTCGTCACATCGTAAATAACCCAGTGTTATCTATGATACTGCAGTGTACGCTATGGGATGTCAGGGTTTTGTTCACATAGTAGTGCAGCACCGCCACCTGGTGAGATTGTTTTAAACTGTGACGCTATTTCAGACAGAAAAATGCTACTGGTGTAGGTTTTCACAGCTCGCTGGATGAGAATTCCTCTTAAGAGCTGCTGTTTCGGGATAGCTGTGTCAAGCGTTCTTCGTCTCTCGCCTTCGAAAATGAGATGGAGGCGGCACGGTGGCGCAGTGATTAGCGCTGCTGCCTCACAGCAAGGTTCCCACGTTCGATTCCCAGCTCGGGGGCCGTTCTGTGTGGAGTTTGCATGTTCTCCCCGTGTCCGCGTGGGTTTTCGCCGGGCACTCCGGTTTCCTCCAAGTCAAAAGACAATCTGCCTAGGTTAACCCCATGCCCTGCGATGGACTAGCGTCCTATCCATGTTATAGCCCTGCCTTACTCCCTGTGCCTGCTGGGATAGGCTCCGGCTCAACACGAACCTCTAAACGATGAAGCGGGTACTGATAACGAACGAATGTGTACCCGAGAGGGAAACCAGGTGATGCAATACAATTGTTTTGAGCATCTACATGTGCCCGCATCTGAGAATACTGTGCAAATAAGATGACGTGTATTGACATCGTTGAAAGAATAGGGAAGGGAAAGCCAGCGTGGGGAAATGAAATGACAATTCCGCAAAAGTGAAACTGAAGTTTAAAACAACACATTGGGCAAGCCAATGTCTATTTTATTCGTGTACAGCAAAAGTATAAAACCACTTTTTTTAATCATCTGGAAATTTTTTTGCTACAAAGTATGCAGTGCCTCGAACATTTCTTAAAAAATATATAAAACGTAACAAAAATCCCCACAAAAGCATAAAATGTTACCACCATCAAAGACTTGGATTCTATTTATTTCGGCAGGAAGCTGCCAGGCCCTATTTCACGGGTCTCCAGCGATGGTATAGATGTTACACAGCGCAGACCTTAGTGACACAAGCACGGTTAAATAGGTCGCAATACGAAACAGCAAGCAGTGTGGAGAAAAGCATTCTCAATGCGCTGTTTAAGGTGCAGTCACGTCCGCTAATTAACGGTACAAGGAGTGTTCAAGATGATTTAAAATTGATAAGGCTTTGCCTTGCAATATCCCATTAGGGTATTTAATCTCTCAGTCAATTACACTTTTAGATAGATGACCTCTAACAAAATTTACGTATCATACAAGCTAGATAGATGTTTATTATTACAGCATAAAATACCCAGTGAGCTTGCAAGCTCTGGATGGGGGATTCCTGCAACACAAGAAACGCTCGAACGAACCAACACACACAACATATAAAATCACGAGCAACTCTTTAGCCAAGTCAGTGTGACCATATAATCTCATAATCATGTTAACTTGTAACATGTCGCACGGTAATCGCTTGCTCTCAACGAGAGGGAACGACTGGGAGGCGGGAGAAGTGATCACAAGCGGCAAAGGCAGCAGTCTGTGAGCCGGCACCAAATTCCCACAATCCCCTCCTCTGTATATAACGTACATAACTCAAAACAACCATTAGCGTCCTTGTGGAGAATATAACTAACAAAATAAATAAATAAGCACTATCTCCTTCGAGCCCATGTTAGAAAATGGCCCGCAGAAGCTGATCTCACAGAACGACCTCTAAGATCCCTGCAGAGGACCTATATTATCGGATTCTATGCCCCTGAATAAAGCGTGGCAATTGCTCTTCAAAGCTGTTCTTTCGGGGATAGCCGCGTCGAGCGCTCCACCTCTCGACGTGGCTATCCCGAAAAAACAACCTTGAAAAGCAATTGTCATGCGTCGAGCCATACGTGAATAACGAGAGGCAGGCAGAGTGAATCAATTTCAAGCCACCCCTAAGGGGCAATTCTCGTACATCGAGCCGCGAAGACCGACACCGACACGCGTGGAACTCCGCTCATCTCGTTTACCGGCGTTTCCCGTCACCGCGCGCGACCACCGTTCCCGTCGGCACGAGGCCCGCAGCCACGGTGCCTCAATCGGGCCCCGCGATTGGCTTCAGGGGCACAGAAGCGACGCTCAGGGCCCAGTGCACGGTCAGCGCCACGATGAGGACGACCAAGAGCAGGCACGCGGCCACGACGCTCACGCAGCAGCCCCGGCTCCTCCAAAGCTGCGGGTGGCGGCGAGGAAACCGAGCGTTAGATAGACAGATGTTCATTACTAGAGCAGAAAAACACCCAGCGAGCTCGCAAGCTCTTTACGGGATTCCTGCATTGACACAACAAACACGCGAATTAATCATAATGATAATAATTTTAAATTTATAACGCGCACGTATTCATTCAATGTCGAAGGTATTAATTCGACGAGAGAAAGACTCAGAGGCGTAGCGAGGAAAGCGCAGAGAGGCGGAGGAGGCAGCCAGGCGGTTTGCCGGCGCCATATTGCCGCACACTATATATTATGACGTTATCGGCCAAATAATTAGTCAGTGTTTTTTTAAAAAGAATAGCGTCTCCTCACTGCAAGGGCGATCGGATCCAATTCAATCATCCCAGTTCGTCTGTTCAGTCGGTCAGTTTGCAATTAAGCCGGACAGAACCGTCGAGCTACGTAGCTCTTTTGAACAGTTGTCCAGTGGGGAGAGGTAAGCAGGCGGCGACATCTCAGGCCACCGGGGCAATTTAGTAAGGACTGGAGAGCGTCAACCGACTGCAAAAATCCGACGTCTCACAACCACCTCGGCCAGGACCTTGTTTCCGTGAGGCAGCATCCCCAATGTTAGACACAGAGACGTATGTCGTATCGTTGAGCGGTGCGCGGAGCTGTGCGGAGTACGACTGACCGGTATGGATCTGACCGGCGAATACTTCGGCCCGGGTAGCAGAGGATCATCTTCATAGTCCTGCAAGGTTGTGCTTATTAAAAGCGAAAGTACCCGCGTGATTATGCAAAGGTACAAATGCTCAAATGTCTGCTTGACGTGCACATACAAGCATAAAGATCCCTCGTATAGTGTTAAAAGGTTAAGCGTTGCGAGTGAATACTTATAAAGGCCGGCACGGCACATGAGAGGGTGTGAGTGGCCAGCACCCCCTGCCGCCTGCCGGGATGGGCTCCGGCTCACCGCGACCCTGTACAGGATTAAGCGGTTTCTGAAAATGGATGGATGGACCAGGTACTCATTTGAGGCTGGGTCGACCAGGACCAGTTCAGAAAATCGTCATTGCTATGTTGGCCGCGAGCGGTAATCGATCTCGGGTCGCCCAGTTTGTAGCCCAGCGTGCTAACCACCGAGCTACCGCTCAATCGACACTAACAAGCACTGCTCAAGCAGCATTGCTCGACGTGTTTGAATGTCCCTAGATTGGCGCCAGCTGAATGTTATGTACCATCTACGTGGATGACCTCTGGGCGTGAGCGATTGCAGGAGCATACGTACAGGGTCTACGGTGATGACGCGGTTTTTGTCCGGATTCGCCATGCGTTTCCGACTCTCGGCCAAGACGGCGTCTGATTGACACAAAAAAACACGATCACGTCCGTGACTTTAAGAACAATAATAGTTTTAAATTCATAACCGCGTGGCGCATATTCATTCAATGTCGAAGGTATTGATTCGACGAGAGAACGACTCAGAGGCGTAGCGAGGAAAGCGCAGAGAGGCGGAGGAGGCAGCCGGCCGGTTAGCCCGCGCCAACATATTGCCACACACTGCTTCCTATATATTATTCTATCGGCGTTTAAAACAGGGCAATGCTCAATCCACATGCATCATTACTGGATTAACGTGTAATGTGTATTAACGCATGCATTCATTATCAGGACCTGATTAATCCCAGAGACTATCCCGGCAGACACAGGCAGCAAGGCAGGATTATACCCATGGTAGCACACCGGGCCATCGTAGCGCACTGGGGAAATTTAGTCAGCAGGCTAATTAACCTAGGCTGTCTGTCTTTGGACTGTGGGAGGAAACCAGAGTACCCAGCGAAAACCCATGCAGACAGGGAGATAACATGCAAACGCCACACAGAAAGGCACCCGAGCCGGGAATTGAATCCGGAACCTTGTTGCTGTGAGGCGCGAGTGTTACCACTGAGCCACTGTGCAGCCATAGGGTCTTAGTGTATAGCAAGTAGGTAGCATTGCTTGTTTTTAAGAAGTATTTACGACTGGCATTTGCCTCCGTTATGACTTACCGATGGTGCGCCTCATTTCATTGAATGCTTCAGTCACTTTGGTCTGAATGTCATTGACTTCTAGCATGACATCCTGTAGGTACACGTCGGAACACACTATTTAATGTTAGGCTCTTCTTCTTCTTTGCGATTCTTCGAAGCACGATGGTCAGCTTCTGGACATCGTTGTCTTTCAGCTCGGCCTCGAAATGTTAGGCTCTACTGTACACATACTAAAGCCCAGCCTGATGTATGAGAATTGCTCTCCGTAGCTCCTCATTCGGGATAGCCGTGTTGAGCGTTTCTCCTTCTTTCTTTCGCGACATTTTACCTCGCACGTTGGGATTCAGAAGCTTATCCAGGCTTGTTTGCTTAGATACTTAAATCTGGAAATACTCAGTGCATTTAGGGTACTTTCATTATGTACACTGACCTTTACGGTGGCCCATGGCCACCTGTGCCAAATCTGTGCTAACCGCATGACAGCGAAAGGTGTTTGTTATTGCAGCAGAATATACGCAGAAAGTTTGCAATGATGCGATCAGCTTCGAGCCGGTCAACCAAAGCGCGGCCAGGAAATTATCAGTGACCTTGACACATGTCTAGCTCTATTATATAAAGATAACTCACCGTCTGTTGCTGAATGGCTTCATTCGCCATCCTTTTTTTCCTTCTTAATTCCTGTTCCTCTTTAGTGACGTGCGGTCTCACGGCTCCGGCATCGAACTCGTCCTCGGTCTGTTGATTTCCCCAGAACGCAAGAACACAATCCACAAGAACACAATCACAAGAACACAATCACAAGAACACAATCGCACGGTAGCGGTCAGGGTGCGTGTCAAGGCAGTGGTGACCCGGCCCGCGGAGCTCCGCCGTTCCAGCCCGGTGGCCACCCTGGTCAATACCTCTGTGCACGTTCTGCATAAATACAGGTGCTGCCCGCTTAAAGGTAGACCTTAAAGATCCCTCGACACGGCTATCCCAAAACAACAGCTTTAAAGAGCAACCATCACTCACCATGAGGTCGACTAGGGAACCGAAGATGCTGTCAAGTTTCTGAAACAATCTCTGCAAAAAAAATAAAACATTTGCGTTGCATCAAAGGCATTGTCAAGTGCCGTGAATACACTTTATTTATGCAGTGGTTTTCATTACTTTTGTTCCAAATATTAGTGCAGCTTTTGCCGCGGCATCGCGACACAAACTCTCGCAAAGCAGCGCATTGCCCCGTGTTGCACAACAGCGTCGCTACGAGCGGTTATACAAACGCCCACGGAATCTTTGCATTTTCTTCTTTCAAAAATGCTTCATACATTTAACAAGGAGATACAGGGAACAGTAGGGGTTACAGCAGGTTATGGGGAAAATGAGGGTAAGGGTAGGAACCCTACAGGATCCCTCGAAAATAACGAATACAGAGAGACAGAACGACGCGTGCACGCTATCTTATATATTTAAAACAATTGTCCTTAAAAAAAAACCATTAGACATGATTATGGCATTTGACCAAACCAGGTCTCGGAAAGCTAAGCAGATTTGAGCCTCTATAGCGGTTTTGGTGGGTTACTGCCGTGCGTAACAGTTGTTATAGGCTGTGGGATTACGTAGTACGAAGTATAGGGCAATGCTCTATAAAACACGAATTGTACCGTATTGCTAAGGTCCCACAACTACGCTCCCTGCCTTGATTTGAGCGTGCACTTACCAGAAACAAGTCCTCGCAGAAACACGGCCAAAGAACCTCCACAAATCCTCACAGGGCGCCCTCTCAGCCAGGAGGCCCTCTGAGCGAGGAGGCCTTCTCAGCCAGAAGCCTCTCTTCATCTATCGGTGTGTCGACAGGGACTGCTCGTGGCTTGCTATGATTTCCCAGCCTACGTTCGCGTTGCTTTTACGTAAACGGACGAATGCTTGGCATTAATTTGCGTGTCTTGGCGTGACATCCATAGGTCATCTTAAAAGCCCCATTGGACATAACTCGACATGTACGTGTATTTCTGGTTGCGCCAGTAGCGAGACAGCGTGCTTGCTTGATCCACGTTCAGTTCACAAAATACAAAGATCCCACCACGTGGTCTTTAACGGCTGTTGGGGACAGGTGCTGGTTAGCCAGCTGGTTAGCGAGCACCTGTGAAGGCCGGGACGGCACACGGGCGGGGTGGGTGGCCAAAACCAAGACCGACCGCCTTTGGTAACATCAGCACCTCACAGAAACAAAGTCCTGCCCGAGGCAGTTCGATTCCCACCTCGGGCGCTTTTCTGTGTGGAGTTTGTGTGTTCTCCCACTGTTCTGCGTGGGTTTCCTCCGGGCTCTCCAGTTTTCCTCCCACAACTAATAAACATTCCTCAATTAACTGGCCGACATCATAATACACAGGGAACAGTGTCTGGCATGTTGGCACCCGCTGACCGCCTGGCCGACTCAATAATTAACTGACGTAGCTACCTTCCTCCCCTGCCTTTCTGCAGTTTCCTCGCATCTCCATATCCGTGTCTCGTCCATGACCACGCGTGGAATTTGCGCGACGCGTTATAAACTGTATCATTATTCATTCATTCGTTCATTTGAGGAGAAGGAAGGTGTGCGTGTGTGTACTCTCCCAGACCAGTCACCTGCTGCAGCTGCTCGTATTCTTCCACCGATTCCAAAAAACCATCCCTGATGCGACTGAGTTGCTCCAGCTGATCCTGGGAATAGCAAAAAGGCCGCGGGGCAGTGAAGACTTATTTCCTCAACGATAACACGGAAACAGTAACCATTTCTTACATTCCCAGGATAAGAGTCTCGAGACATTTATAAAGCTGGACGCCACTCGAGACATTTTGTCAGGTCATTTTTTATTTAGTAATAGGTGAAAGATTTTTCGCTTTGATGAGAACCCAAAGTATATATTTGCCAAATCATTTTAAAAGTATTTTTTGTGCAGTGCCCAGAAAACACCCGTGAGCACCGACGAGTAAAATTCTGCACTGCTATACAGACAGATAGGTCGCAAACCTACTTGCTGCACTGCTTCCTATAGGTACTGTATTGCCCCCAAACAGGTTAATTAATGTCTTAATGCAGGTTATAATCCTTGCATGATTCACTAACCCTGCCACCAAGTTGCTGGCAGGTTTGTTTGATGGTAAACACGCACCACGACATTGAACCGTACCAGTGATACTCTCTGTGTATTGCTATTGCATGGCAATTGTGCCATGTGGATGGAGGGGGTCCTGATGGCCGGCTATTTGGCTGAGTGACGTTCATATCAGTGTGGGGGCCTCATCATTGAATTTTACCCGGAGCCCCAACAATAATGAGACTGCCCCCGCTTGCAGGGCTTCACTCCATGTTGCAATAGTCGTAATATTTAGCTTCATGTGGAGGCGTTTGAGCTTGTAAACCAGCTTTGCCCTGATATGCCCCGGAGGAAGATTGTAAATGGCATACACACTAGACAGCTTTGTTTGGCACGGTGTCGCAGTGAGTCGCGTCGCCGCCTCACAGCATACTCGAGCAGTAGCGGTGAGCACACTGCGCTACGAACCCGGCGATCCGAGTTCAATTCGACCAACGGGCGGGCGAATATTTGAACTGATCCTGGGCGTTACCCAGGTCCACTCGGACTTAAATCATGACACGGCGCAATGTGTAAACATCAGTACTGGGGAGATAAAGGCGCCCGGGGCATGGCGGTGCAAACAGCGCTTGCCCCAATAATCTGCGAAAGACTCTACGTGGGGACCTTTGTATTTTACGCGTGAACGAACCTCACTGTAGTTGTTGCCCAGGTCGGTGAGTGAGCAGAGGAACGACAGCACGCTCGTGACCAGGGCGTTGATCTCTCTCTGGACGCCGTTGCTGTGTGAGGGAAGATGCGCGTTAAGATGCTCGCACGATATTCTCACACAGTGCCGTCCCACACGCCCCCCCCCTCCCAGGTCTCATCTCTCCTAGAAGATGTTGCAGCGAAACGTCGGTACCATCTATTAAAGGTAAGTGCTGCATGTGCTCGCTCGTTTGCTCCAACATCTCGACGGGTACACTACACTTACACACTTATTCACATGACCTAAACTCACAAACAGAGCTTCACTATGGAAAATGAGTTTTCTTGGAGATAAACGCGTCTGATAGGATGCAGCCCTTGGCCTCCACATTAATGTGGACGAGCGATTTCACCGCAGCTGGACTCGTGACCACTTGCTCTGACTAATGAACGCATGAATGTGAAAGGCGTGAAGAGAAACTCTGATTACAGTTGTATCCGCTGAGCCCGGTCGTTCAAGTCCAGGTTCTGTGGATCCAGATGTCGTTCGAACTTCGCGACTGTGAGCGAGGGGAGGGTGTAAGGGAAGAAGGTAGCGCACGCAGTGGCGGTACAAAGCACGATTTGCACATGATTATCAAAACAACTAAAAAACACCATAAAATATAGGGTTGGCGCCGGCTGACTACCCCCCTTCTCTGCGGTTTCCTCGCTCATTCATATCGGTGTCTCGTCTATGGCCAGGCATGGAATTTGCGTGCGTTCTAAATCGTATCATCATTCTTAAGAGGATGAAAATTCGATGCTTGCAATAACTTCCAAGCGTGTACTTACTCTTATCGGAAATCTTTTTGAGGTGGTTGTTGGTGTCATGCAGGAGCTCCTTGAACCTCTTCCGCTCCGCTTCTGCCATCGCTGCAATCCGTCGCGTTCCATTCACCGGGGGAGTCATAATCAAGAGTTAATTCCGCGAGTCAAGTCCATTGAACTGTGCAGATGAATTTACAAGGGTGAATCAGCCAGCAGCCAACAGCAGTGGCAAAGTGGCACTACATATTACCAGTCAGATACATGCTTTTATGTATTATAATTAAATGCAACCGCACAAAAATAACACCGCGCGGCGACGCAGAAGGTTGATGACCAGAGCAATCGAACGAGGTCTCCAAAAGTGCAATGTCGGAGAGTGAACAGATATGAGACGTTGAATAGAATGTCCATGGTAATCCACATGTCTAGTGATAGTTTTTCATAGTTTTTTCCATCCATCCATTTTAGTTAGTTACCATCGCGCTTCGAAGAGTGCCCAATCTTCTTCTTCTTTTGCCCAATTATATAAATCAATACCTCCTCTGCCAATTTCTCAGTCAAGACTCAGGTAGCCAAGCAGTTTCCTGATGACGCCCGGCACATTAAAAGTACAGTACACTACCTCGTGACCTGTCATGTGATGTTTTTCTTCTTCCTCTCTAAATAGGGGAATTGAAAAAAAATGCTGTTAAATTTAATTGTATGCAAGAAAAAACCCACCACTGCCGTGGAACATTTCCCCTTTTCGGAATATATAATGGAGCGAGTGTTTTTACCTATGTATGTCCGCAATGACGTACCGCATTCGCTCAACACCAACGGTTTTCTCGTATTTCAGCTTTACTTCCTACTCATTGATTATCTGTCTGAAACTTTAACACCACTTCAGCTTTAAATTCCCACTTTGTCACTACCAATAACACTCTGAAGCACTCTTCTGCCTTGAGAATTATGTCAGAAGAACGTGTTACACGTTTTGATCAACATCGCCTGGACGGCGGATACTTTGTTAGTTTTTTTGTATAAATAATTCCAATATTTAGAACACATCCCTAGCAAAAACATTCCTTTTATGGGGGGGGGGGATTTCTGCAAATCTGTGATCTCAATGAAATGAAGGAACCGTGGTGGATATTGCAGAGATAGAGCATGAATTAGAATGATGGTCGCGTGTTTGGGTTTTTCCTTCACTCACCTGGGCCCTGAGCCGGGAACTGGGAGTTGTCATGCTCTCTGATCGTTCCGTACGACATGCTGTCCGTTTACGACGCTCCAAGATCCTCGGCCACTGCTCCGTCTCCTCCACGGACGTTCCCGCGCGTCGCCCGCTCGTCCAGTCGGCAGATAAGCGGCAGGTGAAGCTGCGCTGGAGAGCAAGACACAGCATGGGGTGTTTGCAGGTGAGGTTAGAGGCTTTGGTATATGGAGGGGATGAGGCCCAGAGCACACCCAAAAAGATCTGTGTGGGGCTGTGTCAGTTTGTATTCAAGCTGGAAGGAATTGTTGATCTAATGTAGCTCTTTTTAGCAGTTGTCCAGTGGGCAGGGGTAAGCAAGTCAGTAGATAACTTTAGCTATATACCCGGGATGGGACACCAGTCCATCACAGGGTGACAGGGGAAATTTAGTCAGGCCGATTAACCTAGGCAGTAAGTCTTTGTACTGTGGGAGGAAACCGGAGTACCCAGTGAAAACCCACGAGGACACGTGCAAACTCCACACAGGCACCTGAACCGGGAATCGAACCTGGGACCTTCTTGTTGTGAGGCGGCAGTGCTGCTCACTATGCCATCATGCCGCCAAGGGTGGTGAAGGATGATATGAAAAGAATGGCTCTCATCCCCGAGGACACCAAGGATTGATGGAAGAAAGGGATTTTGTGGGAAACCGGCCAACCCAGGTAAACCTTGATAAACCGGTTGTGTGTGTGAGTGTAGAACACGATCGGAATTTACATCAGTCACGAACTCCCTCACAGCTGTCTATATTGGATGGATTTTTACGTAACACCTGACTCGTAGTGAGAATGTTGTGAGTTTAAAGTTCGGCCCATGTTTTGTCAAAAGAATTAGCGCTGCTCTGTGGAAAGTCCACAATGGGTGTTTTATGGTGAGAGCAGACCCTCGAAAAAGACCGGGGAATTTCCCCAACTTCCTCAGGACCAGAAATGACGGATAAGTACAGTTTCACATTAATTTGCGTATGCTGACACATCGGCTTATCTTATAACTAGTTGTAACTAGTTGCCTTAATAATTTATTATCTGTTGCTTTGGTTTTGATTGTTTGTTTTCTTTCGTTGTTGACATGCCGTCCTCTTCGCGGCCCTTGTGCAGCGCTTTGTGATCCTCGGGTGAAAGGCGCTATATAAATTGATATTATTATTATTATCAGACAACACATTGCCACGAATCACAACAATGCCTTACAATTAACACGTACAGATGATCAAAAGCTAAACAAATACTCAGGCAATGTGTACCTCCATCACAAATCTGAAAACCCCACGCAAAGAATAAATTGAATTTTGGGTGACACAAGTCCATTAATCATATGGCATTATTCCAGCAGCATTGGTAAAACACGATCACATCTCTGGATGTTGGTTTCAACATTCAGTGTCTCATCAGCAGTCCAGATTTTTTTAACAGTGTTAAGGAGGGACATGCATCAGTGGTGAGGTGGTTTGCACTATTGCTTATTCACCATTGCCAATCCAGTTAATTAAGGCTACAATTATAATAGTAAAATAACAATGAGAACAATACAATTTGTAACGCGTGCAAATTCCAAGCCTGGTCATTAAATAGGCACAAATACGGAGGCGCGAGGAAACAGCAGAGGTGGGGGAAAGGCAGCCACGCAGTTAGACGGCGCCAAAATTGCCGAACACTGAAGAACCCGAAGAATCCCACGCAGAACAGAGGGAGAACACACAAACGCCACGCAGAAAGGTGCCCGAAGCAGAAGTCGAACTGCCTCGGGCAGGACTTATTTTTCTGTGAGGCGCAGATGTTACCACTGTGACACCCTACTGTAAAATTATGTACACAGTATTTACAGAACTCGTTTAATCCGTGACCCTATTCGCCGTCACTCCGATTATTTGTAATATTGGCGTCGGCGACAATTTCTGTTATCCTCGGTCCTCCGCTCTGTATTATCAGCGGGGTTTTCCGCTCTCCATCGCAAAGCAGCTTCCTACTTTCGGAAAGTTTGTTTTTATTGCCATAGTATTAGCCTCAACAGTTTCCCCGGAGAAAAGTTAATTCGCGGAAACCCCCATGATCTGTTTCGATAGAATTAAAGATGTGTGGTTATTACAGCAGAAAATACAAGTCAGCTTAGAAGCTCTGGAAGTCGGATTCCTGCGATACAAAACACGTTCGAAATCACCAACGCAAACAACATATAAAATCACAAGGTAATACAATGCATGTATAGAATTAAATAGTGCAGGGGTAGAAACCCTAACCATAATCATAAAGTAAAGCGTGACATAGTATTACACAGGAAACAAATGACCAATAATTGCAAAAAAAATTATAAGAGACGAGGAAGTGCAAAAGTGTAACAGTGTGATGGAATAAATGAAAGATGCTTTTTGCATAATAAAAGGAAATTCCACCTTCTCAAAGCATCTCAAAGCACCTTTAAGCTTCACACACTTCATACACTATACCTAAATACCCATACTTTTCAAGCAGGAATATCGATCACAAACTGCCATAGAGGGGTTTACGCTAAATGTTTAATCATTATGTACTGTACCTGCAGTAGCTTTACAAAAACAAATTATATCAGAGCCATAGCATGTGCCTTGTAAGCACTGCCATATAAGATTCAAGTCCATATATGCCACGAAAATTGCATTGATGCCTGAGGCAAGGAAGGGGTTGGTTTTGAGCCGATATATTATTTTTGATGTGGTGTTTTAATGGTCTCTCTGTGTGCTATGAAGAAGGGCTATTGCCTGAAACTTCACATGTTATTCTGTATACTATTACTGAATGTGTTGAGTGTTTTGTTATAGTCTACTCTACTTAAGCATTGCGCTCAAAAAACGCTCTTTTGGGAAGGCCGTGTCTTGCGATCCTCCTCTCTCCTTCGCGACACGGTCTTCTCGAGAGGGCAGCTCTTGAGAGAAATGCTCATACATTGAGCCGTGACGACCTACAGCAATACATACCGTATTCGCACATGTGCACCACTGGAGACGCAGCAGTAACACCAAATAATGTATAAGGCATTTGCTTATGTTCACAAATTCTACAAAATAAATTCTCAACCGGTGGGTCGTGGGCACCACCTAGTGGTCCGTGGAGACCAGACTCAAGTGGGCCTTGAGGTGCTAAATGTTGAGAACCCCTATGATAGCAATGCGTCGAGTGTCTGTCCCGCGAGATATCAAATAGATGTTTATTATTACATAGGAAAATACCCAGTGAGCTTGCAAGCTCTGGAAGCGGGGTTATTTCGGCATAACAAACGTGCGAGTTAACCAACATACACTATATAAAATAATTAGGTAATTCAACGGATTTAACAGATTTACAGCATCCAGTGAACATTTAACCATTAGCATTTCTTAATAATTTAAACTTGGCGGGACGCTTGAATCTAGCTAACATCGCACAAGTATTACACAATCGTGTAATATTCAATATTTAAGATAAAACAATAACAACAGTAACGCGCAAGTGTGTGTGAAATACCTCGAATTCAGCAGGGGAAGAAGTTTCTCGCCTCGAGAATTGTCGCGATGTCGCCGTTCTTCAGGTAACGTGAGACTTCTTCTTCTTTGCGATTCTTCGAAGCACGATGGTCAACCTCTGGACATCGTAGTCTTTCAGCTCGGCCTCGAAGTGCTGAAAAAGTTAAACGCGCCGGAGTGTCTCGAGTCGACTGTGCGAGGTTGGGTGTGAACCGACGGTAATAAACGATACCCTTGATCCCGTTCCGGGTGCTTCCCCCATAATCTGGTTAACAAGAAGTACGACGCAGCGAATGTTCGTAATGCCCCGTGTTTGCATTGCAAGGCCACTCCTCCGTACTGTTGCTGGGTGAAAAGGTAGGTCTCATTACCGGTTGCTGTTAAATCCGTGCACATGACTTTGTCCTCACACACGGATCGCAAAAAAATGCGGCACTCGTGGTGACGATGATGAAGAAAATGGAACACACACGCAATTGGTTAAACGGCCAAAAAAAATGTGTTGCCGATTTTCCGTTCTCTGTTGTTGTCGACATGTTGTTCTCTCCACAGCCTTGTGCAGCGCTTTGTGACCCTCGGGTGAAAGGCGCTATATAAATGCTATTATTATTATACGTATACACTGCACCACACATTCATCCATTGTCAGAAACCGCTTGATCCTGTACAGGGTCGCGGTGAGCCGGAGCCTATCCCGGCAGACACAGCGCGCAAGGCAGGGCTATACCCAGGATGGGACGCCTGTCCATCACAGGGCACCGAGGGCAATTTAGTCCGCAGGCCAATTAACCTATGCTGATGCGTGTTATTGGACTGTGGGAGGAAAGCGGAGTACCCGCCGAATATCCACGCGGACACGGAGAGAACATGAAAACTCCACACAGAAAGGCACCCGAGGCGGGAATGGAACCCGGGTTCACTTACTGTGAGGAGGCAGTGCTACTCACTGCGCCACTTTGCTACCCAAGATCAGTTGTTGAAGGTGCTTACTACGTTCCTCCACTTAGCATCCCAGGAAGTTAATGGGTAGATCAACCAACTAGACGCCACATTGTCAGCTTTTTCCGTGATACCAAAGATGGGTGAAAGAGAACTGCTCTCAAGAGCTGCTCTTTTGGGATAGCAGCTCTTGAGAGCAATTCTCATACGCCGTTAAACATCAATACAGATGGATGCAAGTCAAAAACTACACAAAGCTACTAATGCAACGTACATTCACGTCATCAATATGCGTTTAATTACAAGTTCTCATTAACGTCTGCTAAAACAAGCGAGGCTGGAGAAACACGCAGATAAGTATCTAGAATTTATTTAATATTAACGAATGCATTCGTATCAATCAGGACAATAATTATATTGCTGATATGCTTCTCTTCATTAAGGAACGAAGTTTATCAATGTGCATTAAAAACCGGCTTCAGGTAGATTTGAACCCCCTTCCATGGATAGTAACCTTATCTTAGTGAAGGGGTTAGCGTGTTCCAATGAATCCCAGAGCTATGTCACCTAAAGCCTAGCACTCCTGCTAGGGTCTCCTTTGGTGAACAAGTCTGGGGGAAGGTTTCAGACAGACCGATCCGAAGACCCTCCGACTAAAGGAGGTTGGCGTCAGGAAGTGCATCAAGCCGTAACATTCTGCTTCAACATCCCCACCATTATAGATAGATGTTTATTATTACAGCAGAAAATAGCCGGTGAGCTTGCAAGCTCTTTACGGGATTCCTGCAACACAACGTACACGCGTGATTGACCAGAGAGAGGGTGAGGTGGCAAACCGGCCAACCCGGGTCAACCTGGAAAAGCCCGCCGTTTACACTGGCAACAACTTTACAGATATTATTTGAACGTGTGCTGTTACAAACATTCCAGCACGCTGCACCTTAACACCTTACAGCGCTGCTGTGCGTCGAAACATTCAGACCTATGCAAAGATCTGTGGGATTTGATTGCGAGTGGCGGAACATCATGTGCCAAGTGCATCAGAAGACAATGACGTTGTGCCCCAGTTACTATAGCACTGTGATGTTTGTACAGACGCGTAAACATCACGCGCTCTTTCTCACTATACATTGCCCGGACTCACCCACGCACGAATAATTGTCGTTTCCTGTATAACCTACAGACTGTTGGGGGAAATTTCCATTACCAAGCACCTAACCAAGGCCAGCATGGGACACGAGGGGGTGGTCTGATTAGCACCCACGCCCGACCGCCTTTGTCTCCCCAGTGGTGATATTTACACACAGCACCAGGTATTCATGTAAGGCTGAGTCAACCTACGAGAAGCCCAGGGATAGTTTAGATAATCGTCGCTGCTGTTGGCCGTGAGCGGGAATCGAACTGAGGAAGGTGCAGTTGGTAAGACGGTGTCCAGCACACTAATTACCCCCTTTCCACATAACTAGACAAATATCCCACGCATAGCCTTAACAGACTTTTGGAGCAAGTGCTGTTAGCGAGCACCTATAAAGGCCAGCACGGCACACGAGGGGTGTGTGTCCAGCACCACGCCTCGGCCTTTGTCCTCTTAGTGGAGTGGTTACACACTGCAGCAGGTATTCATTTTGGGGCGATTACACATACAGCCACGTACACACATGCTCCAGAGACCAGCAATTGACAAATCAAAACATTTTGGTGACATTTAGCTTTGTGGCTGCAGTCCAAGTCAGTATTGACTGTCTAGAGACGTGCAATCTTGTAAAGTGTATTTTTATTTCTTACTGAGCTTGTTGACTGGAATGAGTCACACATTAAAGCCGAAGTCAAAAGGCATTCGTCTCTAAATCAAGCGTTTATACACAATTATACACGTTGTTCCATTCATAGACAACCCACTGATTTATAATCATTCTGGTTATCATGTTCTCACCAAAGGATTGGGGGTCAAGGTAGATGCGTTCACGTCGCGATCCCTGTCAGGTAATACTTGGTATTGCCTGCGAATTCTACCAAACACTTCGAGGCCGAGCTGAAAGACAACGATGTCCAGAGGCTGACCATCTGGCTTCGAAGAATCGCAAAGAAAGAAGACCAAAGGATTGCATATTTGTGAATGTGATGGTTCCACATCTTACAGAGGCAGAGAGAAGGCGGCACCATGATGATTCCTGAGGTCCGTGGCTAACACAACGATCCTCCGTATTGCCTTAGATAGACTTTTAGGTCATCACGGCACCCGAGGGGGTGGGTAGCCAGTACCCCGCCCGACTGCCTTTGTATTTACAGCGGTGATGTTTGCACACTGCACCAGGTATTAAGTTCCCAGTTCAGGTTGAGTTGACCTAGGGAACACCCAGAACAGGTTCATATAATCGTCATTGGCGTTGGCCGTTAGCAGGAATCAAAATTGGGTCACCGGGTTCGTGGCCCAGCGTGCTTCCTACAGTGCCAACACTCTCCAGCTATCGGTGTGACACACACACACGCATAGTGTCGATTCCAGGAAAACTTTTGGATGTGCAGCACCATAAAAAATAAAAGATTCACAAATCGTACCGCAACATTCTGACAATAGTTCCATTAAAAAAGTAAAGAAATACGCAGCAAAGGCTGTAAGAAGTTAAGAGAATGGTGCTGAGTACAAGATGCATTACTTAAGTGCTATCGATCGATATTAGTGGGGTATCAAATCAGTTACATGTTATTTCTTTGGAGGCGGATTTCTAACACCAAGGTCCCTTGTATATAAACTATTACCTTTAAATACGTTTGTAGTACTGTGCAATCATAACATCAAATAGGTAAATATAACACCATCCCTTTTGTAAAGGATAATTTGACCTTCATATGTAAATGCCAGGTTAAACGGGTAAACGTTTTCTTTCTTTACAACTTTGGATGGTCGGGCAATCCCTTTATCTGATGAAGTAGAGGGTTCCACAGGGTCAGGGCCAGGTTAGCACAGGAACAGGTCACAGATGTTCGTAATCAGACACTGCATGTAATATCCAGCAAGCCCTCGGACCGTGGGGATGTCTAGCAATGCCTGGTCGACGGAAAAACAAACCTGTCGGGATGACTGGATTAACCAGCATTTGTGACCTTAACCCATGATTCTGTGAGATTCACTTTTGTTAAAATGTCTTTTGCAATACTCTTGCTTCGATAGTGTACCATTTTGTGTCGTAATAATGTAATTTTAAAACAAGGCACATCTGTTATTAGCAGTACAAAAAACAACAACATACAATTTCAACTTATTGATCAGGACAACAGATGTTTGGGTCAGATCGCTGTGTGACGAAAATGCCAACCTATGCCTAGCTTAATTGTCCTGACTAAATTTGCTCACCCGTGCCCAGAGATGTTGTAACCTGCTTACCCCTCCCCTCTGGGCAACTGTTAAAAAGAGCTACACAGCTCAACGGTTCCGTCCGGCTTAGATACAAACTGACTGCATTCCTTCCTCCACCTGACACGGCTAAATAAATAAAGTTGTCACGTGAACAAACGTACCAATTTATTTATGTTTTTTCAGCACACGATGTGTATTGGGAGAGGAATCCTAAACATGCTGCTCAACGACACACAGGTGTGCTGAAGTAATAATATATCGGTGCGCTTATTCGCGTGACAACTTCATTCTGCACCGGGTGGAAGGGGGTTTACTACACATTGGCATTTTACCCGTACGGCGATCTGACCCAAATACAAATTATGAACCATAGCATTGGTCGCGGAAGCCTACGTGTTAGAAAGTACTTTTCAAACACTGTGTTTTTTTTTCCTAGTGGAGAATCATCATCAGGAGCAGCGATTAAAGAGGGTAGATTATTTTTTGACGGTCAGCCCAATTATTAAGGCTATAATGCCCAACACCACAATGACAGCTATAACAATGCAGCAGGTCTTCTTGCGAGATTTCGCCTGAAATCACAGAAGGGGAGACGGTTAAAACACGCATCCCCGAAGTACTATAACATAACATAGACTAATTGAAATGTGATGTGTTCCGTTCCACATCTTGTATTCAGTGTATCGCTAGCGATCAAATGGACACGTGCAATCGAACGTGTGTGTGGACGTTCAATAACAGTGGCGATTATTTGAACCGGTCTTCAAATGAGGACATGGTATGCTGTATAAACTTCGCTACTCGTGAGTCAAAGGCGGCCAGGCGTGGTGTTGGCCATCCAACCCCTCATACCGGCCTTCACAGGAGGTTGTGAACAGCACTTGACCCGAGTCTGTTAAGGCTACATGGGGGATCTTTGTCTTTGGACGTTCAATGGCAGTATTAGTGGTGTGAGGAATGGTGGTTATAGCATTGTGCTATGAACCTAATAGTCGAGGTCCAATTCCCAGCCATGACTTAATGGGTCTTAGGCCTCCCCTAGGTAAGTGCAGCATCAAATGAACACCTGGTGCGGTGTATAAAACCATCACTGGGCCACACCACCCTTTCGTGAGCTGTTTAGTCCTTAATAGCTGCTCGCTAAAATAACTTGCTCCAACAGCCTACAAGCCTATATGGGGGATCTTTGTCCGTGTGATTTGTGATCCTTCATATCGTAAGAAATGTGCGTTAAGTGTTGCAGAAACAGAGTTCCACTGCTAGTGAATACCAACCTGGTAGTTCCTGGCTGAAACAAGATTCTCATTGGCCGACTCCACGTTTGAAGATGCGGTTTCCACATGGTGAGCTATGCTGTCTGCAGGGCAGAAAGAATTAACACGTTACTGGAGAATGAATTACAATACATTAGTAGGACCCAGTGAGATGTGATATTTGGGTGCAGCGGTGGTACAGCTGGTGGCGCACTGCACTATAATAATAGCATTTATATAGCGCCTTTCACCCGAGGGTCACAAAGCGCTGCACAAAGCTGCAGAGAGGACGACATGTCAACAACGACAGAGCATTTGATTCTCAGCAATGGTTAATGACATGCTGCAATGTTCCCCGGCGCCCACATTCACAATCGCGGATTGAGCAATGTGGTGAAGTATGGTCAAACGACGTGAATGATGGACAAGGATGTGGGGAGGATTTATTCCAGCAGTGTATCTACAATGGGTTGTAAATTATTATTATTATTATGAAACAGTGTTTACGTTAACGAATAAATATTGTTTGAAAGCAATTTAGATATATAATGGAGCGAGCGTTTTTAATGTGTGTACGGTATTTATGTCCGCACTACGGCTACTGGACTTGAATCCGTCATAAGCTCCTTCATGAGCGCAAATTTTAACAAATTATTATTATTTTTTTAAAATTTTAAGTGCACAGCACCAAAGCTTTTGTGTCTTACATCAGCTTTACTTCCGACTTGTTGATTACGCTTCTGAAACTTCAGAGAGCCAGAAGCGATAATCCCAAAGAACATCAGGAAGGACTCCAGGTCAAAGCAGTCACGTTGGTAGAAAACGTCATCAGCAAGAGACGTCAGACGAACGTGTTTCACGCTTGGAACAAAATCACCCATAGGGCGGTTACTCTCCTAGGGGTCATAGTGTTTTTACGTGGAATTTCCACCACTGGCTCTGGGCTGTAAACAGGATGCGAGTGCTGGTTCTGCTTGTGTGCAAAACGTCGTGGAAATTTGAGCGACTAAGGTTACCGATGGTGTCGCCTTGTTCATGCACCATGGCAGCCAGGTCCTTGAAAATGGAATTCACGTCGAGCAGATCGGTCTGGCAAAGCGCAAAGATAGACGGACCGTGTCAAAACATTACGCATGGTAAAACATCATACGGGCAGTCACTGGGTTATGGACGGTTCCGTTGCTGACTTCCGTTCGTGGTCGTCAATATAAAAGAGGACGAACACTCACTAAAACAATTACTCTGTGAATATGGCAATGCCAATAAACGTCAAGTTAATGACTACCGGACGCATTCGAATAACACGTCTTTGATTTTGCACAAAGCGATAACGTTTGTACGTGCGTGCGTGCGTACATTCCCGTGGCCTCAAGGTGCAACCTGGCCCTAGTACGAGCGCCATGGTGACATCAGCAGCACTTCGTGGCGAACGGCGGTTGTGGTCACCGCTGTGAGCATTAGACGAGCGAACGGACGAACGAACGAACGGCTCGCACCTCCAGCTGACGAAGGGCCTCATGCCGCACTTCGATGTCCTGCAGGTCCTTGCGCGTCAGCTGCTTCTCCGTCGACTGATACGCCGCCACCTTCCGTTTCTCCCAGCTTTGCTCCTCCGGGGAGTCCTGCTACGACCACCGCACGGGCAACCAAAGACAAAGATCCTCCCTATAGCCTTAACAGACCGTGGGGGCAAGTGCCGTTAGCGAGCACCTACGAAGGTCGACACGGCACACGAGGGGCGTGGGTGACCAGCACCACGCCCGGCCGCCTTTGTCTCTCTAGTGGCAATGTTTACAAAGACGTGCCGCTTAGGTTAATCGGCCTGGACCGGTGTCCCATCCAGCGTATATCCCTGCTTTGCGCCCTGTGTCTGTCGGGATAGGCTCCAGCGCACCACGACTGTATACGGGATTAATAATGAATGAATGAGTCCTTCACCGCGCGCCAGGGATGTTGAATGCACTCACCTGCATTGCCACTTTCTGCTCATTGCCGATGACCTCTTTCATCTTCTGGGAAATTTTCTGTGGAAGATAACACGCGGAAAGATTACGACTGTCCTCTCCGCCGCTGCTCTGCGCCGACACTTTAACTAAGTGCAGCTCGACTTTACCAGCTGCTTCATTGATGTTGGTTTGAGCCAGATTCGCCCACTTGACATTGACACAAAGCAAATTGACAAGTGCTCTCCCATTGCAGGGCTGCCTCGTGCGGTCGGGAGCGAACTCTCTTTCGCTCGTAAACAAATTATTCGGTGTATTGATGCAGGTTTTCATTGGCCCGATGTATGAGAATTGCTACTTGAAGAGCTGCTCTTACGGGATAGCCGCGCGAAGGGCGCGTAATACACAAAGCGAGTAACGACGCGAACGAACGCACTCCACTCGGCAACGTCACCTTCTGCGTCTGCTGGTAGCTTCTCAGCGTCTCTGAAAACTCATTCTTGAGGCGGTCGAGCTGCAGTCGATCTTGCTGTCGGGGACAAAAAGGCGGCAGGCCGGAATTAGCCCCATTGTTGGCGGTGGGTGAGAATGTGTGGGTAGCAACGCGTTTGTACTTCACACAGAACCTCGCGAAATGCTCAGCTTCGTCACTCGCTGTCGGCTAGGCGCCATGTGCGTAGCTTGCATTCTGTGGGGGAGAGTTTTAATGTCATGTTTTGGACCTTAAAGTGGTCATTGGGCGAAAAAGCGGTGGAGTGAGAGCCTTCAGCTATGGGCTCATCATGGATTTTGAAGCCCCCTCAATTAGTTAAAGACTCATTTTCTTGGCCGGTAAGCGCAAAATAAAACGATCTTGGCGTCCGACTTGTTGTTTTTCAATGTCCGGAATGCAGTGATGCAGGAGCCCCACGTAAAATACTGTGCCTTAACTTTAGAAAATGTATACGTGGTGTTTTTGGTCTAAAAGGTATGGAAATATTTAGATTGGTGAACATTTTTTGATTAATTATTGACACAATGTGGATTAATTCTACAGCATCTGAAATTACCTGAAATTGTATCATCTATAATTATCAGAATTATAACAATCCTTTATTTGCCCGAGAGGGCCTCTTTTGATCGTCAAGTGGACAGAAGAACCTTTTGTCTGTACTGATGTAGGTTATCACTATTGGATATATGAGAATTGCTCTTAAGAGCCGCTCTTTCGGGACAGCCGTGGCAAAGGCGGGAGGAAAAACGCTCGCCAGCGTCTAGCCCGTTAGAGCGGCTCTCAAGCGCAACTCTCAACTTACCGCCTGCTCCCAATCCAGACGCCAATTCGGCACTCGGTAGAGACAACAAGAGGCACGGATCGTTCTCCAATCCGCAGGTAAAACTAATTGACGGTGGCGGCAGCACGATGGGGGAAATGCGGGCCCAAGTGCTTTCGAGTCGTTTCGCGGATAAAGGCCGTAACCGCGCGCGCGCGCACCTTGGTGGTTTTTCTGGCGAGGTTGGCAAGGTGACGCAGCGACGAGGCGGTGTCTGTGCACAGCTGGTTGTTCTCCTGCTGGCCGGTGTGCCTGTGCGCGCAAGGGTGATGCCGGTAACGCCGTTTATTCACACCCGAAGGTCTCACACTGAGTTCCGTGTAGGTTTCCTGAGTTTGATTCCCGGCTCGGGTGACTTTCCCCCTGCAGTTTGCTTGAGCTCCTCGTGACCGTGTGGGGTTTTCGACCAGGTACTCCGGTTTCCTCACACAGTCCAAAGACATGCTGCTTAGGTTAATTATCCTGTGGACTAAATTGCCCCCGGTGCCCTGAGATGTTGTAACCTGCTTACTCCTCCCCGCTGGACAACTGTTAAAAAGAGCCCTATAGCTCAACGGTTCCTTCCAGTTCAAATGAAAAATTTACTATTGGGGGGCAGCAGGGCTTGCCGAGTGACACGGGCATGAGGCTGTGAAGTGGAACAACGAGATGAAATCGTCAATTGTTCACCCCCTCACGTAAGTGGACATTCTGAGGGCACTCTTGGTAAAGCTAATCAGGTTCGAGCCAGGCTAGTAATCGGATTGGTGAGCACCAGGTCTTGCCGAGTAACACAGGCACGGGGCTGTGAAGTGGCCAAGCAGGTGAAAGTGATGAGTGGCACCATCCTCATGAGTGGAATTTCCACGAGTACTTTCTGGTGTCTTTCCACACACCAAACCTCAACGGGAAGTGATCATTAACAATTTGCCATACCAGTTAATTAATGAGTGTTTTTTTAGTTGTGGGAGGAAACTGGAGGAACCCAACGCAGAACAGGTTGCGAACAAACAAACTCCGCACGGACAGACGCCAAGATGGGAATCAAACTGCCTCGGGCAGGACTTTCTTTCTGTAAGGCGCAGATGTTAGTACTGTGCCACCCTGCCGCCCCACGTGCCAAACGCCCCCATGCAGAACCCACCTGAAATTATCAGGAGGGTCCTCCTGCTAACTATAGATAATTGTTGTTTATGTTGGTTAGTTCGTACGTTTGTCGCATAACAGGAATCCCGCTTCCAGAGTTTGCACGCTCACTGGGTGTGTTCTGCTGTAATAATAAACATCTATCGATCAATCAGGGTGAGGCTGAGTGAAAGCTTTTGTATATGCAATGCACAGATTTGTTTGTTACTAAACCTAATTGTCTAGCTATCGTGCTTTCTGTGTCTGCTTACCTGATGATGCCTTCCTGGGTAAATAATTGGGGTTATTACTGCAATAGGGAACTGGCAGAAGGGAAAGTCACGCTCACCTTCTTAATGGCACATGGCACTCACTGATAAAATGAGCTACAAATTTACCCGGAACATTTTAAAAGCTCTGCGAATTAAATGGAGGCACAAATGTGCCACTGTGCTTCCCAACTTGAATACATAATTCATCTAAATACCAAGCGGGCCTCAAGACGATGTACGGGGGGAACCAGCTCAACGCACACAGCACGCACACAAAACGCAAATAAAATGAACAAAATAAATATATTGAGCAGTGGAACAATCATAACAATAATTTAGAGAATTTGAAATTTGTGCTACTATTACGGTGCAGGGCTATCACAAAGCCGCTGCGTATGCCAGTATACGAAACAATATTGTTACGGAGTTTTACCAAAGCCATTTCAGACACTACAACCCTGATGCTAATGATGATGTAGATGCAGAGTAGATGTTTTGAATTCGGCGCATGTTACCTAGATAGACTGATGTTGACTATTGCAGCAGAAAATACCGTGAGCTGGCAAGCTCTGGAAGCGGGATTCCTGCGGTACAAAAACGTGCGAATGATGGCGACGCTCCTTACAGTTGCTGCCGAAGGTCCAGGCTGTCGGGTGTCGCTCTCAGCTTCTGCAGCTGTTTGTCCAGTGCCGACACTGTGGGTGGGCGACACGAGTGGCACGGCACATCTTCGATTAAAAGGTACACACTCATTTTATCATCGCGTACAATGTTAGGGGAATCCTGGGGAATCCCCTAGGAAGAGCTGGAAGCTGTTGCTGAGGAAAGGGATGTCTGGTCCACTCACCAGGACAAGCGGTTTAGAAAATGGATGGACAATGTTAGGCTTGCAGTCCAGCACGCCGTGAGGTGGCCAGGAGACAATAAATAAGAAATACAATTTGTAACGCGCGCATATTCCACGCCTGGTCACGGATGAGACGTGGATACGGAGGTGCGATGAAAACCGCAGAGAAGCGGGGGAGGAAGGCAGCCATGCAGCCAGCTGGCGCCAACAATATAGCAAGTGGATTCGTTAATCCATGTGTGCAGAGCTCGGAGAGTTATTATATCATATGCATAATTTTCTCCACGTGCTTCAAGTGCAAAACACTCTTAACTGGACTGGGCCGAACATCCTGACACGGGACGATCCTGAAAAGGAGTCTTCAAACTCAGTGACGCGTTAAAATGTATTAATATTATTAAAAGCTATTACTATTATAGTGATGAGAGTACTGCTGTTTGAAGTTGACAATGCAAGTTTGATTCCCAGCCACGGCTAATGTCAGTGTTGAGTGACATGTGAATCGCTCTCGGGCCTACCCTCTCCTAATTCACAAACCTGCCACTGACCAGCAAACGTGCTGGTGCAATGGGTACTGGCTTTACCGGCAAAGCTCCACTCACCACCTCTGTTGATCTGGAAGATGTTCTTACTGATCTCTTGGGAGAGCTCCCGGAACTCCTCCGCCTGGGACTCTGCAAACCATCGATCAGATAACAGTCACAACGGACGAACTCACAGCACGGTGCTCTATCTCTCCCGCAGCATCGGAGTCAACAATATTAAAACAATGACCTTTAATTTTAATCGTATAATTTTAATTAATTACATTTATGGAGCGCCTTTCACCCGGAGGGCCCAAAGCACTGCAGGAAAGAGAGATGCGGCGAGGCAGCCACAGCCGGCGCCAACCCGCCAGATACTGCGTTTCTATATGTTATGATGGTGTAGGCCGATTCATTAATGAGTGTTTTTTAGTTGTGGGAAGAAACTGGAGAACACACAAAGGGGGAGAACACACAAACTCCACGCAGAAAAACGCCCGAGGTGGGAATTGAACCGCCTCGGGCAGGACCTTCTTCCTGTGAGGTGCAGATGTTACCACTGCGCCACCCTGCATTTAGGCACTTGTGGGAACCCATTAAGACGAGTGGCCTCTTAACAACGGAGACCTGAGTATGTACAAAGGGACAGATTTAACGGTTATAGGAAGTAAATTGAGTGAAATTATAGAAATTGCATACCGTAATTTCTCAGTTCTCGAAAATAATGAAGTGTGGTGAGGGGGTGGCCCAGATGAAACAAATTGTTGCTGATTTTCCGTTCTCTGTTGTTGTTGACATGTCGTTCTCTCCGCAGCCCTGTGCAGCCCTTTGCAGCCCTCGGGTGAAAATCGCTCTATAAACGCTATTATTATTATTATTATTTAAAAAAACACGGGCAATCCAAGGCTCACCTGTTAAGTCTTGGTTTGAATTGCCAACTTTGGATAAGAATTTGTTAAAATTGGTCAAATTATTATATCCAAATCCCTCACAGCATTGCAACTTTATAGTACAGTTTTCTCTGTACGGTGGATCATCATTACAAGAGTTATCCTGACCCTCCTCTGCAGACGGACAGAGACGAAATTGGGAATTGTTAAAATTACGCGATAAAACGACTAATCTACTGATCTGGGTTTTTCACGGCCTCGATGCATGAGAATCGCTTTCCAAAACTAATTGTTCGGGATAGCCGTGTCGAGCGCTCACCCCTCACTCCTTCACTTTGTTTCGCCTGCCAAGTTGGAGGCATGCCCAGGCGTTCTGAGACTGAGCGCTTAACATGGCTATACCGAAAGAACAGCTCTCGAAAGCGGCACGTAGGTGGCCACGGCGACCGATATCTCGACCTGTACGCTGGCCCCCATGTCTGTATGCTGTACCAGGTCTCTCAAGCCACCGCTTCCAAAACCCGGCTTATCTCACTCACCCTGGGTTTGAGGATCGAGCAGGGCATTTTTGTCATCCCTGAGGGCACCGTAAGACATCTTGTGTCGGTGGTCCGTTCCCTGCTCCTTCACCGGGTCCTTTCTTGACGCCGCAAGTGGCTTTCTGATCTTGTAGTGTTTCCTAGGCCTGGGTGGGTTATTCACATGACACGAAAAAAACATACAATAGGTGTCTCTGTAAAAAATATAACAACAATGGTTCAGATTTACGGATACAGGTTTTCACTGCTCAACGTGAGACTTGCTTTGCAAAGCTGTTCTTTCTGGATAGCCGTGTCGAGCGTTCCCTCTCTCTCCTTCGCGACGTTTCGCCTCCCACGTTGGAGGCATCTTCAGGTGTTCTAAATTATTAAAAGCCTCATGACCTAAGTTAGTA
Source organism: Geotria australis (assembly GCA_036362915.1). Lineage (NCBI taxonomy): Eukaryota > Metazoa > Chordata > Hyperoartia > Petromyzontiformes > Geotriidae > Geotria > Geotria australis. The sequence goes on from JAZEWU010000036.1 coordinate 4,236,280, forward strand.
GGAGACCTATGGCAGGCTAATGTTGAGTGAATTGCAATTGAATAATGTTTAAATACAGTCCTCTTTATTGTACTGATGTACAACAATGATGTGATAACTTGAAACGAAATCACTTTACGGTTATGGAACTTTCCAGCGATACAAACCACATTGCGAAAGTTGCTGTCGTATCGTGAATTTTTACTAAGACTCTACGCTCGGCGATATCACTGCCACGTAAAAGCGTGGTACCATAAAATAAAAGGGCCATTGCTTGAAACATCACCTATCATATACTTGTTAATTTGAAAGGCAGTGTTGTTGACTAAAATGTCGAGTTTGTTTTTTCTGTACTGTACACATACGGCGTCGTGTCTCATAGATAGATAGATGTTTATTATTACAGCAGAAAAAAATACCCAGTGAGCTTGCAAGCTCTTTACAGGATTCCTGCGACACAGCAAACATGCGAATTGACAAGAATACAAATAAATTATAAACATTTTTCCGGAGCTCAGCCCACCACAGCTCCTGCTGCTATTAAACTTTCAAATCATTAGTGGGGTCAAAAGTGAGTGCTTTGTTAATCCACTGCTGGACGAAGGCCTCCCACACGCTATGCCGGTCATAGCAGGGGCCTGTTAATGGAGACACACAGAGCAGTGGACCTTATTCGCCACTTCACGTAAGTCGTGGCCCGGAATCGAACTTAGCTAGCCGGGTTCCTAGTGCAGCGCTAACCACTGCTCCACCACTCCCCCAAACACTCATGTGCACACTGTCCACTCTCATGCGCGTTCTGTATCCGCACTGTATCCACACAAATGTGCACACTGTATCCACACACATGTGCACACTGTATCCACACACATTTGCACACTGTATCCACACACACGCGCGCACTGTAACCCACACACATGTGTTCACTGTACCGCACTGAAGCTACGAACCCGTTTATCTCGGCTCCATTCCCGCTCACGACAATGACGAACCCCGCCTGGGCCTCCCTTAGGTCAACTCTGCCTTAACCGAGCAACTAAGCTGCGGTGTCTAAAACACCCGCACCGGGGGAGACAAAGGCGGCCGGGCGAGGTATTAAAGCCACAACACCGCGCTCCCTCCGTGTGCGCCGTGTCAAACTTTTACAAGGTGCGACTCGCTCAGCAGCACTTTCCCCGACAGGCTGACTAAAAGCGACACGGGGAGAGGGAACTGTATGTAACTTCGTCTTTGTTGTGGGTCACGGCGCTGTCTGTACCTGTAAGGTTGTTCACAGGTGAGCCGCGGATGAAGCCGCCGTGACAGCTGCCAATCAACTCAAATCATCGAGCAAACTAATCAAGTACGACCAGAAGGACGACAGTCTTTAACGCACAAACGGTAGTCTTTAAGGCCCAAACGCTGAAAGACTTGTGCTGGCAGCGGTTTCCCCCTCGTTTATAAAAGGGGAAATTGAACTCCCACAGCTCGGCGGCAGTGGTTCCGCATTGATTACCCCTTTCACAACACATCACACGTGTGATGCTGACACACAATTTGGGGAACTGCTCCCTCCGGCGGGTGGAATGCGGCTGGAACCGTCCCAAGATAAGGTAATCGGGGGGGGGGCAGGCTAAGCGCCACGCCCGGCCACCTTTGTATCCCCCAAGCTTAAGACAACCTAGGTAGAGTTGCCATCTCGGAGCCAAGGAAACTCCGGGGGTCATATTTGTGGAGGTCAATAAGACTTTAATTCATTAATTTGTCAGAAACCGATTAATCCTGTACAGGGTTGCGGTGAGCCGAAGCCTATCCTGGCAGACACATGGAGCTTGCTTGGCAGGGCCATACCCAAAATGGGCACCGGGAGCAATTTAGTGAGGACATTTAACCTAGGCAGCAGCATGTCTTTGGACTGTGGGAGGGAACCGGAGTACCCGGCGAAAACCCACACGGTCACGGGGAGAACACGAAAACTCCACAAAGAAAGGCGGCACCCGAGTTGGGAATCAAACCCTGGTCCTTCTTGCTGTGAGGCCGTAGCAACAATATTTTTCCAAGACAGCTGCCTCAAAAATAAGTACGATCATGGGAAAACCAGGACAGGTGGTAACCCGAGCTCAGCTTAGCTGTGTGTTTGGTTGTGGCAACATGTGTGCGTTGTTCTACTGCGAATTCTACCAAACACTTCGAAGCCGAGCTGAAAGACAACGATGTCCAGAAGCTGACCAATCGTGCTTCGAAGAATCGCACAGAAGAAGAAGACCCAGGGAAGAAGAGTTGCTTTGAAAGCGATGCCATGTGAAGTGTAAGCTGTTAGGGCGAGTTTAAGTCCAGTAGGTGGCAGTCAAGTGTAATATAAGAGAAACGTTTATTAATCGTGCGATGCAAACGTCCACACTAACATTTGGAATCCAACATAAAACAAAGATAAATATCCGCCATACAAGCTGTAAATGCTCTCTTCTTTTATTACTTAATAAGCTCCTTCATTGTATTGCTATCGCACTGTTACACTGTTGCACTTCTTTGTATCGTATTAATGCATTGGAATTATCGGTCAGTTTTGTCCTTTGCATTACACTGTTACTGTTTACGTTATGATTACGGGTAGGGTTTCAGCATTTGCACAATTTAATCCTGTAGATTTGTGATTTCACGTATCGTTTGCGTTGGTTATTTTGCACGTTTGTTGTGTCGCAGGAATCCCGCATCCAGAGCTTGCAAGCTCACTGGGTATTTCCGCTGTAATAATAAACATATATCTATCTAACATCTATCTACAAACCTTTGAGGGTCAAGTGCTGTTAGCAAGTACCTATTTAGGTTAACACAGCACGCGAGGGTGTGATGTGGTTAGCAGTACCTTTTACACTCATACATATACAAGTGCTTGTAAATAGATGGTGTAAAATAAAATGTTTTACCGTTTCTGGCAATAATACAAGTGTTAGGATCTTAAAACACCAAATAAACACCTTTCACAAAGCTTAACGTTTGCAAAGAAACACACATGCTTGTGACAAACCATGCAGGACGCGTTAATGCTTCACGCGGGCTCATGAATCGAACAAAACATGTACAAGCACAGACAGAAAATGAGAAGCGATTCAAATGAGATGGTAAGGAAAACAAGACAAAAATAATTTGATGATTGAGTCAAATTACAACACCCGTGTTGTAACACTTAATTGAACCTCTGGGTGTTTGAATTGTTAAGTCGAGTTAACCGCACAACACATGCCGGTAATGCCGTTTCAGTCCATGGGCCGTCTGCAGACGAATTACAACAACACAGAATATAGTACCACCTTGTAATTGCTTATTTGCATTGAGTATAAAAAACATTAAAATGTTACGCTGTATTTACCATGCGTGTTTGAGTGCTGTGGTATCCAATTACCCGACTTCTCTGTATGGTCCGACAGGAAACCCAGAGAGGAACACATCGAGCACCGTAGTGCTGAGGAATCACTGCATAGGTGGTCAACATACTGTCATCATTCCGCGTCTCCGCGGGCTCGCAAACGTGCATCTCGCCCACTCTTCTTTGCGCACTTTACAACTTACATTCCATTTTAATCAGTGTCCACTATTTCTGCTCCATGGAGCTTGAGGCTCCGGTCGCTAACCTCCGATGAGCCACCTTAGATCCCTATTTGAATTAAAATTTCTGCCTAGCTGCATTTGTAAAAATTGATAGGTGGTTTCAAAGGCTGCATGTGCTCTTTCCGTTTATTACGCAATACGTTTCTCCAACGTGTTCCCATCGTACTATTGTAATTAAACAATCGCGCTTCGAAGAATCGCAAAGAAGAAGATTACGCTTGCAATGTTTTGTCTCTCATTAATTTGTTGGAATTGTTGAAAAAAGTTTGTCCTGCGCAATGCTGTGTGTTACTGCTTACTTTCTGATCATCGCTTTTTGTTGCATTCCTGTACAATTTAATGCTGGAAATTCGTTGTATCGCCTCATGATTTTATATATTGTTTTAGTCGGTTAGTTCGTACGTTTGCTGTATCGCAGGAATCCCGCTTCCAGAGCTTGCAAGCTCACTGGGTATGTTCCGATGCTTTAATAATAACCATCTATTTATCTATGTCTTCGCAGGTCATATGCGCCGATTTCAAAACATTCTCTCCGCACATTGCTATCCTGCCTTGCTGCAAAAGCACTCAAACAATACTCCCATCCGCCTCTGTCAACGCTTTTATCTCGGTCTGCCTTCAAGAACCACCCTGGAGTTGCATGCTCTCGTGTTTTCCTTTCAACGGATACCATCAATCGTTTTTCTAGCGAACCTTATTGCCCGAAGCATTATTGTCCGCTCATATTTTATCTTGAGTCCTGTTCGTAATCTTTTAAGCGGCTTCGAATATAGCTTTATACTTGCTTATTATTACAAGCATAATTCGCTTGAATAACTACATTCTGAGCCGCGATATCCGATCTCGACAAATCACTATTGAGCCCACATTTAAATCTTTGCAGTCCTTCAGACCACGATAATGTTCGAGATATATATATATGCACTTGTTTTTTTATTCCAGGTGTACTTTGTACAACACTCTGAAATGCATGTTAATCAAGCGAAACAATTTGCTGAAATCCAGCAGATACACAAGACTCGTTGCGGCTCAGCATGCGCATACATATGTTAAATACACATCACTGTGCATTTCAATAAACCTCTGTGTGCTATATGCCCCAGAGATAAGCATAATTTTACATGGTATCTGCTGCCCCTGGGGTTGGGGGGGGGCAAGGATTCATGTTTTGTTTTATTCAAATAATTGTATTTGTCAAATATGACATATCTAGATTGAAGAGGTGAAGAAAAGGCAGCCTTGAGTCCTGTGTCTGCCGGGATAGGCTCCGGCTCACTGCAACCCTCTGCAAGATTAAGCGGTTTCGGACAATTAATTAATGAATTAAAAATATAAGAGGCAGCCCAGTTATTACCATGTCACATTCGCTCTCAAGAGCTGCTCTTCGGGGATAGTCGTGTCAAGCATTTCTCATCTCTCGCTCGCGACGTTTCGCCTCCCACGTTGCAAGCATCCTCTCAACGCCTGATGATGCTTCCAACGTGGAAGCACGAACACTCGACATGGCTATCCCGAAAGAACAGCCGTGGAGAGCAATTCGCACCTATGCATCTGGTGGAAAGCAGGTTGGCTTTAAGAAACGACCCTCTAGCATACGTGTGTTTACGCTAATTTCCGCTTCGGATTAGAGGGCCCACATTCAGCTATTATCAACGCTGTGCTCATTTCCCCCTTGGTTGGAGGGGACACATTAAGCTATGGTAAACTATGTTCCTTCCAGTCTCAAGGGTGCGTGGATTCTGACCGTAATACAGCACATATGACGGAGCATGTCACAGGCAGTGAATGAGTAATGCGGAACTGCGGGTGGAAGATAACCGATGCAGAACATGTGTGTTTACAGCGTCGAAGAATTCCATTACAATATATTCTGAACACGTGGGAATTACAAACGAGTTTTGTTTGTCAACTGAACTGAGTAGGGGCATCTGGGACAGCCTGAGTCCAAGATAGCGGTAAATTGGTGGCCGACGTGCGTTTATACAAATTAACACGGTCGTAGAGATATTGACATATTGGTTAAGGCCTAAAAAGGATTTTAACAACTCAAGTGCAAATGTAAAAAACGTTTTCTTCAATATTTTTTACTTTGACTGTCAGTCAGTCTTTATTTAATCTGGAAGGAATCGTTGAGCACCGTAGCACTTTTTAATAGTTGTCCTGAGTATTTGTTTGAAAAGAACGACTCAGAGGTGTGAGGAGATTTCTGAGAGGTGGGGGGATTGGGGGGGAGGATAGGCAACAACGCGGTAAGCCGGCGCCAACATTTGCCAGACACTACGTCCCGTATAGGATGATGTTATGTGTAAGAAAATGGGAAACTGTAATTTAACCATCGCGCTTCAAAGAATCGCAAAGAAGAATCGATAAATTAATGACTATTTTTGTTTCAGTCATCATCGTGAATTCGTATCAATTGTATCACAAACCTCTGTTCTCCAAATCACACTAAGTTGATGACACAAGCTGCCAAAAACTTACTCAAGCGCGTCACTCGGAGCTGCCGTCATCCTTCCCGTCACTTTCAAGATCCAACGTGTCCTGCTGGACTTCAAAGCTCTTCACAATCTCCAAACTTCACAGCAGGTGTTCACCTTGTGACTTGGTCTGAGATTTTAATTGACGTGGTTTCATCGTAGGCCAACTGTCGCTCAGTAGCGGCGGGTTCCGTGTTACACGGAGACAGATGGGGTCCGTCCGACCACTGGCATCGAATCTAGCTACTTCACTTACGGGAACTGTGCTCTTGATATGCCGTCGTGCCAGGATGTTGGCTCTCTTCCCACCTGCGCCTTCATGGGAACATTAATTCCTTCCCCTGGCTTGGACTGTTGGTGCGTGTCAGTGGTGCCGTGCCGAGATGTTGGCTCTCTCTCTCTCTTCCGACCTGTGTCTGCTCGGGTACATCTGTTCCCTCCTTGCTTGTTGTAGAATTATTATAATATTTATTTTCCTGTTGTCTTTATGTCCTATAATGTATCGCTATTGCTTGACTCTCAGTTAACCTGTCTTGATGTTGTTGACATGCCGTTCTCTCCACAGCCTTGTGCAGGGCTTTGTGACCCTCGGGTGAAAGGCGCTCTATAAATGCAATTATTATTTAAAAAAACTTAACAGGGCCCTAATTTAAATTTGCTACATATACATAAGATCCCTCCCATAGATCCTGACATTATCGTGATGGAGAAGTTGACGTGTTTTATTGAACCTCATAGCTTTGCCACCTGGAGTGTAGTGCTCCTGCTAGGGTCTCCCTTGGTGAACAGGTCTGTGGGGTGTGGTTCCAGACAAATAACGATACGAAGACCCCCCCGACTAAAGGAGGTTGGCGTCAGGAAATAGTACGTCAGGCCGTGAAGTTTTCACTCCAATACCCCAACCATTGGAGGCCAACCGGTCAACCCGGGTCAACCTGGATTGCGACCGTTTAAACCGCGGCAACAAAACACATCAATAAAATGACAATTGTCGAGGATATCAGGGTGGAGGAGTGGTTGCCCCCAAGCCCAACCCCTGCGCACTGGCCACTATGCGTGGCCTAAGGCTGGGTTGTAAGGATTTGAGGTGAAATCCATCGGCTGTGAAGATTCAACAAGCTCTGCAAATGTGCCCGCTGGTGGTGCGTGATTTGTCTTGACACTGCTGTATGTGGCAACCCGACTTGTCATAGGTGGTGAATCTAAATGTTAATTCAACGGGTTTCTTGAGAAATTGTGTTTGTCTGGCATATCCCCAGGCGCTATAGTACAGTGTTTGAAATTTTATTAGCTCAGATTGACAAAGGATATGCAAAACCCCTCGTGTTGTCGTATTGTATTAAGTGTGCGTACGCCGATGAATCTGATTGATAGCGGGCCCTGTGTTTATTTGCCCGTGTGCTTTGGAAGTACTATGCTTTAGGGAATAAAAATTGGCTACACCGTAGCATAAATTATAAGCAAGCTAATGCAAAAACAGTTCAAATATCATCTTCAAAAATTAAAATTTCAATATTTGGCCACGGAAAACTCCATTTATCATATGCAGGTATGTACCGAAAATTATTTAAATTTTGTATAGGTAATTCATAATACTGTACAATAGATATTTCGAACCTGTTCCCAATAGGGCAGGTGAATTTAAAGTTGCAGTTTTGTTTTGAACTTGTATACGGCAGCTTGCCACTACGGATTTTGTAATGTGCACGCGTGTGCTGAATAATGTATTATGTCTATCTGGGCCAAAATATGGGAGTTATTTCTTAGCACCGACGAAGTTTATCATCTTAATGAAAAAACGCTTCGCAGATTACAACAGCTTTATCGAGTTCTTTTGTGAATTATAAGAGGTATATATCTTCCGACTGAGAGACGCGTGGTGAATTAAACAGGAATCATTGGGATCAGTGCTGTATCCGTGTTTGTAGGTAATGTGTCGAAATAAATCGTAAAATAAAAAAAACCGAAAAGTAGCACTGACGCCTCACGGCTCGGGTGCCTTTCGGTGCGAAGTTTGCATGCCCTCCCCATGACCGCGTGGGTTTTCACCGCACACTCCGCTTTCCTCCCACAGTCCGAAGACGCGCTGCTGCAAACCGCTTAATCCTGTACAGTGTCGCGGTGAGCCGGAGCCATGGTGAGACGCCAGTCCATCACAGTGCACCGGGGTTCAATTTAGTCCGCAGTTGCAATTAACTCACGCAGCAGCATGTCTTCGGACTGTGGGAGGAAACCGGAGTGCCCGGCGAAAACCACCAATAAATGTTATTCCTCACACAGCGATCGTCCGACGGCGCTCGCTGGTGGGACGCCGGAGCTGAGCGATGCGGGGAGACGCTCCGGAAAGATTGTAAACGCGGCAACGAAACTTGCCTCGCCCGGGTGACTCGCTGTTGCTTAAACGCGCCTGGCATGCCGTTAGTTATAAATACAAAAGTGTAGAAAGAGCCACGGGGGCTATTTTCTTCTGAATACTGAAATATCTTATTTGTGCAGCCTGAGTCATGGATAATGCTGCCGCTTATTCACTTTGAGCGTGACATTCTTTTTCACCGTCGTTAAAAAAATAAATAAATTCTTGTTAACCCTCTCGGGTGGGGTGCCGCACATCTCCCTCCGGGGTCGATAAAATTTAGTACCGCTTTGTGGAGAAGTGAACAGTGGTTGTGCTATGGATAGACTCTCCCCCACCATAGGATTGTGGATTTTCCATCACAGGCTCAGGGCTGTGAAGAGGACATGTGAACAACGCCTCTGTTCATTCGAGCAGGAGAAATCATCGTGACTTCTGGTTTTACGATGTCACATTCTGTTAGTATTATTATCATCGCTATTATTCCCATCCTGGGTATAGCCCCTGCCTTGCGCCCTGTGTCTGCCGGGAGAGTTTCCGGCTCACCGCGACACTGTACAGGTTTAAGCTGTTTCTGACAATGGATTGATGTACTGATATAGGTTTTCACGGCTCGATTCACGACGGTTGCTCTCGAGAGCTGTTTTAACGATATAGCCGTGTCGAGCGATCTCCCTCTCTCCCTCGCGACGTTTCGCCACCCACATTGGAAGCCTAATGATGCAGCATCACCCGGCTTCAAACGTGGGAAGCATCATCACGCTTCCAAAATGGCAGGCGAAACGTCGCGCGGTAGATTGCTCGATACGGCTATCTTAAAAGGACAGCTCTGAAGAGCAACCACAATGGATGGATGGATTATTCCATAAGGGACAGGCGTCGATACAAGCGTGACTTCCGATTGGCGCCATCATCTAATGGATCTGTTGGTATCAAGAGCTCTCCGGCGCACAGTGCAATCCAGTACAAATTAAGTTAATGAGGACATTTCAAGAATCCGCCCCATTACAACCGTATTGTCTTCTAATTGCTACCGAGTAAAACTCTTACGGTTAAGTGAGGCCTGCTGCACTGAGACAGGCACCGGTGGTAAGAACTGTCTTCGCCAACGTGCAATTAACGTTCGCCGACGCCGTGAGTAACGCTACTCGTTGGCGGTCGGAGGCTCGAGTCTGCGCGTCTTCCAGGAGTCGTGCCAGGGAGGGCTTGTCTGCCGGCGCCTTCCACAGGATGCCTCCTCTCTCCACCCACCCACGGTTCCTTCAAAGTCACTATCATCCCCCCCCCCACCCCCCGGTATTGCTGGTGACGGTGTCTCTTGTAACACTTAGCGACCGTGCTGAGCCCTTAATTACGGATGTCCAGCTGTCATATTGTCGTGGCTCGTGTCTGGCTTCGCCGTTTATCGAATCTTTCCGTCCGGCAACCCGGCTATTAAGACGCGTGCCGATTTGCACTCGTCAAGAGTGTGGCAGCTACCCCTGTACCGAGTGGCTGAGTAGATATTTAAATGGTCTGTGAAGTGTCTTTCCTGGTGATATTAACTCGGCTCCCCCGCGTTAAAGGGACGCTGTACCGCGCCTTGACGGGAGGGAGTGATTTACGTTGAACTGGGGTTTAAGTTCAACGCGTAAGGCAGTGTCAGTCTATTCGCGCATCGATCGCTCAATATTGATTCTTCGCCGCACGATACGTGCATTGAACCGCGCATGGAAGAATCATTGTTTGTAACATTCCTATACACGGCACTGCATGTGAGCGCACACGTTCCCCACCGCAGCCACAAGGGACCACTTGATTCATAACTTTGTCAAAACAGGAATTTAATATTTAAAATTCAATGTTGCTTTGTGCCAATCCATGTATGTGTAAGGGATGGTGTTTTTGACCATGGTTACGTCCAAAACAGCCGTGTACAGTTCTGTGTATATATGGGTAAAGGTTTTAAGGGCAACACAGTAATAATAATAATTACAATTTATAACGCGCACATATTCATTCACTCCCCGTGTCCGCGTGGGTTTTCGCCGGGCACTCCGGTTTCCTCCCACCGTCCAAAGACATGCTGCCAGGTTAATTGGCCTACTGAGTAGATTGCCCCAGGTGCCCTGCGATGGACTGGCGTCCCATCCTCGGTGTTCCCCTGCCTTGCGCCCTGTGTCTGTCGGGATAGGCTCCGACTCACCGCCACCCTGTACAGGATTAAGCAGTTTCTGAAAATGGATGGATGGATGGATATTCATTCAATGTCGGAGGTATTCATTCGAAGAGAGAACGACTAGAGACGCGAGAAAACCTCAGAGAGGCGGAGGAGGCAGCCAGGCGGTTTGCCGGCACAGACATATTGCCACACACTGCATCCACTATAGTATGATGTTATCGGCCAATTAATTAATGAGTGGTCGTTTTTTTAGGGTTGTGGGAGGAAACCGGACAACCCGGAGGAAACCCACGCAGAACAGGGGGAGAGAATAACACACAAACTCTGCATAGAAAGGCGGCTCGAGGTGGGAATCGAACCGCCTCGGCCAGTACCTTTAGTCTGTGAGGCGCGGATATTCCCACAGCGCGACTTGTGGGCGTCCTCTCATCGCCCTACTTTATTATCATATATCCTTTTCCCGCTAATTTAGCCAGGCGTGATTTTATTTGCGGGCGATTTGTAAATCGCTTTGAGACGATAGCCGTGGCATTTATAAGCGCGAAGTAAATGCAAATTGTTAACCCTTGTGAATAACGGAGCGCACTTGACACGGGGAGGCGTCTTTGTGCAAAATGAGAAGACACAAATACACTTAACAGACCCAGGCTGAATTAGGGGGGGGCTTTTGGCATTTTCAGTACGAATCCGAAGCAATGTATGCACGTGTTTCATTCCGGACTGTGCCTCTCGTTTTCTACTGATAACGAGTCCTCGGGGGTAAATAGCTCCGTGGCCTAAACCCGGCCACAGATCCTCGTAACTTCCGTTGCAAACCGGCAGCATGCATTACCCTAAATTGTACATCTGAAGCGAAGAGGCATTTCGAATTATAATTAGAGCTTATTTATCTTAACGTTCTGCTTGCTTTCCCTTTATTTATTGCCCACGAGAGCCAATGCCCCCAGACGATCGCCCTTACAAGTTAACTCGCAGGCTCGTTAGAGACGTGGCATTGTGCTTGAGCGCGCTCGTGTTCATGCAAGCCAACAGGCTTGCGTGTACATGCAAATGCTCATGTCGTATACAATAGAATTTGGATTCAGGGCGGCACGGTGGCGCGGTGAGTAGGGCTGCCGTCTCACAGCAAGAAGCACCCGGGTTCGAATCCCTGCTCGGGTGCCTTTCTGTGTGCGGTTTGCATGTTCTCCCCACGTCCGCGTGGGGTTTTGCCGGGCACTCCGGTTTCCTCCCACAATCCAAATACATGCTGTTACCTAGGTTAATTGGCATGCCGATTAAATTTCCCCCGGTGCCCTGTGACGGACTAGCGTCACATCCTGGGTATAGCCACGCCTCGCGCCCAGTGTCTGCCGGGATAGGCTCCAGCTCACCGCGACCCTGTACAGGAATTAAGCGGTTTCTGACAAAGGATGGATGGACGGCGTCTCAGTTCCTTCACCTCTCAAGACCGACAACCAGGGCGGCTACAGCCAATGTATGTGCTTGTGTCATTTGGTGCAGCTGCCAGTCATCTTAATGGGTTCACCTATAACAACTTGACCTATTACGTGACCTCCTGTCAGTGAGGCTTCAACACTTCACATAGACTAAAACTGCACCTAGCTTTACCGCCACTTAGTGGCGAATGGCAGTTGTCTGTGTTGTTGAATTCGCAGCTGGTTGTGTTTCGTTTACGTACTGTCATAATGGTGTTTTAGACTTACGACCAAATCGACTTAATACGGGGTCATCGGAACGTAACCCCGTCGTAAGGCGAGGAGAGACTGTAATATATTCCAGAAATATAGCCCAACGGGTTCAACTATTTTCACAACGCACGAAGACGCCCTCCAACGCGGGAGGCGAAACGTCACGAAGGAGAGAACGAGCAAGGGGAAACGCTCGACACGGCTATCCAGAAAGAGCGGCTGTGGCGAGCAATTCTCATACATCGAGCCGTGCAAACCTACGTGAGTGCACGTACAGACTGTGTTTAATAAAACACCACGGCATGGAGTATACATTATACAAATGCGGCGTGCTCGTGTGACATATCAAAGCAGCGCTGCCTCACTGATCTCACCACACGTTGGTTATGCAAAAAATAATGAAAACAAGGAATTTGTGAAAAAAAAATTACACGCCGAGCTGAAAGAGGAAAAAAACCCCCCATCTGTTCATTTGGTTGGCCTTTGCCGTAATGACTTCTGTTACATAGGCATGAGTCCTCTGCAAAACCGCGGAGGCGATATGGAAAGCTCACTCCCAGGCTTCCCGCTCACTCCAATACCTTCTTCGCTCATTAACCATTGACACACATGTGCGCGTTCGTGGATCATCAAGTTATCGTGTTTCAATGAACCCCAGAGCTGTGTCACCTGGAGTCTAGCGCTGCTGCTAGGGTCTCCCTTGATGAACAAGTCTGGAGTCTAGCGGTTCGCCTTTCCCTTGATGAGCAAGTCTTGATGAGTGGTTTTTTTTGTTTAGCTACGAGAGGAAACTGAAATACTCGGTGAAAACCCATGCAGGACACGGTGAGAACATGCAAACACAAAGACACCCGAGCCGGGAATCAAACCGGGCTCCTTCTTGCTGTGAGGCGGCAGCGCTACCCACCACGCCACCATACCGCCCCTTGTCCCAACAGTTTCTGTCGCGTACAAATAACCATTCTTTTACCACTATAACTTCAAAAGCAGCGTATAAGTACACGGAATTACATAAGCAATTTTTTTGTGATTGGCTATACCTATTTCTGCATCTGTTTTATCTCCCGATTGATGTTTGTCAGACATCTCCCCCCTCCCTCCCCCATTTGAGAAACAAACAAATAATACCCGTGGATCACATTTGCGTAAAACTTTCTGGTCGGCCGAAATCAAAACCTGGTGGAATGCTACGGCTTTTTTTCTATTTAATGTCAGCGATATGCCGTTCTCTCCACAGCTCGGATTATATATAAAAAAAAAAAAAAAAAATTTGTTGCTGATTTTCCGTTCTCTGTCGTTGTTGACGTGCCGTTCTCTCCACAGCCTTGTGCAGCGCTTTGTGACCCTCGGGTGAAAGGCGCTATATAAATGCTATTATTATTATTATTAAATGAGCATTTTAAATCACCGCATTCGCATTTGGGTCAACGTGCGGGTTTTTTCACTCGGATTTATTTTTTGCGCAACAAAAAAAAACAAGCGATTTTTAAAAATATATATATTTTTTACACCCCCCCCCCCTAGCCCCCAACCCTACCAAGAAGGTACAACACGAAAGGTCAGAACACCGCTGTAAACCACTCTGCATGGTGTCACGGGCAGGGGAGCACTTGGATCACAGGGGTTTGTTCAGTCAGCAGAAGAGCGCTTCACCTTTACGAGGAGCATTTGAAGCATTTTTTTTTTTTAAAACCCCTGGCCGGTGGCAAAAGGTCGCCGTGGATTATCGAAGTCTTGCGGGGTGGCCACGGGGTGGGGGTCGCCACGTTTGGGCGCCTACCGGTCGTACCGTGTGGGTGAGTTCGAAATCTGACTTTAGCCGTAACAAAGCTTGACCTCTCTCCCACTCACGCTCTGCCTCTCTCGGTCAGAACAAAATTCTGGCCTGGGTTCTCAGAGCTCTTTTGATTACACGTCACAATCTACGGCGATGATTCGCCGATCAATGAGTCCCACCGCACAAGGGGAGATAAACCGCAACGTAATGTTTAACCGTGTAATAATAATATTTTTACATTTATAACGCGCACATATTATTTCAATGTCAAAGATATTCGTTCGACGAGAGAACCACTCAGATGCGCGAGGAAAGCACAGAGAGGCGGAGGAGGCAAGCCAGGCGGTCTGCCGGCGCCATACTGCCACACACTGCTTCCTATATATTACGATGTTATCGGGCAAATCATTAATGAGTGATTTTTTTTTTTTTACCGGAGAACCCGGAGGAAACCCACGCGAACACGGGGAGAACACGCAAACTCCACACAGAAAGGCACCCGAGCCGAGATTCGAACCAGCAGCCTTCTTGCTGTGAGGCAGCAGCGCTACCCACTGCGCCACCGTGTAGACGTCTTCGTTTGTTGTTAAGCGGTTTGTTGTGCTGTGTGGCTCTACAGCCCGTGCCGGCTTCCCCAGCAGCTCGCCAGCATCCCTTGCCCCAACGGCCAGGAAAGGCTATACGGGGGACCTTTGTCTTGTGGTGATAAGCACGCTGTGCTACAAAGCCAGCGAATTACGTTTGATTCCCAGCCTTGGACAGCATCGTTGGCACGTGTTATCAGAACCTGTTCTGGGCCTCCGCTCGGTAAACTGAGCCGTAAATGAGTACATATGCGCTGTGTATGTATCAGCACTGGGGAGACAGGCAGTGGAAATAGGCCAGGCCACACGACTTGCTCGTGCACCATATCGGCCTGAATAGGTGCTCGCTAAGAGTGGCGCAGTGGTAACAACATCTGCGCCTCACAGAAAGAAAGTTCCCGCCTCGGGCGCCTCTATGTATGGAGTATGCGCGTTCTCCCCCTGTTCTGCGTGGGTTTCCTCGTCGTTCTCCGGTTTCCTCCCGATAACATCATAATATAACAGGACAAAGTGTGTGGAAAAATGTTGGCGCCGGTAAACCGCCTGGCTGCCTTCCCTCCCTCCCCAGTTTCTCTGCGGTTTCGTCGCGCCTCTGAGTCGTTTAAATTTCAAACGAACACCTTTGACATTGAATGACTACACCGCGGCGCGCGTTAAAATTTGGACTTTAAAAAAAATTAATGCTTCGAAAAAACAGCTCTTGAGAGCAACTCTCATACATCGAGCCACGCCAACCACCACAGATCCACCCTTAACAAAATGTGCATTCCACGTTACGCTGGCAGTTCCAGTTCGTTCGTGGGACAGCCACGCGTCAAGCGTTCGACGCACACGGAGCAGCGCAGAGACACCAACAAAAATCCCGCACCGCCAATTAAAACGTTCCGCGAGGCAACGTTGTGAGAGATGTGCAGTTCGAGGGCTCACTTCGAGCCGACGCATCACAAACCGACCTTCCCCTCTGCCTCCGCAAGCGGCACTAGTGGATATGAATGTGTTCTATATAAATGGGGAAGGGTGTGTGTGTGTGTGTGGGGGGGGGGTGTTATTGATTCACCGCTCTTCATTACTGGAAGTGAAAGCGGGTGTTACTCACTACTCACCAGAGCTTGCTCACCCGCTTTCCCATTCGCTTAGCACCCCTCCACCAGCCCCCCACCAAGCCCCGCACCCCCGGGTGGGTCGAAGCCACGAGAGGGGAGAGAGAAAAAAAGCAATGAAATAAAATGAAAGGGTTGAGAGAGTGTATTTCTGCGTCTAAGGAGGGCCGGCGAGCGGCTCTTGTGATCTTCCGGGGTCACGGGCTGATAAAAAAAAAAACCGCACCGCCAAATAAAAAGGTGAAATAAAGAAAAAAAAATAAAGTAATAGATTTGAAGGAAAACACAATGAGGCGTTACATTATTTTGTTGTTGCGTGTTTGTGTGTGTGGTGTACATGTGCGTAAATGCGCGTGTATGGTGGGGAGCTCCCATTGGCCCATTGCGCTGCGAAGCCGGCGGCACACGTCGGAGTCCCGCTCACGGCCAACAGCAGCGACGATTTTCTGAACCGGTACTGGGCCTCCCCTAAGGTCGACTCAGCCTCAAATGAGTACTCGGTGAGGTGTTTAAACATTGCCACAGAGGGAGACGAAGGCGGCCGGGCGTGGTTCTTGACACACACCCTCTCGTGTTCCGTGTTGGCCTTCATAGGTGTTCGCTAACGGCACATTTAACATCTAACAGCACTTGACCCTACAGTCCGTTTAGGCTATACGGGGGATCTTTGTCTTTATAAGTTTGTGTGCGTGCATGCGGACGGGTAAATAAACACGCGTAAAATATACGATGAGCACCTGCGAAAAACTGTTTATTTTATGAATCTGTGTTTCTCATAAATCTGGGATTGTGTGTTTGTTCAAAGCTATACATACGCACAAACAACCTCATTGCACCCGCGATGTCCACTCTGTGAGGCCCATAAACCGGTCTTCACACTCTCCCATTACCCGTGTTTTATCTGCGCAGGTAAGCGCAATGGATGTGGGATATTCAGAGGTGAAAGTACGCCTGCTGACAATAAAGTAGCCCAAGCATTCAGGGCAGTAGAGGTGGAAATGGGGCTTGTGATACGACCCTACCGGTAAGAAATGTAAGTTACTTTCAGGCATGCCACCCACCTACCCACTCACTAACTCACTCATTCACCATACATTTTTTGTGTCGCAGGAGTCCCGTAAAGAGCTTGCAGGCTCACTGGGTATTTTTCTGCTGTAATAATAAACATCTATCTATCTAACACTCACCTACCTACTCACATATTTACCGGGATAGGCTCCGGCTCACCGTGACCCTGTACAGGATTAAGCGGTTTTTGACAATGATGATGATGATGAAATGTATTGATGTAGGTTTTCACGGCTCGATTCATGATGGTTGCTTTCCAAAGCCGTTCTTTCGGGATAGCCGTGTCACTGAGCACTCACTGGACTCGCCTCCCACGTTGGAGGCATCCCCAGGTGTTCTGAGACCGAGAACGCCACACGATGCCTCCTCCATCGCGGGATAGCTGTACAAACCTACACCTTTAAACATCTTCCCACTTTGAAAACAAACACAAACAAATAACAACAAACAACATGACGCAATTGTATCGTCCGAACGACTGGGCTCGTGCTACCGTCACGGCGAGCGAGCGGATTTAGGAGGGCACACGAACCAAAACGGCGCGGCGCCTCTTTGGTCGCCGTGTACATTTCGGGACGCCGCTCAAGAAAGGCCAGCAAGACCCTTTTGATGCGCCGGAAGTACAAGAGCAGAACTGACGGACAACCGAAATTCTGCCCCACGCGGGGCAAAATCAATTATGGATGCCATCGAGTATGTCCCCCCGCCGGGGTCGCGTGGTCTCACAAAAGCAAAGTTTTCACAGCGTGTTGTTTTAAAAGAAATGGTGAAACATAGTATGGCTCTTTTTGTGAGTTAGGTCACGTAAAAAGTAAGCGTGGCAAACCCGCCTCCACCCGACACAGCCAATCAGTAAAGGGTTGTCACGAAAACAAAAAACGTGCCAAATCGTTTCTACCTCAGGATCACACCGGTGTGTTGGACAGCGGACACCACAACAGTCACAACGAAGGAACGACGTTTCGCTCATAGTTGCAATCAGCTTCATCAGGAACAAACTCAACCTCAAGAAACCACGACTCTCCGTGAACTCCGGGGGGGGAAACTCCGCCGGACGCAAGACTCCGGAGCTTAGCGACCAAGCGTGGAGCACCGGTTGTAACAGGCCAGAATATACCCAGAATATACCCGGGTAGGGCGGCACGGCGGCGTAGTGGGTAGCGCTGCCGCCTCACAGCAAGAAGGTCCCGGGTTCGAATCCCGGCTCGGTGGCCTTTCTGTGTGGAGTTTGCATGTTCTCCCCGTGTCCGCGTGGGTTTTCGCCAGGCACTCCGGTTTCCTCCCACGAGGTTAACCGGCGTACTGACTACGTTTCCCCCAGGCGCCCTGCGATGGACTGGCGTCCCATCCGCGGCGTTCCCCTGCCTCGCGCCCTGTGTCTGCCGGGATAGGCTCCGGCTCACCGCGACCCTGTAGAAGATTAAGCGGTTTCTGAAAATAGATGGATGGATAGATGGATATACCCGGGTTATATTCTGGCCCGTTGCGTTGCGTGGCGAGCACTCCGCCCCAGAGGAGCCGGCAGATTAGGGTCGGGCGTCTTCCAAATCCCGCCGTTATCTCCAAATTGAAAGCGCGCGCTATCGCTGAAGGAGGTCTCGAATTCAGGACCGCGAGAGAGAGATGGGTTTGTTTGCGTGCCGAGCCACAAAAGCCGCGCCTCACGCAGAGGGGAAGCCGGGGAGGGTTCAGCCTCGCGTCGCCACCCCTGCCTTGCTTCAATTCGCCTTTATTGTTGGATGCAACCGAAGCGCGGTTGCCCATTACGCGCTGTGTTTGTTGTCTGCGTTAAAGGCGATGAACGGGCTCCGTTGCGATGCTGGATTTCTGAGGCTCACGGCTCGCCGTACGGATGTAGGTTTTCGCGGCTCGATTGTACGGGAATCTCAACCGACAGCGCGCAGTTTCGGGCTAGCCGGCAAGGGTCGGTCGGTGAAGCTTTAAGATGCCTCTGACGTGGGAGGTGAAGCATCGTGAGCGATTCTTAAGAGCAATTCTCGTTCGTGTCCGTGTGGCGAGGTGAGTAGCGCTGCCGCCTCACAGCAAGAAGCTCCCGGGTTCCAATCCCGGCTCGGGTGCCTTAATGTCTGGCGTTTGCATGTTCTCCCCGTGCCCGCGTGGGGTTTTCGCCGGGCACTCCGCTTTCCTCCCACAATCCAAACACATGCTGCTGGATAGGTTAATTGGCCTGCGGACTAAATTTCCCCCCCTTGCCCTGCGATGGACTGGCGTCCCATAATGGGTATAGCCCTTCCTAGCGCCCTGTGTCTGCCGGGATAGGCTCCGGCTCACCGCGACCCTGTACACGATTAAGCGGTTTCTGACAATGGATGGCTGGATCTCTCCGCGGTGTGTAGAGGCGCGCCGCACAGTCCTTAACAATAATACGACGCAGCGTGTGTGTCTCATCCGTCTATGCCGTGCTGGCTTGATATATCTCGGAGCATTTTCTCCCTTCAGATTATCGCTGCTCGCTCGCGGAAAAATAGCTTTCAATTATCTTGTATTTGTACGATGATTGTTTTTTGAAGGCGCCGTGAATATTCAGCAGGCGCAAAACGTCCCCTATCCCGCTACAGGCGTCTGCCTGATGTATATGTTTACGCCGAGAGAGATATGAACCACACATCCAACTCCGACATTACTGCTGCCATGGGTATCCCCCTGGGGTAGGAGACGATTGAAGCCGTTTAATGCCATATTATTTTCTCAATTTTCCTTTTTTGCTGTGTCCGATGATAACCCACTTTATGGCTCTCGCTGCTGTTAATAGATGCGAGTCTATCTAGCAAGGGGGTTTGTGTTTCAGTCTCACCAGTGGCTGTGACCCAAGGGCTGCGTATTTCAATGCCCGGCAATTCTCTGCCGGCCCATTGCCACCGCCGTGAGCTGTAAAAGCCGCTGGCAAGTGTCTTCACGACACTGGCTGCACTTCAGCAGAGTGAGCTGCGGAGGTGAAAGTAAGCCGGTACGGTCCGGTACGGTCCACCAGTAAGAAAGTGACTGCTGTAGGAAAAGAATGTTATTACAATTTCTAACGCGCTCAGTCTTCGTTCGACGTCGAATGAATTCATTCCAAGAGAAAACGACTCAGAGGCGCGTGAAGAGGGAGGGGGAGTCTGCGATGTGGTTAGCCGGCGCCAACCTACCAGACACTGATTTCCTATATATTATGACGTTACCGGCCAATTATTTAATGAGTTGTTTTTTTTTGTCACGAGAGGAAACCCACGCTGAGCAGGGAGAGAACGCACAAGAACAGCTCTGGAATGGAATCATCAAACTCGATATCCTGCCACCCAGGAGTGTTTTGGAGGAAACCGCAGAGAGGCGGGGAGGGGGAAGGCGGCCACGTGGTGAGCCGGAGCCAACATTTACCAGACACCGCGTCATACAGAGTACGATGTTATCGGCCGATTAATCTCTGTTTTTTTTATTTCGCTGTGGGAGGAAACTGGAGAACCCGGGGAGAGAACACACAAACTCCGCACAGAAAGGCGCCCGAGGCGGGAATCGAACCGCCCCGGCAGAGACTTTCTTTCCGAAAGGCGGAGATGTCATCGCTGCGTAAACGGGCTGTATATGAAGGTATCGTTTGAGAACAAAACTCAAAACGATTTCCCAGTGGGGGGGGGGAACAGCATTAAATGCATTTCATCTCTTCATGATATATGTGTTGGCCTTGAGTGTCAAATGAGATGGAGAGTCATCGCTCTCCGACAATGAGCGACGGTCTACAGGAGCAGCCAGTGATGATGATATTCTCTGATGAACCGGGGGGGGTAGAAAAGGAGCGAACTGAGTGAACTTGAATACACGCGGTAAGCCGGAGCCTATCCCGGCGGATACAAGGCGCAAGGACAGGCCGATACTCAGGGCACCGGGGGAAGTCAGTAGGCCAATTAACCTGGACGGTAGCAGCATGTCTTTTGGTTGTGGGAGCAGTCGGTCACTTTTTACTCAAGCTGCAAGGAACCGTTGAGCTGTGTAGCGATATATTTACATAGCTATGGATTTATATATGTAGAGAAAAACACGCAAAACTCCGCGCGGGTAGCCGCAGGCGCGTCGCAGCCGCGGGTGTTACGGGTGTTGCGACACCCGCACTTTCACAGAAATATGATTCCATCCCCCCCCCACTTTTTCCTGAGGTAGTCTGATGAAACGACACTGAGTTCCCAACACGTGAAAACCTATCGATCAAGTCAGATCGATTGAACGGCCATGCAGCCAACCACAGCAATTCTACCAACCCACTAGGCTGCCAGGGCGGGAAGAGTGAACAGTTGAAGTACGGTACATAGTGGGGGGGGCGGGGGTTGCGGTGCTCATGTCCCACACCTAGAAGCCCCCACACTTTTAAAATCGCTGCTACACTCCTGGACAGGCAGCACCCGGGCCGCGAATCGAACCGGGGTCTCTGGTCGGTGTGAGGTGGCCATCTAACCGAGCGCTCCAGCGTGCCTCCCCACCTCCAAGGTAAGGTGATGATTCACAAATCGCGCTCGAAGCTGTTCGGGTGAAGCGCGCTGTTTGTCTCGTCGGCTCGGCTGGTACTGCTGCCGAAACGCTCCATTAACGCGGGATGAGTCAGTGTGGTGTGTCAGGGCGCCGCCGCTCTCACGATGAAAAACACCGATCTATACTGGGGGGGGGGCACGGGAGTTTATACAATTGGTCGTAATGCGTTTGTATCGTCACGGTGATGCCCTCACCAACCACCCCCAACCCCCCTCGGTTTAATGCGCCGCGAAGGATTCGCTGGACGATATTTCTACTACTACAACAAAGGCAGAAACTTTGCTCGCTTTCAGTGCTCGATTTACGGACCGGCCGGTAATGTCCACCCTTCGCCTGTCCCGTTTATCGTGGTCGCTTTAACAAACCCCCTCGGCACCGTCGTGGGTGCGTGAGCGGTCGTGAATTTCGCGACTTTGGCGTCGTTCAAGCTGAAGTGATTTGGTGGCGTAGCAGTGAGTAGCGCTGCCGCTTCGCAGCAAGAAGTGCCTTGGTTCGATTGCGCTACCGGGTGCCTTTCTGTGTGGAGTTTGCATGTTCTCTCCCCGTGCACGCGTGGGATTTTGCCGGGCACTCCGGTTTCCTCCCACAGTCCAAACACATGCTGCTGCATACCCTGTGATGGACTGGCGTCGCATCCTCAATATAGCCCTGCTTTGCCCCCTGTGACTGCCGGGATAGGCTCCGGCTCACTGCAACCCTGTGCAGGATTACGCGGTTTCTGACAATGGATGGATGATTTAAGTGTTGACTTTTGCCGTCGATAATATTATGGAGAAAGCCCACAAACAACACCTCAAGTCAAAACTACTTTTTGGTTGCAAGAATATAACCGTATCGGGCAGGATTTTATTTCTGTGAGGCGCAGACGTTACCGCTGCCTAACTACCCAGGTTTGTCACGGCTCATACATCGAGTCGTAAAATCCGACATCATTACAGGGCGCTATGGGCTTCTCGGCTCGCGTTTACCAACACCAAGTAGCACAGGGGAGTCTAAACATAGTTGACTCATCGGACCCCTGGGTAGGAACCTGACGCCCAGGTCAACCCAGCTATGCTCGCGTTCATCATTTCTTTGCCGAGAATGTATAACGAAAGTAAAAACAGCCGTTTCGTTCCCTCGAGATGCGTGCGAGCCTGCGAGGTTATGGATTGGGTCGTAACCTGTGATCCTCCTACACCGATGAGACATTTCCACAGAAAGGCGCCCTAGGTGGGAATCGAACCGCCTCCGGCAGGGGCTGTCTTTCTGTGAAGCGCAGATGTTACCACTGCGCCACGTCAATACAAGACGCTCCGGTTTGAATTGTTGGCTAAAAAAAATTACTTACAGCACTGGGACCTGATATCACAACACCAATCAAGCACGGGAGATGTTCCCCACCTCGTTGTCAGAAACCGCTTAATCCTGTACAGGGTCGCGGTGAGCCGGAGCCTATCCCAGCAGAGACACGGCGCAAGGCAGCGCTATACCCAGGATGTGACGCCAGTCCATCACAGGGCACCGGGGGCAATTTAGTCAGCAGGCTAATAAACCTATGTAACGGCATGTGTTTGGACTGTGGGAGGAAACCGGAGTGCCCGACGAAAACCCACGCGGACAACATGATGTTGTAGGCTTACACCGTTCGATGTGTGTTGAGAATTGATCTCGAGAGCTGCTCTTTCGGGATAGCTGTTTCGAGCGTTCCTCCTCTCTCGTTCGCGACGTGTCGCCTTCCACGTTGGGGTTTGACGGGCCAGCCAGACCGCTGCAGTCAATAATCGAGAGGGGCGATGTTCCGTCGAGATTGAATGAACCCCGCCCCCCCCCATTACCACTCACGCCTCAGTCGATCACGTTTTCAATTAACCTTGCCTTGATACAGGCCGCGCGTGATGAATCCCAAAACTGTGTAATCTTCTTCTGTGCGATTCTTCGAAGCACGATGGTCAGCCTCTGGACGTAATGATGTCGGTCTTCACCGCTCGATGTGTGAGCATCATCAGGCTGCCTGAAAGAGCAGCTATCCCAAAAGAGCAGCTCCTGAGAGCAATTCTCATCACACATCAAATATTGAAAACCTACAACATCAATACAGAGGATAGATGCTCGACACGGCTATGCCGAAAGAGCAGCTATGGAGAGCAATTGTCATACATCGAGCCGTGAAAACCGACATCATTACACCAATGAATTTCAATGGATTTTAAAGACGACGCATCGCTTCAATCCGGGCCATATTGAGTGATTGCTTTTATTCCCTAGCGCTGTGATCCTTGCTCCTCTCTTAGCCGTTATGTAGGTTTCCACAGCGGTGTGCGGCACGGTGTCTATACAGCGGTAAAATCCGCGCGTCACAGAAAGAAGGCGGTTCGATTCCCGCTTGGGGCAGGCCTTTCTGCGTGAAGTTTGTGTGTTCTCTCCCCCTGTTCTGCGTGGGTTTCATCCGGGTTCTCCGGTTTCCTCAGCACCAGGCGTGGGAGGCAAAACGTCGCGAGACGGGAGATGGAGATCGCTCGACACGGGCTATCCCGAAAGAACAGCTCTGAAGAGCAACCAGGGATGGAACGCCGGTCAATCGCAGGGGACACCGGGGGGGGACAATTTAGTCAACGCTCTCGTTTAAATTCCCCGACGAGAGGCGGCGGTTTAAAGTCGGCGAGCCGCGTAATGCGATTGTTAGATTGTTAAATGTCTCGGTGTCCGCGCGCTCCGGCTTGCTCCTCGCGCACGCAATTAACCTGCATCTCGCTCGCGTTCCCAGAGACGGTTGTGCCCTGAGTACGAAGCATATCGGCAGCTACCTCGTAAAAAAAAATAAAAAAAAATTAGTCATTCGCTCGTTCGTTATCGGGAACCGCTCGAGCCTGCAAAGGGTCGCGGTGAGGTTGGAGCCTGTCCCGGATGTCGCAGAGCGCACGCAAGGCAGAGCTGCGCCTAGGATCGGACGCTAGTCCGTTGCGGAGCATCGCGGGTAATTTAGCGAGGGCAATGAATCTAGACGGCGGCGGGTCTTTGGACTGTGGGCGGAAACTGGAGTACACGGCGAAAACACTACATTTACACCGACGATGAACTTAAGCAGTATGCTCAGGAACGTCACAAACTCGCATTCAAAGATGGAAAAGCAGCCTTATGGCTCTGAAGAGCTGCTATTTCGGTAAAGCCGTGATGAGCATCTCTTAAGAGCAATTCACAAGAGCAAATCATTTCAGGAGTTATGGGCTTTCCTTCCAGGTGAACAATTGCTCAAAACCACATCGGCCAAATCTCGCACGCAGGGGGCCTCTAATGAGAACAAGAAACTAGATATTTTACCGAGCTACAGCTGGGTGGAGATTTTACTTTACGGTTTACCGCGGTTAATTTAATTTCACTTTTTCCTTCGTTAATCAGAAAGCGCACGTTAATTGAGACAATCAATACAATTCTCTTCCGCGTGGCTGTGTCGCGAGCGCTCAGTTAAGATTCACGCGTGTGCGTTGTGTGTGCTCTTATAGGTAGGTGGTCGCTGACAGCACTTGACCCTACAGTCTGTTAAGTCTATAAGGTGGAAGTTTGTCGGTGAGTGCGTGAGTGAGTGAGTGGGTGAGCGAGTGGGTGACTGAGCGAGTGAGTGTGCGAGTGGGTGGGTGAGCGAGTGAGTGACTGAGCGAGTGAGTGAGCGAGTGGGTGGGTGAGCGAGTGAGTGAGCGAGTGGGTGAGTGGGCGAGTGAATAAGACATGGCATGGAGAGGATATGGTTTTGCTGCTGCTGTGTGTGTGTGCTGCGTGTGTGTCACTTCCTTGCGTCTGTGACATCGCTAAAATTAACAGTAGCTCTGCACAAACTCCACAGTGTAATTAATAATAGCCACATTAACGGTCGCGTTCAGCTTCCATCACGCTGAATTACACACCGCGGCACAATTTATTCCCACTTTCCCGCAAAACTCTATTCACTCGTTTAGTTAAACACCTCCGCGGTACGCTTACCATCTTCGCGGAGGATTCACAAATAAACGGAGGCGAATTGTGTTTTAATAATTCAGAATCATCCCAGATTTGTCCTGCCCGCGTAAATGCACGTGTCATTAGTCTCGGCAAACGCGGTGTACACTATTAATAATTCAAATGAGTTTTATTTTAATGAAACTCACGGGCGAGCGTTCGATAAGCGTATCTTCTCGTACATGTCTCGCCTGTTATTCATCAAAACAGGGAGAGTTAAATAACTCACACACGGTGTGTTCGGTCGGAAGACTGGCGCTCACTGCAAGTAAGAAACCGGTTCGATTCCCGGCTCGGGTGCCTTTCTGTACAGAGTTTGTGTGTTGTCTCTCCGGCGTCTGCGCGGGATTTCGCCGGGTACTCCGGTTTCCTCTC
>JAZEWU010000036.1:4276640-4292276 GCA_036362915.1 Geotria australis
CTAAAGAAGAACTTGTTGCAATGGGAAACTGCCATATATAACCATCACGCTTCGAATAATCGAATCGAATTCGAATCCCTCTGCGAGAGCTGCATTGGTTGTGGCGTTTGTGACGAGTCGGGCCGCCGGCTTGTGTTGTTCGGAAACACTCACAACGCGGCAAAAGTCTCTAAATTATCCGGTGTCATTAATATTACCTTGACTCACAATAACAAAACGCGCGTGGATCGCATCGGCCGAGATTGATCTGCCAAAGCCTGCCTCAGCGTGACCGCGTCGTGTCACCCCTCCATCGCGGTCCCACAACTGACACAGCAGCACCGTCCTTCGGCCTTGATCGGGGCAACAGTTAAAATCATCTGAAATTACCCGATTCGCGTTTGCGGGAAATGAGGCGGCTAATAAAGCGAATTGACGGCGCGCTTGTGTGTTTTCTCCACGCTTTCATCTCTGGTTTATTTTATTCCCACCCACCCACCACTCCCGCGTAACAAATCCTATCAATGTGCAAATGAGCCGTAAAGTTGACTGACACCGGAGGCTGGAAAGAAGATCAACTGAGCGGAGTGATGAGTGACGCGGGGACGTTAGCGAGCCATCTCTGATGCCCAATAAACGCCTAATCAAGCGCCGGCTCCGTTGGCTACGAGTACCCGGTACCTTCGCCTCTAGCCTCCCCCCCCCCAGCTTACAAACTCACGAGACGAGTCAATCCTTCACTCATTCATTCGTTATCGGTATCCGATTCGGCCTGTAAGAGGGTCGCCGTGACCCCCGAAGCCTATCCCGGCAGACGCACGGTTTGGACGTGAGTTCATCCGTGTTGTTGGAGTGCGGGAGGAAAACGGAGTGCCAGGTGAAATCCCAAGCGGATACGGGGAGAACGTGTAAACTCCACACAGAAAGGCACCCGAGCTGGGAATCGAACCCAGGTTATTCTTGCTGTGAGGCGGCAGCGCTGCTCACCGGTGCCGCCCGTACACTACAACACGGGTCCTGGACCCCTTGCGCCTCAACACCCACTTGGTCCACTTGGGTCACTCGCAGCCCACTCGACACACCGGTTGAGAATGGCACCACCGGGGATACAAAGGCGGCCGGGCGTTGCGCTGGCCACCCATCCCCTCGTGTGCCGTTCCGGCCTTCATAGGTGCTCGCTAATAGCACTTGATCCTACAGTCTGTTAAGGCTATACGGGGGGGGGATCTTTGTCTTTGCTTGAATGGGTGGGCGAGCGAGTGGGTGCGTTAGTGAGTGAGTGGGTGAGCTAGTGTGTGGGTGAGTGAGTGAGTAAGTGGGTGAGCGTGTGGGTAAGTGGGTGGGTGAGCGAGTGGGTGCGTCAGTGAGTAGATCGGTGGGTGAGCGCGCATGCGTGTGAGTGGGTGAGTGACTGGGTGCCTCAGTGAGTGGCTCGGTGGGTGAGTGTGTATGTGAGCGAGCGAGACATTGCATCCACGCGGCTCTCCATCCAGCGGCGGATCCTACCAGTTACACCCAAACCGCGAGAGCGCTGCTTATAAACGTGTAGATTTCTCTCCCTTTTTTTTCCCGCAAACCGATCGTCGCTTCGGTGAGTAAACAGGCGGCTGCGGGACGGCGCTCCATCATTGCCGAGCGGCGAAATAGCGGCAGACGCGGCAAATCTATTAACGTCAGAAGCTCTCGAGCCCGATAACGCCGCTGTATCTCCCGTGACTCACTCGCCTCGATTTATTTGCCGGTGCGTTTTTGCATTTTTTATTTGTTTCTGTTTGTTTTTGCCAACGTGGTGGCTCTGCGGTGTCAGTCAGTTTCGTGTTTAAAGCTGGAAGGAACTAACGGTTTGCTCTTCTTCAAAGCTGTTCTTTCGGGATAGCCGTGTCACCTGAGCGTTCTCCATCGCGACGTTTCGCCTCCCACGATGGAAGCATTATCAGGCGTTGAGAGGATGCTTCCCGCGTGGGAGACGAAACGTCGCGATGGAGAGAGAGGGAGATCGCACCGTGACACGGCTATCCCGATAGAACATCTCGGAAGAGCAACCGTTGCGAATCGAGCCGTGAAGGCGGCAGCGCTACTAATAATATAATACTAATTTAAATTTATATAGCGCCTTTCACCCGAGGGTCACTCACCGCGCCACCGTGCCGCCCATCGAGATAATTGTGGTAGCCTTTCAGCAGATATGTGTTGTCAAATAGGCATCTCATGTTATCTTGTAAGGGGAGAGAATAGGTTCTGGCAATAATAGAGACGTTACGATCGTCGAATACCAAATAGACACCTTTCTCACGTTATGGTCGGTGAGAATGTTGCTTTGTTGTTGCCGGTGTAAGAACGGCAGCTGCCCAGGTTGACCCGTGTTGACCGAGTGTCCCTCCAGTTTTGGGGGGTATTGGAACAGAATGTTCCGGCCGGATGTCTTTCGTGAAGCCGGCCTCCTTTTTAAAAAAGCCAGCCTCCTTTTTACCGGAGGGTCTAAGGACGGCTATTTATCTGGAATGTCCCGTTCAGAAAGAGAGACCCTAGCCGGGAGTGTTGCTTCGAAGGGAGAAAAGTACAACTGCAGCCAATGGTCATACGTAACATGTACTGGAGGGGAAAACAAAGCGGGAATTTCACCACAAAAACGTTCCAAATTTACAACCGCTTGCTTACCGCCAAACTTACCCCGTAAAGACATCGATTGATAGCCAAATGAATGCACGTATAAAGCAGTCATTCATTGCATGATTACAAAAACATCTTCTATAAAGAGACGTTTGATAACCTTATCAATTATGTTTTTGAAGCGTATATATAAAGGGACTGTGTTGGCCGTGGTGCGTAATCAGTGATCAAAAACACCACCACCGTCATTAATCCGACACAAGGGTCCCTTATGTAACAGATAATTACACGCAGCACGTAGGCTGGCAAACGTTCTTCAGATAACTGATGAGTGAGCTGTGATAACAACTGACACAATAAACGCTTGTAAACCTAGACATTTAGTTTGATTGGCTGGGTTGGGTGGCGGAGGGTTACACAACACGGTGGCGCGGTGGATAGAGCCTGCGCCTCACATCAAGAAGGTCCCCGGGTTCGATTCCCGGCTCGGGTGCCTTTCTGTGTGGAGTTTGTATGTTCTCTCCACGTGAACGCGTCGGTTTTCGCCGGGTACTCCGGTTACCTCCCACAGTCCAAAAACAAGCTGCTGCTAAGGTTAATCGGCCTGCGGATTAAATTTCCCCCCCCCACCCGGTGCCCTGTGATGAACTGGCGTCCTTCCCTGGGTGTAGCCCTGCCTTTGTGCCCGGCGAAAACCCACGCGGACACCGGGGAGAACATGCAAACTCCACACAGAAAGGCACCCGAGCCGAGATTCGAACCCGGGTGCTTCTTGTGTGCTGATGCGCTGGTGTTTTGGTTGCGCGCTTATGTGAGCCCTGCCTGAGAACTAGAACGGGACGATCAAAAGCTGCTTTGGTGAGATGGGGCTACAAGACCGGCCCAACCACCTGTGAATGTGGAGAAGCAGACCGTACTATGGAACACTGCCTTGTCTGCGCTCTACAACCCAACCTCAGCAGCTCAAAAGACCTTGCAGAGTTCAGGAATAATGCAAAGAACTGTGTAAAGAAATGGGGAAACTGTCATATAACCATTACGCTTCGAAGAATCGAAAATAATAAGAAGAAGAATTAATGTATTACCTCCGCCCCCAGGGGGTGTCGTGAACTGACGCGAGTCGATGCGTGCGTTGGGCACCGAACAAACTCGGTCTGCGGTTGACTCCCTGTCTGAGGGCTCCCACCGCGTTCGTACCGGCTGCCAGGTTATTTTACGTAAGCCTCCCTTCCCGGGCGAGACTCCCGTTTTACGATCTACACACCGAACCAATTGGGCACGTACATAAATACCTAAATACTTTATTTAAAAACCAACAACAAACAACACAAGCACCGCTCGTCACCAATTTATTAGCACGCGCGTGAATGCAGGACTGTTTGTACTTCGCGGCCTTATGTAAGGCACGCACGAAAAAAAACTGTGGTGTTCGATCCAAGCAAAGGCTCCATGAATTAGGAATTGTGCCTTCCACTTGCTTAGGTCTGTTGTTGCTGCTGCTGCAGCTGTCGAAATTGTGCGTTCTGCCACACCAGTGACCATGTCGGCTTGCGTAACGCCGCCTCGTTATTTATTTAATGCGAGAGCCGCTGGCTTCGCGGGTTTGCTGCGACGGAGCTGTCTGTGATGGTCTCGGCACGATGGACCGGCGGATCTAGAGGGGCGCCGGTTCGATTCCCATCACCGACGCAGCAGTTCGAACAAGTTTATTCGATAGATAGATAGATAGATGTTTATTATTACGGCAGAAAAATACCCAGTGAGCTTGCAAGCTCTTCACGGGACTCCTGCGACACAATAAGCCGGCGCCAACATATATCAGACACTGGGTGCTTTATATTATCATATTATCGGCCAATTAATTACTGGGTTTTTTTGTTAGTTATGGGAGAAGACCGGAGAACCCGGAGGAAACCCACGCAGAACAGGGGGAGAGAACGCACAAACTCCACACAGAAAGGCGCCCGAGGCTTTAATCGAACCACCTCGGGCAAGGACCTTCTTTCTGTGAGTCGCAGATGTTACCACCGCGCCACCCTGCCGCCCTATATGAAGCATCTTCGTCTCCGTGGTTGTCACAGCACGAGCCAAACATCGCACTGATAACAGGAATGCGGAGTGAAGTCATACGCGGTCAGGTCACCTTTCCTGCGACTCACCTGCCAGGCAACGCGGTGAGATCCGCGCGTGTTTACCCACAGACGAGACGCCAATGGACTGATGTCACCCACGCACCATTGTGACCCTTCCCTATAGCGCGTTCCCTATAGCGTCCTTCCCTATAGTGTTACGTTAGGAGGCGTCTCCTGATTGGTCTGCGCTCGGCATGCGAGGGGCGACCTTTCTACGCGAGCGCCACTCGAAGCCTCTCGAAAGGGCGGCTGCTCCTACTGACGGCACGTTTGCGGTCCATTCATTGTCAGAAACCGCTTTATCCTGTACAGGGTCGCGGTGAGCCGCGGCCTATCCGGGCAGACACAGGGCGCAAGGCAAGGATATACCGAGGATGGGACGCCAGGCCGTCACAAGCATGTCTTTGGATTGTGGGTGGAAACCGGAGTGCCAGGCGACAACCCACGCGGACACGGGGGAGAACGTGCTAACGCCACACAGAAAGGCACCCGAGCCGGGATACGAATCCGGGGCCTTGCATTCTGTGAGGCGACAATGAAAGCTGAGGAATACCCGGCCGTAAACTCCACCCGGTGTCACGATGTCAGTTTTCATCCCCTCCTCAACGTTTAGATGCTTAACACAAACAAAAGACACGGAACGGCTCTGTAAGATATTTATGACTTTTTTTGTTAAGCATCTCGTTTGCAAAACGTTGCAGCCCGGTGAGCACACAGGGTGTATTTTGGGTTCATATATTTACCCACTCATGGATTTATACATTATTCATACTGTTTACCGTTGTGTCGTCTAATTTATTTCATTTACGTTGTAAAAAAAAAAATCTATCCGTTTTTATTAATGTTTAAACTTTCGAGCGGCTGCAGAATGGCAGATGCACTTTAAAAAAAAAATTCAGTTCGTCACAAACAAAGGCTGAGGTTTTAGTAAATGAGGAGTGACATATTTATTCTTTATTTTTTTCCAGAGTTACTTTATTGAGTTTGTGTTTTGTTTACACGCCGCTCGGAGTGTGTACACATGCCCACACGCGCTCGCATTTAAATGGCCCATGAATTCAAATCGTATAAAGTTTACCACCGACTTGCTTCAGCCGTTTGGTCAACAGGTCTGGGGAAGGTTTCCACACAATTACCGATCCGAAGACCATCCGACTAATGGAGGCTGGCGTCAGGAAGGGCATCCGGTCGTAACATCCTGCTCCAATACCCCCCACTATTGATAGATAGACAGATGTTTGTTATTACAGCAGAAAAATACCCAGTGAGCTTACGAGCTCTTTACGGGACTCCTGCATTGACACAACAAACATGGGAATTGTTGACAATAATTAAAATATAATACAACCGGCCAACCCGGGTCAACCTGGACACCGGCCGTTGGAGGCATCATCATGGCCCGTGGCACCCCGAGTAAGAGTAATCTCACCGATTATTCCCTGCCACTGACACCGGGCCCCTGATAAACCCTCCCCGGGAGAAAGCGACAGGACTTCTCAGTCCTCCAAGTCCAGTTTCTCGGCCACCATTCATCCACCGCCTCGTATCTTCACCGCCTTATCTCGCCCTCTTATCTCGTTGGTGAATTGGAGCCGCCGGCCGGTTATAGCTCCTCTGTTTTCTTAATGCGCTCTCAGAGCGAGTCGCGTCGATAAATAAAGTGCCGAGAGAGAACGGGAACAGTTCATCTCTGTCCACCGCTCGACCTCGCGCTGCCAACGTCGGGTTCGCAACGCTCGCCCAAGGCGGTTTTGTAGTTAAGCTGGGAGGATCCGGTTGTCCAGCGGCGGAGGGGTAAGCAAGTCACAACGTCTCGGGGCACCGGCTGAAATGTAGTCAGGAAAATTAAGCAAGGCAGCACCATGCTCTCGGTGGCGTAGCGGTGAGTAGCGCTGCCGCCTCACAGCAAGAAGGTACCCGGGTTCGAATCCCGGCTCGGGTGCCGTTCTGTGTGGAGTTTGCATGTTCTCTCCCCGTGTCCGAGTGGGATTTCGCCGGGCACTCCGGTTTCCTCCCACAGTCCAAAGACATGCTGCTGCATAGGTTAATTGGCCTGCGGACTAAATTGCCTCCTGTGCCCTGTGTTGGACTGGCGTCCCATCCTGGGTATACCCCTGCCTTGCGTCCTGTGTCTGCCGGGATAGGCTCCGGCTCACTGCAACCCTGTAGAACAAGGGTGTCTAAACTACGGCCCGCGGGCCAACTGCGGCCCGCCATCCATTTTTAATTGGCACGTATCAAAGTCTAAAAATATAATGGTCTATGGCCCACACATATTTGCGCTTAACTGTATTGTGAGTCGCCCAGTCCTTCGTATAGTTTTCTGTATGTGGCCCTCAGGAAAAAAAGTTTGGACACCCCTGCTGTAGAGGATTAAGCTGTTTTTGACAACGATGCTGATGGAGCACCATGCTCTTAGTGCATTGACTACCTGGGTTTGCATTGGGCTCTGATAGCAATCTCTGATGCCCACAGACTTATAAACGTATGGCCTAACACCAATATTTACTAATCTGAGAAAAAAAAAATTGTTTAAAAAACGATTAATTGCAATACACAACGGTGTAAAATGAATAACTATTATAATAATAATAATAGCATTGTTGTTAGCACTTTTTGCATGTTGTAATTAATAGTTTGTTTAACAACAACAACAAAAATGATTTTCTCAGAATAGTAAAATTTGGGATTAGCGCGTATGTCCATCAGATCATCCATCCATAGATGCCTGTCCGGGTCAGAGTGGAGAGGAGATGAACGCGTAGCGTGGGCCACTGAGCAGAGCTTAGGCTAAGGCTGAAACGGAACACGTTAAACGTTCGCTCAACCAGATTAAATGTGCCCACAGAGGATTCGCCGGTGCGCCAGATTAACACACATTACATAACAGACCCGTGGAAGCAGTCTGTTAAAATGCCGTGTCGTGTTGCATTGCGAGTCAGTATAATCTTTGAAATCTTCTGATTTCGAATTGTAGTGATGTAGTTTTTGTCACTGCTCGCTGCACGAGATTTGCTCTCCATAGCTGCTCTTTCGAGATGGCCGTGTCACTGAGTGTTCCTGCTCTATCCTTCAATTCGTTTCGCTTCCCACGTTGGAGGGCATCATCAGGCTTCTGATCAAACTGGGACCAGTGTCACACCCACATATAGAAATCGATTTTTGTCGTAGAACCGTCCACATAATTGTAACGGCAACAACAGTGTCATCACAAGCGGCGCTAATCCATTTGTGCTCATTTTTGGACCATAACGGCGCTGTCAGACGCACAGGAATTCAGGTTGGCTCCCGGGCAAATGAGGGCACTGGACGGAAAGTACAATTCTCATACGCTCGAGTGGTAACATTGTAACCACGACAGCCCACTTGCCGCAGCACCAGTGCTATATATATATTTACTTGTAAACCTCTCCGGGGACAACATCTTTATTCCACAAACAACATCTTTACACTGTCCAGGTGTCTCCCATCTTGCAGGGTGCACAGCTAGACAGCAGAATTCTTCGCCGTGTCTCAACAGCATGTGCCGGGCGTGTGTGTGTGTGTGGGGGGTTAAAGCGGCAGAGAAGCGGCAGCCTTGTGTAATTCCGTTATTGGAAAGTTACATAACCTTGTCGTCCATGTGATGGATTCGTATCTCGTCTCGCAAATCCGTGGCAGATGCTCGATGGTCACGGGCTGGAGCGTCACGTGAGACTCGCGCATCCATCGCACTGCGAAGTAGGTTTTCCACGGCTCGATTCGTGACGGTTGCTCTTCAGAGCTGTTCTTTCGGGAAAGCCGTGTCGCTGAGCGATCTCCCGCTCTTCCTGCCTCGCGACGTTTCGCATGAGATGTTGTAACCTGCTTACCCCCTCCCGGCTGGACAAATGTTAAAAAGAGCTACATAGCTTCAACGATTCATTCCAGCTTGCAAGCTCACTGGTATTTTTCTGCTATAATAATAATAAACATCTATCTTTGACTATTATGTATATCAATGATTTAATTAGCGTGTGCCCCTAACGAGAGCGGCTTACCAAATCGACACGCGTAAATACACAAAAATCGCGAAAGAACAGCTTTGGAATTCAATTCTCACGTCTATTACGTACACATGTTTACCTGGGAGATCCTCGCCACGGACTTGGTGTCATCCGCAGATTTCTACCCCGGGTGTCTGTTAAGCTGCTTTCATGCCGGGCCGATGCTACCAGTGTTCATGGCCACACATGACCACCCAGCTGGCGATGTTACTTAACCCGGCCGCATTGGCGATCTGTCTGATGCGGGACACGCTGCATTAGTGACAGTGGCTGCAGCAGCACAACTGGAGCCTTGTGGCGATTGGCGGCTTTGAAAATCCCGGCTCGGGTGCCCCCTTTCTGTGTGGGTTTTCGCCAGGCACTCCGGTTTCCTACCACAGTCCAAAGACATGCTGCCGCATAGGTTAATTGGCCTGCTGACTAAATTGACCTCGGTGCCCTGTGATGGATTGGTGTCTCATCCTGGGTATAGTGCTGGCTTGCGCCTTGTGTCTGCCCGGATAGGCTCCGGATTACCGCGAACCTGTACAGGATTAAGCGGTTTCTGACAATGATGATGATGAAACCATCGCTGCATTTGACGTACAGTGTGGGCCAGAAATGACTGATACATTTCAAACCACATTCAATATAAATGTGTCAGTTATTTCTGGTCCACGTTGTGTTATCGTTCCCAGTGGTTATGACCGCATATTACAAAATATATCACGTCTTTTTCATGTATTTGTCGTTTCACATGACATTTAAGAGCATTTTAGATAAGGTATCGGCAACACACGGCCTTCTAGCTAGGAGCCCTTCTTGTCAACAGCGTTGGTTCAATACAAGCAAGCTCAGGATTGGGTTCGAAATTTCAGTTTTTCACCAATCACTCAGGCTTGCTGGAGATAAATCTGGGGACCTACGCAATGTTAAAAGGCAAATATAGTTTTTTAAATAAGAAATTGGTTCCAATTCAAGGTAAAACTTGAATTCCATTACAATTGCGGCTGTAGATAACTGAATTGCCTGTCAGGCTCCGGCTGTGGTGAATGTTTCTGCGATAAGAGTTTGACGAGTCTGTTGAACAATGGAAGCAACGTGAAGGAGGAACGCTCGCAATAGCTATCCCAAATGAGCAGCTGTTAAGAGCAATTCTCATACATCGAGCGATGATAACCTACATCGAAACGTACTATAATACAAAATTAAGCCATTAAACAGATCGTCAGAGCTATTTCAGGATTAAGAAACACATTTGGACTTTAGCTTGAGCAAAAGTTTACATGTCTACGCCGTAAATAATGTAATTGTTTACCGTACATGTGTTTCACAAAGTGTGAAAAACTTGCAAGCTGACAGGATACCAAATTAATCATCGTTTTATTTTCTTAACACAAAATAACATTTAGACAGCAGTGACAACAGGCAATAATTTAAATGACGAAAAAAGGTAACAGAACAAATTGAAAAATGGCTTTTCTTTCGCCAAAAAGTGCACCGTCTGTGGATGCAGCTAGAACAAATAGAAGCAGCTTCCGACTCGCAACCATGAATCCGAAGCACCGTCTCTCACAAATCCATCACTCGTATCCAGCACAAAGGCACCGCGCCATCACCTAAAGCTTTCCTGTAATGCCGTGGGACATTTTTCGGTTGAAGACACAATCGCGAGCGCGCCCAGTCACGGTCACTCGCACAGCAAAGATTCATTGTTTTAGAACTGTTACAACTGTTTCGCATTTCATTTAGTTTCCCCGCAAATGCTCTGCCTCCGGCAAACCTCACATCGGAATCGTAGCAGGGAATTAATAACATAATCAAAAACTAAAAACCCAGCAAAGTTCAGAAGCTCATTAAGTACTGAGACTTTTCATAAAAAAAATGAATGATGATGTACATAAATAACAAGTGGAAGTTTTCAAC
Organism: Geotria australis; assembly: GCA_036362915.1. Taxonomy (NCBI): domain Eukaryota; kingdom Metazoa; phylum Chordata; class Hyperoartia; order Petromyzontiformes; family Geotriidae; genus Geotria; species Geotria australis. The sequence goes on from JAZEWU010000036.1 coordinate 4,287,292, forward strand.
TTAAGTCTAGTTGTTGGATTAACGTGAGCATTTCACTGATACACTAAATGTAGAACAGTCAACACCTAAATTGGGTGAAGACAATCATCACAACAAATTACGGAGGGGTTCGTGTGGTGGCGAAAGTCGCCCACCTTATCAAGAGGTAAACGTGCCGCTGAGTGCCTAATGCACTCATGGTTATAGCTGTTGGGTTGTTTTGTTTTCAAAAGCTCCGTGAAGCACTTGTGCAAGGGTTACTCGCTCAAGCCAGGTCACCTTACACGATAAACCGTAAGCAACGATAGTAAACAGAGGCGCACGGATCAAAGTTCTGCTTGTAAAATGCCCAGATTTCAACTAATTAACGCAGACTAATTTCTGTTCATTCATGAAGCATGAAGGGCAGGCAAACATATTTAGGAATTGTATTTTACTAATTATGTAAGTATGTATTCTGAGCAACACTTAAATGATATAGGGAAGATATTCAAATCATCCTTGTCGCTGCATTACAATATAGCAAAGTGGTGCAGTGGTTGGAGCAGGATAATAATAATAATTTAAATGTCGAAGGCGCATGTCATCTGTAGATCGCAAAGCGTCGTGTATGGCAAGCGGGAAGTACAACTGAACCAGCGCAAACCGCCACAAACTAAGGGTTAAAAGGCCAGTTTAAGGAGGTGAGTTTTCAAGACCGATTTGTGTAACTCGCGACCGATTGTCCGATTACCAAAGACAACGTATTCCATAGTGGGGGAGCTGCGCTGGCAAAAGCGCGATCAACCCAGGAACACAGCCTTGATCTCAGAGTACTTGGAAGATGATTCAATTATTTCAAGGACCTCGTTGGAATATTTAAATGGATCAGTTCCTCCAAATATTAAGGAGTTAACCCACTAAGAAGCTGCCAATCGGATGGTTGCAAACGTTCAAGTCCTTTTATCTCTATGGCGTCGTTGCAAGTAATTTATTGTCTTGAAGATGTATTGACTAGAAACGTGGAGTTTCCACCAATAGCTCAGGGCCATAAACAGATTATCGCTTCACCATACCATGGAGTGGGAAACCACTTGAAACTGATAACATTGATCGTAAAATATTACAGGATGGTTAACCAGAGTAACTCATAAAAATACAAGACCTGTTGTAATGTTGTGTAATCCCATTCCAAAAACCGTAACCGTCCCTCCACTATCTGCATAACTTATTCGGCTGCATATATTAATTAATTGGTTATCCACACCAAGGTTAATCTGATGCAGGCCCGCGGGGGGCTGGAGCCTATCCCAGCAGACACGGGACACAAGGCAGGGCTACACCGAAGAAGGGACGCCAGTCCATCGCAGGGCACCGGGAGCGATTTAGTCAGTAGTCCAATTAACTTACGCAGAAAGCACCGTGTCTTTGGACTGTGGGAGGAAAACGTAGTACCCGGGGAAACCCGACACGGACAGAACATGGAAACCTCTCAAGGATAAATGCAAAATGAAACAACGCGACGTTGTATAGGCTCCATTTGCCTCTTATCCGTGATTAAGGGGTCCCATGTCTGGCGAATTTACGAGCCCCAGTGAATGTCTGCTATTAGTCCGATGCAAGGAGGTGGCAAGTCACCAGAGGACAATACATGTAGCCAAGGGGAGTTTGAGACACGGATAACAGGGTGTAGTTTGGTCGTAGTAGGAAACGCACATTACAGGTAAACATGTTGGCATTGTACAACGCTTGTCGGTACAAGATAGCACCGCCTGGGTGGAAAAAACAAGGCCAGGTTAAAATTCCTCTCGTAATGACAGCTGTCCATTCCTCAACGCTGACCCAATCCTGGCTTAAGAGATATGTTAGTTTTCTGCTAGTATGGTAGCAACACTACACTAAAGATAATTTCATGATCAACTCTTACAGATGTTTCTTTTAACACAGGAATTGGAAACTGAGATAAATAGAGACTTTCTTTTTGGCTTGGGCACAGATAAATGAGAATGATTACATGAATGAGTTGAATTATTGTAATACAATAAACAATTTAAATGGGTGAATAATGTAGTAATATGGGGGTTGATGCAATGCCATCACAGCAGCCACTAAACCTTCCCAAAGCTTCCATGACAGAAATCTGTCATTAGATACGGTCTGGATTTACTGAAAGCTTACCATGTATTATGACCTAGCTTAGTGTACGTCTGCTGGTAAAATCCCACTCACGAGTGCAACAAAAGCGTGCATAATAGAACGTGTGAACTGAAATCACTGTGTACATCACTTAAACAAACAAAACGTTGAGTTTAACAATTGTAATACCCATGTAGCAACAAGCTAGCGTTAATCGTGAACGACGCGTTTACAATTTCATCAAGCTGCACGGATATGTTTAAATCAAACATTGTGCCTCAACATTAACCACAATTCTTTGTGAAATGTTAACAGCCGAGCTATTCAAGGAATGCTTTGCACGTCACGCATATGCAAATGATTGGAGGCTTATTTGCTGCTGCAATGTATCACATTCTGTCACCACACACAACTGAATAAATACACCTCTACACCATCAAATGCACTTAAGGACCCTATTCATTTGCTGCCGACTTTACAATAGTGTTCAAAGTAGCTTCCCTGAACATTCAGTAATCGATAGGCCATTTAGAACAGCGACTCTCACCGTGCAGCACAAACTCACTCACAATTTCAATGTACGCATTGAAACGCTCGATAAACCGTTTCTGGCTTATGAAACATTTTGTGCGATGCGTTGTTTTTGTTACGCTCAGTGGAACACCTACAGCTTTCGAGCACGAGCCTAGGACCGACTACAAAGGATGTGGCAGGTGTGGCAAGTGCTGTATTTACATACGAGTGGATGCTCCTCATTGACAAACTATAGGTGGACTGTAATTATTTATATTTATTGAACGCGGGAATTCTATATATATACCTTTACGCGCTCAAAATATTTGAACGAGAACGATTAGGATTTTCAGCCAGATACGTTTCCCTGCCTCGTTTCGCATCCTCCATGTCTAAACAATGTGAATAAAACTGTTTTGAGTGCTTGAAAAAAGCCAATATCAACTGAAAACGGTCTACTGAAAAGGGTTCCTTTTTTGCTGCGTTGACAGCCCAGCTTCTTAGCCTGCTGTATCCATGTATTGCACCCTACTGCACCACAGGAAGAAAAACAAGTTTCTGCTGGTCATGAGTGCAAACAGGGCGTCCAACTGGTGAGGCATTTAGGGAATTGGCCCCAGAATGAAACGTGTATTTTACACTGCCCAAACAACATTTGGGATCTGCTTTGTCATGCGTTACCTGCCTAAAGACCGAGTTGGCATAAAGAACATCCCAGCTCTCGTCCATTTCCAGGGAAGCTAAATAAGTGAAACCAGTTTGATGAATGTAAACAGACCATGTGGACTATTCAGTGCTGGTCAGAAGCCAAGTCTATTGACAGTTTCGTTAGCCAGATCCAAATACCGACCAGAGGTGATTCAGTCGGTATTACGTTGCGTGTGTGTAATTTAACAAATTGCAACTGTTGCCATATAAAGCAGGTGTCAAATCATTCATCATGTTGAATTCCGCCCGTACCCTGGAAGTGTTTGCCGGAATGTTAAAGCGGAACGCAATTTGGTGCATATTTGAAGTCCCGGACAGTGGCAAATATTGTATATAAAGATGCCACGGTGAGTGAGTATTGGAAAAAAAATCGCCAACTTTAAAAAGGTAATCTTCTACCCCATATACGTGTGCCGGAGTAGGTACGCTGTGTACCAAAGACGTTTTCTGATTGGTCAAGCAACCAAATGAAACACGTTAGCAAAAAATAAGCTCAGTGCATGGGGTTAAACGCTGTCGCACGCTGAGAGATGTGGGCCAAACTCTAAAAGCTGTTGCAAAGCACTGTCCAACGTAAATGTGTCATCCACACCAAAATGCTGCATGTAGGGTGGATGACATTACCAAAGACAAATGGTGCATGAAAACTGTTGACCATTAAAAGTCACAGCCATTCGGGTGCAATGCAGTTGAGAAAAAATGTAAAAAAGTATCAGAAAAATGCCAATCTTTGAAAAATGCAAAGCAAAAATAACGATTGTGGGCAATACACGCTGGTGTAACATTAACACAATTGCTCTATTTCTTTTTTACAGAAGTTTATTAAAAACTTCCATTGCATAGATCCCTTTCAAATGTTAGTGGAAGGCTAAACTAGTGAAGTTCATTCGGTCACTTAACATGCTATTTGGACATTCTATTCATAGAGAGGTTCAAAACTAGGCATTTACTTTTCACCTGGAATGATTAAGGGGTAGGTGTCCCTTTAATTCACCCACACATTCGCTCACTCACTTCACCAACCCACACAGCCGGAACATTCGAGTGCAGCGCCGACACTTTCACAGCCACGATGTACTCGCATCAAATGACTACGACGTAAAAAATAAAGTTAAAACGTAATCAACAATGGTCCATTTCAAGTCCAGTGATGTGGTGGGCATCACCATTTTTCGGATAGTTTTTTTTCTCAAACCAATGCCAGGTAGTTTAACATTCAGAGGAAACTGCAGCAATATGCTAAAACAGCGCCAGAACGTGGCTACATTCACCCCCTCAGTTCTCCTCTTAAACAAGCGGAAGCAGCCAGCTTTGGTCATTTGCAGAAGGCCAATCCCACCACGCACCAATCACTGGTCAGTTTATTCCTTTATTACTTAAGTTACTACATTTCACAGTGTTCAAGCGGCACTCGGAACAGTTGTGCCTTGCGTTTGTTTTGACCGAAGGATGTCACCCCGTCCTGTAGCCGTCGTAGCCACCCCCTTGTACTGGTTTCACGATGGATGCCGCAGATCTTCCGGCTGCCCCCTCATAACCTAACAACCGTCTTTCGCCACTAAGTGGCGGTGACGTCACCACGTCGCCTGTGCCAGGCCATATGCACCTTGAGGCCACGTGAAGTTTCGAAGGCTCGTCGACAGGAGGTCACAGGACAGACCCAGGTGTCA
>JAZEWU010000036.1:4292405-4303876 GCA_036362915.1 Geotria australis
CGTAGATGTTCTGCCAGGGGTGTCCACGTTTCGCTGGCATAGAGAAGAGATGGCATGACCACGGCTGAGAAAACCAGGAGCTTCGTGCGGAGCGACAGGCCGGGCAGCTTCCACACAGCGTTACGCAGCCGATGAAATGATAGAGCCGCCCGACTGATTCGGAGCGAGACCTCTGCTGCTAAACTGGAGCCAGCCGTAAGCACACTGCCTAGGTACGGGAACTTCTCCACTCTCTCCACAACTACCCCATCACTCATGGAGAGCTGGGATGGTCGAGTGTCCGGTGTTTTAAAATACCCAGGCAGGTGCTTAGTCTTGGTGGGGCTGATTGTAAGGCCCCCTCTCCACCCCCCAGACGCCAGGCTTCGGGGCCTCCATGTAAATGCCTTGCAGTGGTGTAAATGGCTTTGCTTGAGAACCGGGAAACCTGTGGACAACAGGGACACTAATTCAGTAGAACTCACGGCAAGACACGTTAGAGAGGTTAAAATGTACAGGGAAGTGAGGTTTCGAAGCTTCCGTGTGTAAGCGCGGGTCACTGTGTTAGTGCCACAGCCAAACGTTTCTGAAAATAGCCGAAAACGTTTCAGGCTTTCTTGAAATGTGATGCATGCAACTCAGAACAGCTACGATGTATTATCAAGAAACGTTCAATCGAGAGTAACAGTTAGGTTTTATCTCCGATTTACCCATTAAGCAAATACCTCCGGCTATACTTTAGAACCGTCACCATTTCAAAAGGGGGTTACAGTAAGCGCTGTGTCTTATTTTTCTGGAGCGCCCTAAGAGGACATTTAAAGATGTCCGCAGAGGAACAAAATGATACACTTGCCATCATTAATCAAGTTCGAGTGTCTGGCGACAGAGCGCATTCTTGACAGCTGATGGAGGGGAGAACGACTGAACTTGTTTAAAAACCAGTTCTTCATGAATACATTCCCTGCAGCCTTTGAAGTGCTCAAGGATTTTCAGATGGAACGGGTGCTAAATTGTGTTAGGACCTGTACAATGTGTCCCCGGCGCTCTTGCAATTTTCGAATCGATGGCTTGTGGGTTGAAGCAGTGACGTCTATTTAAGCAGGTAAACAACTTTGGCTGCAGTTCTCAGAGCTATGACTTGCTAAGCCAAGGCTGTCCTTTTATAACCAAGTGTTGTTATGAATCTCACAGCTAATCTGCAGGGTAGTAATGAGCTGTCCCGATCAGTTTGTCAAGAGAAAGTAAACCGCCGCCGGAAAATTGTTATATTTCTGCTGGAATTAGTTTCACCAACGCTGTGTCTAAAAATGCGAATGAAAAACTGGAAACAATCTAATTTCAAGCAAGCTAACTTTTGTATAGTTATTGAAAACAAAACACTGAAAGGAATACACCATTGCCTGTGTTCATTTAGCCAGAAATGTAGTAGTCTTCTTAGCCAAGTCAATGACAACCTCTGGAAATCGAGTCAAGTCTTAATGTGTATTTAATTCTCATTAAAAGCTGTCAGCAGTATTTTAATAGCAGTGATTCCACACATTGTCATAGACTAGACTAACACTTAAAATACCTGAATGCTGACTAGATTAACACTGCGCCATTGTTTCCCTGCCAACCAGCTTTGCAAATTATTCAAGATCATTCGTCAGCATGCGAGTAATATACTGGCCTCATTACAAGCAGCCGAGTGTTTTGTATGCGGTTATGCTTAGACGAGAAGCTGCCAATGCCCTTTGACAACGCTGCACATTTCAAAGTTGCTCTGACTACGGCACTCCGTAAAGCTTGTATAGACTCGGCAGGGCCGTGCAGCACACCGTAATAAGTTTGTCTTGTAATAACATGGCACGGTTTGTGTTGGCACTTAATGTGCTTATTTTATTAATTTTGGTAGGCATTCATTAGGCTGCCTTGGTTTTTTTACTTTACAATAGATCACCGATTGAAAGGGTCACATTTTAATCTTCATCCCAGGGTGCCTTCAAACTATATATTTTTTAGGGAAAAAGCATTATCATAATACAGGCAGCATATTGTCATTTGAAGTGCAATGTTTATATTTTTTATGAATGCTAATGTCTGTAGGGTACAACATTTGGTGCTAATGAATAATTTTCATTTTAATACTTTTATTTTGATTTGCTAGTATTGATGATGTGTATTAAAATCTAGAAAAAACAACTACTTGAATTAATATTTCATTGCCAGACTGTTTAAGTAAGCAATGCACATTCAGATAATCCGATTGGTCTGTTATAAAGACGGGCACAGGGAACCCGTGTGTTCCAATCCATCTCCATCTCCAAGTGGGGAAACCTGTTATAATAAATCAACATTAGCGGTGCACATGGACCCAATTTCTCAATACCTACTGTAAATATCTGGACATGGCTGAACACCGCTCATCTGAATTGAATTTGCGACAAAAAGCTGGTTGACAACCGAAGACGTTTGAACTGGCCGGCTCTCGGTAGAGAAGGTACGCCCAGGTCTACCGGTTGACAGAGCGTAGTAACAGTACTTCTAACAATACAGTACACGTGTGTGTAGGCACGCACCCACACAGCAGTGCACTATGCTACAGTCCTGGCAACATTGTTTCAACGACCTTCTATGCAAATCTGAACTCGTCCGGGATTTCCCTTTTCTCAAATCAACCTTAAAATGTTTACCAGATATGTTGTATAAGCATCAGCTGAGGGACAAAAGCGGACAGGCATGGTGCTTGCCAAACCACCCCATACCTGCATTTTAATATTCAGTTAATCAGTTTTTATTCCAGCTGGAAGGAACCGTTGTGCTATGTAACTCTTGTAAGAAAGTGTCCAGCAGGGAGGGGTAAGCAAGTTACAACATCCCAGGGCGTCAGGGGCAATTTTAGTCAGGACAATTAACCTAGGCAGCATGTATTTGGACTGTGGGAGGAAACCAGAATATCCGGCGAAAAGTCACGCGGACACGGGTAGAACATGCGAGCTCCACACAGAAAGGCATCCGAGCTGGGAATCGAACCCCGGGCCTTCTTGCTGTGAGGCAGCAACGTTATTCACTGCCACTGTGCCCCTCTTAGCTGGCAGTCATAAACAGCCCGACCCCTATGGTCTCGTAGGCTAAACAGGGAGAACAGTGTCTTTCTAAGGGTGCAGATATGACTCAGTCTAGAGACTCGACATGCTACAATCAAACAGCAAAACACACGAGCCTTTAAACTTTCCTAACCCCGAGGGCCGCTTGCATTCTGACTCGCTTTTCATTCGCGCCTCTGAGCCCTTCTCTCGTCGAATAAATACCGTAGACACCGAAGGAATGTGTGCGCGTTATAAGTTTAAAATTATTATTATTTATTAACATCGCCGTTGCTGGCGGAACTCACATTGTCAAGGGATGCATTTTCTTGACTTGACTTGAGGGAGAACGAAGCCAGGAGGTAGTAGGTACACACACTAAGGTAGACGACGGGCCGTGGGGAGGGCAGCGGAACGGGCGTCGTCGAGGGGGCTTTGAGACGACGGGGCGGTGCCGGTGTCACACGGCGCCGCACGCGACCGCCTCGCGAACGCGGGCCTCGAGCGTCACCGAGTCGGGCCGCTCCTGGGGGTGCGGCGACAGCATCTCGCGCACCAGCACCGCCATCGCCGTGCTCATGGGGCTGTGGCGGCGCCGCGGGATGTGCAGCTCCGTGCGCGGGTTCTCCAGCAGCGCCTCGCCCACGGGCACGATACGCCGGCCCTGTGCCCGCGCAGCGCGCGCGCAGGCACGCACGCACGGAACCCCGTTAACGGCGGGGTGCGGGAGAGCGCGCCAGAAACACTGCAAGCCCTGCTGTAGACTTTTAAAGCCAAGCATCGCAGCGCCTAACTCCACACACAGCGCTGACGTACAACGTTCGCGAAACGCCGATTCTCGGTCGCGGCACCCATAACCTGGAACAGCCTGTAGCCACACTTATCGCGTCAAAAACAGTCTCCCCACAGCCTTCAATAAACTCTTAAAAAGTCACCTCTTCACCGACTCACAACAAACTGACTGAGCAGGGCTCCGCACCTCCAAATTAACGGGTGCAACGCGCCCGGAGAAAATGCGCGCGTTACATAAGTAGATTATTATTATCATTTTATGTTGCTGTTGCCGGTTTTAACGGCCACTATCCAGGTTGACCCGGGATGGCCGGTTGGCCCAGCAATTGTGGGATTATCGGAGCAGAATTTTTTACGGCCAGATGCCCTTTGTGACACCGGCCTCCTTTAGTTGGAGGGTCTTGGATTTTTATTTGTCTGGAACCTTCCCTGCAGACCTGTTTCCCATGGGAAACACTACCAGGAGTTCGAGAGTCCAGGTTACATAGTTCTGGGGTTCATTGGAACACAACGAATCGGTTACTTTTTATTGTTGAATAATGCCTTATTGAAAATGTCTAAATAGCAGGAAAGTAATACAATAATTAAATAGTAGTATCACACTTAATCAGCTTTCAGAAATGGGAAACTGTCATAGAACCATACGCTTCGAAGAATCGAAAAGAAGAAAAAGCTTTCAGACTACAGGAGGTAAAACCTAAACACTAATTTGTCACAATTTGAATGACATTTATATAACGCACTTAGGACAGTGGTTATGAAACCGTGGATAACGCCCCTTGGAAAGCTTTCAGGGATTGCAGGCTGTGGCATGGATACGGTCTCGGTGAAATTTAGAATGTGCTCAATGACTTGGTATACAAAGTTGTATGAAAACGTGTTGTTATTAAATGCGCTCCGTTTTAAGTTGACTGGTAGTAATGACATTTAAGAATGCTTTTTTAGTATTCTCCTGTGGATATATTAATCGTCTGAAATGAAAACGTCTATTATGAATAGCAAATGTTGAGTGTGGCAACATGTGCCACTCATAAACTGGCATGCACTTTGGCCAAAAGAAAACACATTTAACGTAACACATGTTTTCATTATTTGATTTAAGTAATGAAAGAAATACTTCTGGATTTATTTTGTGCTGGTTTCCAATGTTAGTGCCAGCCACGATGAGCGACAGAGAAGATATGAAATTTTTCAAATTTCTTCACCCGACATCCATATTATTGACTTACAATATTCTGTTTATTTTTAGCGGCATGTGCAGTGGCCCAATGGTTTGAAACGTGAACTTCCATAAGCGTATAAGATTTTGGCTTCTGATAACATTGAGCTGGCAACACATGTAATACTCATGGCATGCAATGGCATCACTGTGCTACAATGCACAGAGTGACACCTGTTCTGTGCACCCCATTACAGCCCTTTTGTCAGTGCTGATTAAAATTTAAATAAATAAAAACACATGCATTAGCAAATGCCAGTTATGTGTGTGCCAGTTTCAGGAATGATGGTTCAATACAACTTTTATCTGAATGAGCACAAGCAGTAGTTGTTCTATCTCTTAACTGAAAAACGTGTCTTTATGTGTAGCAATATACGTATGTGTTCATTAAAAGGCTAAAGTGAATGATGTATGGCTCACGTAAAATAGTAACATTTCCTTCACAGGTTGGATACTTAAACATTTTTTTAACATGTTATACCTGGGAATTATTACACGAGAAGGAAATGTTACTATCTAAGTATGACGACTTTCCCAAAACATTCACTTTAGCCTTTAGAAGTAACTTTAAATGCATACTTTATATATATATAAAAAAACGTATTTTACGTGAGCCATACATCATGAATTATGATATGCCACTGGCCGACAAAATACTACATTTTGAATTGGCATCCAATCTTGCAATGCACTTGGCTCGGAATTTTTAAAGAGGTGGAGGTAATTAAGCAAAAAACCAAACACAACTTGGCTCTTTCTTATCATCCAAGAATGTGGCCAACGTAAACTTTTGCAATACGAGGCCCATGGGTGCTACAAAGCCGACTTTCATTTGGCAGCATCCACCGGTCTTCCACATTCGTACCCACAAACGCACAGCTCGGCGGCACACTGCGTTCTTGTACCATTCCGCACCAATACGGAATATCCAGTGCGATCGAGCTCAACGTTACCGACAACAAAACGGGCATATTTCCATTCACTTGGCTCTGTGCCAGTCAAGTGAGATACATCCATCCATTTTCTAAACCGCGTGTCCTGGTGGGGGTCGCGGTGGCAGCAGTCCAAGGAGAGTGGACCAGACATCCCTTTCCTCAGCAACAGATTCCAGCTCATAGTGAGGCTCTGTTTATGAGTTTAGGTCATGTGAAAAAGGTGTGTAAGTGACGTGCACCCGTCGATATGCCGGAGCAAACGAGCGAGCACATGCTTCACTTACCTCGATAGATGGCAACGACGTTTCGCTGAGCTTGCGCTCAGCATCATCAGGGACTTTGTGTGGTGCGTGTGTGTGCGCGTGTGTGTGGCGCGTTACCTGGCGCACGTAGGAGCCCAACAGCTTGCGCTTGGACTCGGAGTCGGTGAAGGTGAGGCGCTCCAGCATGGCCCACACGATGATGCCCAGCGCAAAGATGTCGGCCTTGGCGGTGAAGTGTCCCTCCCACACCTCGGGCGCCATGTAGAAGGAAGAGCCGCACGCAGGTGACAGCCAAGCGCGATTCACCGACTCGCCGCTGCTCAGGCCCTGCGCGGTGCCCACGGAAACACCCGCAGCCTCGTTTAGCGGAATAAGGCCGAATAGAAGTGGCCAGCCCGTGACCCCGCACGGGATTAAGCGGGTGCTGGTAATGATGAGGCTGAGAGCTGGCCGGGTGACTGTGTCAGAGCGTTGTGTTGCGTAAGAGCATTGAGCCAGGTCAAGGCTAAGCTCGGAAAAAAACAAGGCAGTACAAACTGCTTTGTTTTTTCTGAGCGTTCAGTGAATGAATACACTCAATTGTCATACATGAAATGCATTTGAAACATGACAGAGCTTATAACGATGAGGCTGAGAGATGGCCAGGTGGACTGTGTCAGAGCGTTATGCTGCGTAAGAGCATTGAGCCAGGTCTAGGCTAAGCTATGTCATGTTTCAAATGCAGTTCAAGCGTGACAATTGAGTGTAGAAATGTATTGCGTTTGATATTCAATAACTTAACGCTCAAAAAAACCAAAGCAGTATAAACAAGACGGGGAATACACAACAACATAAAGAATAAACAAAAACCAATAACGTGTTTTAATAAAATTGTGACCTAGGAATCTTGATGTATTCATCTATTTGTGTCCTTTGCCATACGTCACCAAGCTGGTTAGTGGAGCTTCGCGATGAGTCAGTCGGCTTTTATGTAAGCTAAAAGGAACTGTTGAGCCTATGTAGCTCCTTTTAACAGCTGTCCAGATGAGGGGAGACCCAGGATGACTCCAGTTATCACTCGCCCCTGACGTTAACCATGGCCGGGAATTAAACCCAAGCTGTTGGGCCTTTATCGCAGTGTGTGGCGTACTGCAGCCATCACACAAACTGTATTCATACAGTTTATACGCTCGATCACTCTGTACTCTAAACAATATCTTGCGTCACAAGCTGCATAAGTCGATCGCAATTAGTACGTAAACATCCTCACAAGTGCGTGCACCTGCAAATGAGATTTAAACCAAACGCAATGCGTTGCACTTTCGTGAGCTGCTATTAGCAACAATCCATTCCCAAGGAAGAAGCATTCGCAGCATGTGCCAGCGATGCAGGTAGACGCCAGCTGTCTACGAATAAAGCGTGCAAACCAGGCGGTGTTTATCTGTACAATGCACACAGTAAACTTACCTGAATTAAACTCTGACCAAGAGTATGACCGTTGACTGAAACCCAACACTTTAAAGCAATGCACAGGTGAACATCGACAGTTGCTGGGTAAATATGCGGAGGTGCCATTCACCTGTTTGTCACTGTTGCCATTTAGTAATAGTGGCAGCTCTGAAAAACAATTCTCATCCACTGAGCCATGAAAACCTACATCAGTGCAATGGTGGCTGTTGTTGACACCTCTTCACCGACTCACAACAAACCGACTGAGCAGGGCTCCGCGCCTCCGAAACTACGGGTGCAACGCGCCCGGAGAAAATGCGCCACGCGTTACAAAAGTAGATTATTATGATTATTATAATTTGCTGTTAAATTAAGCCTCCGTTTGTTTTCGTAAAGAGACGTTTCGCAAAAACAAAGCTAAAGAAGTCCCAGTAAGTGAAACCGTGAGCATTCCACCAAAGGGACCCTCTGCAAGTGAAGTTTTGCCAATGTTATTAATGAGACTGCCAACTCAGCATAAACATATGATCGTAATATACCGGAACAATGCGCTCATTTTTCGCCATCTTATTTATGACATTTTCATTATGACTGCCAATTTAAGCAAGCGTCTGGTGTGGGGTGGAACGCTTTCCACATGTTGCCCCCTTCACAAGTCTCAACAACAGACGCCGTCGTTCTGGGCTGTGCGACAGAGCCCGGGGGAGGACTGGCATAAAGACGCTGGCCCAGCACCAAGGCTGGCATTCGCCCTCCTCCTTAGTTTGATCTCGCACCTGTTTTTAGTTTATTCCCAATGAGGCAGACTAATTTATCCCCCCCCGTATAAGTATATTCGACACGGCTTTATAATGTGATATTGTGATGAGCTCTATAACGATGGCCGTTAGCCAGTCGCGCCACATAGAATTACAAAAGCGGACCTCAAATACCCCCTGTATCATCATTTGGTAATGCCACTGTGGCAGTGTATTTCCCTAAATCGATTTTTTTTTTAAATAGTTTGCAAATGTAATGTGAAAAAGTGGCTGTGTTAACTTGTAGCCACGAAGGTCTCTCTTGTGATCGATACCTATATTGATGGATCACCGAGCAAGGCAGTGAGCATTTACGTCCATCCATACATTTTCTAAACCGCTTGTCCTGGTGAGGGTCGCGGTGACAGCAGTCCAAGGAGAGTGGACCAGACATCCCTTTCCTCAGCATTTACGTAATACATACAAATATCTGATGCCACAAAAACGGTATCAAGGAATGGAATGGAACATACCGTCCCCTGACAGAGCCAAACCTTACCTATGGGAGCCAGATAATTTTCACTGATTATTAAGTTCCGTGCCCCGACACTGACATAGCCCTATGTGCTGCCAAAATGCAGTAACCTGCCGCTGGCAAGGGGCATCCAGTGATGTGATACAGCTTGCGACTCCACAAGCGCATTTTGTCTAAAGACACAAACACGCCATAGCGCGTAAACACCACCACCACCCGCACATTGCGTAAGGAGGCATTACCAACAGTCACTACCATCCATGACTAAACTTAGATCCCAGTTAGAATTGAAATTTCAGCCCAGTTGTAATTGCTAAACTTGATTCGTGTTCTAAAGGTTCCAATTTATTTTGCACTCTTCCGTCTTAACGTCGATTATGTTTACCCTTAATATGCTTTAGTTTTTTCACTATCACAATGCACAGCCTTAATCTTATATGGTTATTTGGAACAAAAAATGTGTGCAATGCTATGGTATTTTGGACTTTTTTACTTGAAAAATTGAGTGCAATGTGTAAATGTTTTTTTGGTTGATTTAATTTTTGTTTGTTATTTATAATCTTGTATAAATTATAATAATTCTCAGCAATGCATATGTTTGTTGTGTCACAGGAGTCCCGTAAAGAGCTTGCAAAAAGCTCACTGGGTATTTTTTTTCTGCTGTAATAATAAACATGTTTATCTGTCAAACCCTGATGAAGCTGAGTGGAAGTCTCAGCAAAACGTCGGTACCATCTTTGAAGGTAAGTGCTGTGTGTGCTCGCTCGTTTTCTCCAACATATCGACGGGTGCACTACACTTACACACTTTTTTCACATGACCTAAACTCACAAACAGAGCTTCACTATGTATCTGTCTGTCTACCAACACACTCACCTGTCCTTGGCCAGCGAAAATCTTGCTGAGACCAAAGTCAGCCACCTTCAACACAGGCCGGCCAGAGTTCTCGGCCACAAGGATGTTGTCGGGCTTCAGGTCACGGTGCACGATGCTGTTGCGGTGCAGGAAGGCGACGGCGCGGCTCAGCTGCATCGCGAAGCTTGTGTTGAGCCAGTGGTCGGGCTGGCGCGACAGCAGGTAGCCGTTCATATCGCCACCGTCGCAGTACTCCATTACCAGCCACAGGTAGTAGGAGTTGCCCGGACCGAAGCAGCGCTCACCTGTGCGGTGACACAGGAAAGAAAGGGGCAGGAAAGCGAAGTAAAGTTAATGATGTGGCCGGTGTGCAAACGTGAGCTCAGACAGCAGCAGATTACTTGCTGTTCACAACTAATGAGGTGACCTGTGCCACACCTGGTTCACAGAGGCCGTGTAGAGGTTAAAGGTCCACTGGGGGTTTAGTTAAACAGATCGAAGATGCAGTGAAAGCATACACGCCGATGTTGATAGTCGTACAAACACAATCACCTACATGTCACAAGTACAAGGCCCATGTCACAAGCACACAACTACTTTATATTCCTTAATCTGCGAATGGTGTTGAGGACTGACCTTGTGTTAGTAACTACATAGCAAATAAATATACATACTTCTTGATTTGTATGCAATTGTCATGGTAGTCTCATCTTTATAGCAAATATATATTTAGTCACAATGTAAAATTATTATTATAATTTAACGAAGGCTGCGTATCATACAAAATGTAATTCAAATGAGGTGTTTAGGTCTTTAAGATAATGCCAACAGCAAAAAACACGACTGGGTTGATTTAAGATCAACAGATGCATTTCACTACCTTTATCCTTTTTATACATTTAAAAAAAGGGAACGTGATCAATGCAGACCTCAAGTGCATGCACTAACAAGGGCTGTGGGAGGCCAATGCTGGCATGGTCTTCTCGAGTGAATAAATAAGCCAGGCCATCTGCTTTACTGCTGTGCATTGGCCCTCATGGGAACCTTTGTTCATCTGTGTGGCTGCACTAACATCATTTCACCAGGTCCGCTTGTGCTGCAATTGCACCAGCATTTGCCTACCCATGATCTTAGACGTCTTTTATTGCAGGATTGCCTTAAGGGTGCTTACTGAAATAATAATAATAATAATAATAATTCAATTTATATAGCGCCTTTCACCCGAGGGTCACAAAGCGCTGCAATGGCTCAAACATGTAGGTTTGTGGCCATCTGTAATAAATAATTGCACAAATGGTATACAACACGAGTAATAGAAAAAAACAAAACAAAAAACTCACGAATAGATTTAGAAGGTATATCATAATCATACATTAACGTGTTAGGCTTGAAAAACATCTCAAAGTTGTGTGTAGATTAAAAAAAACTGCATGTTAACTCCACTTCTCTTCATAAATACTCTCAGAAATAACAATATTGTTTAAATAGTTTGTTATTGCTTCTACGCAACGAACATATCCACGAAAAAACAAATGTATGCTCAAGAGCAGTTGTAGTTTAATGCGAAAACAGCCTTCCCACTTGGTTTGTGCAGCCCAGCAGAATTGTTCCGCAGACTGGACATCAGGATGTACTGCAATGTCATCACATTAATCTGCAACCA
>JAZEWU010000036.1:4303994-4314772 GCA_036362915.1 Geotria australis
CGCAACGTAATAAAACAAGCACACAAAAAATTACGTCATCGAGTCTGTTTTTAAACTTCACGTTTTGACGACTCGGAAAAGAAACTGAGCGAATCAAAGAGGTGCGCTATTGCCTTAACATAAAAAAATCCTTTAAGCCCTTCACGTGCCTTCTGGATTTAAGTCCATTTACCTCAGCCATTGCATTGTGCTTCATGGGAAGCACAAGTATTCCATTTAAAGCACTCGGCTTACTTTATACAATGTACTTTATACATTGCATGTCAGTGTAGAATTTCAACAACACACCCGGCTTAAGTAAGCGTATATGATGTTACCTTAGTTGAAATGTGACTGCACGTTTAACTTTTGTGAGGCTATTTGAAATTATATACGAGAATTAAAAAAAAAATACTTCGTCTAGATTGTGTTGTCACCTCTTTGCTTTTAAACAATTGGAAAATCCAGGGTCTCATTTGAGGCCCCCAAATAGAGTGTAAACAGGCAAACGTGTGCATTCATTCGTTTGTTGATGTGTCCCTGGGGTTGTTCTAACACATGCCTATGTACGTGACGTATCATACACGTCTTAATAACACGACGTTACGTGGGGTGATCTAATGGAGTGGTTCTTTGTGCTCATTCTTTCAAACAGCTTTCATTGCTCAGCATTTTCTTCCACATATAATGCAACAATTGACTTTTTAGCACTTAAATGTGCATTTTAAGTGAATTATTTCATTGTTACACCCCTTTCCTAGAAATGCATATTCACCCATGTTGGTTCCCAACTATTTTAAGCGCCTGCTAAAGTTTACGCCACAATATTTTTTAAATGTGTTGTTTTTTTCTTCAAACAGTAGAGATTAGGCCAGAGCTCCCAGCTTGCCTTTATGCTGAAGTATCAAATGCTCCACTGGAGTCTTCAAACTTTAAGCCACCATGTCAGGTTTGTAATATTCAGTGAGAATAGTATATCTGCTTATACAACATGCTGTATCGTGCCCAACGCAGCTTCCTTATTGCAAGGTCGTTGAATAAGACCAAATGGAATGCTGGGTGAGGGTAGTTTTGTAACAGACAGCATCATATCTGAAGCCAGCGCCAGAGAAAAACTAAAGCTGATAGTCATGTGAATATGTTTCCCTGCATTGTGCTAAAACAATGAAGCACTAAGGACACACGAGATAATTTACAAGGGCAGATGTGTACTACTGTATAAGATGCATTACTTGTAACCATGCAAAGACAGGAAACAAACCCAACAGACTGAAAGCACAGACAGGAAACTAAGACACCACACGTGGATGTACATGACAACACACTTCCATAAAATGGCCACAGAAACACAGATAAACTAGTAAATGCTCTTAACAGAAGCCTTAGGCCTCCAGTCACTCACCGCCAATGCCATACATTGCCACTGTCATGATAATTTACACTGCACACTGTAATGTATGGAAATGCTACTGTGCGCTCGACTACCCGATAGCGCCTCGGGTGAAAGGCGCTATATAAATGCTATTATTATTATGTTAGAAGACTGTACAGTAATGCACGGTATTACCGGACATTGCATTGCAATGCGACCTATGCGAATCAATGAATTGTTTATTGGGGTGAAAACTAAAATTATATGCAGTAAGGCAGCACTGTTAACATTGTGTGCATGCACACGCCCTTTAACACACACTCCAAATATGCTGCACACTCCAGCACCGTATTAGAGCCACCACCACCCTCACATCACCCCATGCACACACCTAAAAAATGTCAACATCCTATGTTCACCAAAGCAATCCACACCACCCTCACCAAACAGGCAGACAACGCACTTCAAACCATGCACACACACACACACTACAATGCACGTGTCTATCATGCACTTTACACACACCATACACCACCAAAATAAACATCACCCATACTCAATACCGCACACCTCTTACACACACACCGCTCATACACAGGTCAAACAAATACAAAGACACAAAGTGCACACGTCCCACACAACACACACACACACACCAAAAACACAAGGCACTCCACACACACACACGCCCCCTCCAACTTCCCAACCCAAACAACCTCAAGTGAACTCTCCAAGGTACACCGGTCTTGGGTACAAACGCATACCACGGAACGACACCCCGCTGACTCCAGCCGTAGGTAGTGAAATACACTCTTCCCCCCCTTGACTGCTATTTCCTTGACCCTTAGGGGTCTCGGACCGGCAGCACATCAACAAACTGTCCCATAGCTCCCTTCCACCCCCCTGTCCTATCCTACCGCTTACAGCAAGTCTCCACGAGTCTCAGGTAAACAAGAGCCGCCATTCACCACCAAGAAGAGGGAACCTCCCCACCGATGTGCCAGGCTAGGTGCACCGGGGCCACGTTAAGTGTGAAACGCCCGCTGGAAGTTCACAGTGATAAAACTAGGTGTTTATGGGTCAACTGAGATGGCAACACCTCTGTGCTCCCAAGTGTGACAAAGTATTTACACACCTGCAGGAGTCTTCTTCTTTTCGATCTTTCGAAGCGTGATGGTCATACGACAGTTTCCCATTTCTTTACACACTTCTTTGCATTTTTATTCCATGCAGGAGTCTGAATTAAACGCACTCGTTCTTCTGGTCTCTAAACTCACACTCTCCCATAACATATCTCCTTACTCTTGAGGGAAAAACTCTGCTCACAAACCATACCTCTCCTCACACACACTTTTCAATACCATCTCACACACACACACCATCTCCACCCACACCAAAATCTCCTCACACACACTTCTCCCACTAACAAGAACCGCCGCTCGCCACTAAGTTGGCGGTAACGTCACCGATGCACTCGTGCCAGGCTGGGTGTACTTCGATACCACGTGAAAAACCCATCAAAGGCTCGCCGCTGTCAGCTCACGGTGTCAGACCCAGTTGTCACGGGTTGACTGACATGCCTGGCTGGGGCACCACCTGTGCTCCCTCCCTACCGTGTGGCGCACACACACACACACCTCTGGCCCCGTACACACACATCCACCGTCCCCCACCTTTGAGAGACGTCTCAACGAGCCTGAGGTAGGCCTCTCCGCGCTCGTAGTCGTCCCTGGCCATGCGTGCGGCGCGGCCGTTGTGCTGCAGGACGCACTCGTCGAACCGCACCACGTTGTGGTGACCTCGCGGCGGCCGCACGCTCTTGAGAGCCCATAACTCCTGCAGGCCCAGCTCCACGCTCTCGGGGCTGCAGCAGCGGATCCTCTTGACGGCCCTGCGCGCCCCGGTGTCTCGCACCACCGCCTCGTACACCACGCCGAAGCTGCCTCGCCCCAGTTCCCTCAGTAGCTCGTACTTGGGCTCGGCGGCCATGGCTTTTCCTCTTGCTTCGCTTCCTTTTAGCCTCCCTTCTCTCTCGCCTCTACACGCCCGCGCTCACCTCTCGGCACTGACAATGGCCTGATGCTACTGTGCAAACGGTCTCCTCGCGGCCACCGCCGCCGTTGCGGTCGTTATGCTCGTGGTAACGACGGTGCTAACGCCGGCTCCTGCACTCACGGTGGCCACCATCATCAACACTCGCGTTCTTACTGCTGTCAGTTCAAAATGGTGCCCACTTTGTAAACTCCATTTGCATGCGATTAATATTCAACAGTGGGCCGTGACTTACTCGACAGATTAATTATTCATGAGGCGAGGCGGGGCCTCGCGGCTCGTTCGTTTCTATGTGGGGGCTGCCGCACGGTAGGCGCGGCTTGTACGCGGCTGATTAATTATCCATGAGCGGAGGCGGAGATTCGCGTCTGATTCTTTACTATGGTGAGGCGTGCCGCAAGTCGGCGGTGCTGATTAATTATTCATGCATGGGTGGAGCTCGCTGGTTTTACGAAACCAAAAGGAGGCGGAGCTGTTACGCAAAGATTTGATGAGGAATAATAGTGAAGATAATTTGTAATATATAAGTGATTTTGAAATGTCAACATGTGACGCAACGGTTTGTTACATCAGAATGTATGCATGCGGTGCACCGAATCGCGCGTGTAAGGTTTATAGTTGACGATTTGCCCCGCCTGCATTGCAGTTCATTTGTTATTTGTTAAACTTGTGTTGATGTAGGTTTTCACTGCTCAGTGTATGTTCGCCGGGCACTCCGGTTTTCTCCCACAGTCCAAAGACATGCTGCTTAGGTTAATTTCCCTTCTGACTAAATTGACACCGGTAGATTTAACAAAATCGAGGTAAACATGAATACGAACATTTAAAACGGGTCAACGTATATATGGGAAGTAGATGGGTGTATCTTATTGCGCATCTTTATTTAATTGTTTAGTAGCAGACAATGTTAGCATGCGATTCATTATGTATGAGACAATATATGAGCAGACAATACCACCACCACCCATCCATCATCTGCCCCTTCACATTACAGTAAAATGTATTTCTTACACAACCTATCTGCCCACCTCTGACTCAATGCAAGCAAACTGTGGAAGGGTCTTGACTGAGCTGTTGTTTATTTTTGTTGCTTTGGTTTTTATTAGTTGTTTTTTTCTGTCGTTTTTGACATACCGTTCTCTCCGCGGCCCTTGTGCTGCGCTGTGTGACCCTCGGGTGAAAGGCGCTCTATAAAATGCTATTATTATTTAAAAGTCATGGCTTTCCAACACGCACTATTATTGTTTTGTAACGATGTAAGCTGGAAGGAACCGTCGAGCTATGTAGCTCTTTTTAACAGTTGTCCGGAGGGGAGGCAAAGCAAGTTACAACATTTCAGGGCACCGAGTGCAATTTAGGTCAGGACAATTAACCTAGGCAGCAGCATGTATTTAGACTGTGAGAGGAAACCTAGTAACCACGCGGACACGGGGAGAACACGGGGTTTTCGCCACTGGGCACTCCGGTTTCCTCCAACGACACGCTGCTTCTGCCTATGCTAATTATCCTTCTGACTAAATTCGATGGAGTGGCGTCCCATCATGGGCGTAGGCCTGCCTTGCGTTATACCCAGGATGGGACGCGATTAAAGTTCGTGGCTGAGTAGGAATACACCGACGTGTAATGGCATTAACCAAACACGCAATCGACAAACGTTAATCATTAGTATTCGTGAGTAGGTTTGGATAACGCGCGTTCCGTTTAAATCCTGCTCATCATCACACGGCAGTGGAGGAGGAGTCAGCTGCAGTGCCCTCATTAATTATTAATGTTCCTAATTAATTATTAATGAGTGGGGGGCGGTGCGTATATGGTACATTTCAAACGCGCCAATGGGCGGTCGGAAACCCGCGTTCGCGAAATCGCTTGGCCGCCCAAGATTTTGAAGTTGAACGCCTGCCGAACTCGATGCCAAAGCGCTTAGAACGCCTTCCGTTCCGTTAGTTACGAAAGGAGAGTCAACAAAGAATTGGCAGACGGGGGTTAAAAAAAATAACCACACTCCGACCATTTCCGCGAGGGTAAAAGCGCGGGAAGAAAGTTCGGCCAATAACGTGACGCCAAAGGCGGTCCGTATCCAACCGGCGTACTGAACGCAACGTGAATGATTGATAATATAAAATAAAATTACCATCCCCACCCCAACTCACCTCCCTACTTCACCGTGTGTGGTATAACCGCAATAATTATCGATTCTCATTCATAACCTGGGGCGATGCGTTCTCGATGGGACGATTTATTAAGCGGATTAAATTCAACAACCGGGAGATGAAGTCACGTGACACGTTATCCGGGGGGAGGCGGTCACGTGACGAGCCATTCCGTTCATTCAAAACAAAAACGCACGTGGCCCGGTGGTTACCTTTACGTCACTTGTATGTCAGTCAAGTCAGTCAAGTTTAAGCTGAAAGACAACGATGTCCAGAGGCTGACCATCGTGCTTCGAAGAATCGCAAAGAAGAAGAAGAAGCTGGAAGGAACCGTTGAGCCATTCCCGGCTCGGGTGCCTTTCTGTGTGGAGTTTGCATGTTCTCCCCGTGTCCGCGTGGGTTTTCGCCGGGCACTCCGGTTTCCTCCCACAGTCCAAATACATGCAGCTGCATAGGTTAATTGGCCCGCTAACTAAATTACCCCCGGAGCCCTGTGATGGACTAGCGTCCCATCCGGGGTACAGTCCTGCCTTGCGCCCTGTGTCTGCCGGGATGGGCTCCGGCTCACCGCAACCCTGTGTATAGGATTAAGCGGTTTCTGATAATGGTTGGACGGATGGAACCGTTGAGCTATGTAGTTCTTTAAACAGTTGTCCAGCGGGGAGGGGTGAGCGAGTTACACCAGAGAAACATGCGTCAGTAGTAGAAAATCACTTAATAAGTATGAATACGAAAATATTACACAGGTGCGCAAATAACGTAAACATTCACTAGCTAGCGTTATAATTGTTGCATCGGTCATGCATTGGATTTTATAGTAATTTTATCGGTGTGCCTTTGCCCTCCTCTCCTCCCAGATCGGTTTGTTGTATCGCAGGAATCCCACTTCCAGAGCTTTGCAAGCTCACAGGGTATTTTCTGCTGCAATAATAAACATCTATCATTTATCTATCTATTTGACGTCAGAACAACACAGATATATCGGTGTTTATTTTCACATCAGAAAATACCCTGTGAAGCTTGCAAGCTCTGGAAGCTGGATTCCTGCGATGCAAAAAACGTTCGAATTACCCAACATAATAAAACTAGTTCAGTAGAAATGAGTCTGGGTTTGGTGTTGAGTAATTCTGGTGCTCTTAACTGTCTACAGTCTCGTGAGAGATACGACCATCAGATTATACACGTTGGCACTGGTGCACATGTACAAATAACGGAAGATGTTCGTCAATAACACCGTCTATAACAGAAATATATATACAGTTATACGCAACGTTTCGAGCAATGGGGCTTCATCGATGACAGTAAAATACGCCAATTTTTTAAGACTGACAGTTGAGGCGCTGCTTAAATCCTCCCATAGACGTCAATGTCAATGTCTCCCATAGACTTTAACGTTAAATCCTCCCAGAGTCTTGAATGCTAAAATCTCCCATAAACAAGCAGCCACACATGCTTGTCTATGGCAAAAACATGGAAACAAATGCTATGATAATATTTGCATGATAGCTGCATTTTTGTATGCAGCTATCAGCTTACTGCATCTCTGCTTCTTGTCTGCATCTATCCGATGTCAGTACATCTCTGTCTTTCCTGTATAACATTTCTCTCATCTGGCTTTATCTCTATCTCTTGCCTATATCTCTCCTGTCATCTCACTGGGACTTTCAATTTAAAGGCTGCATCTCCCCCCGGGGGTAATGTATGAATCAGGTCCCCAGCAGGCCAACCACCACCAGTCGTTGGGATGCTGAATTGTTGCATTTCTAATTCGTTTGAATTAATATTTACGGCTACTGGCCATCGTTTATTCCATCCATCCATCCATTTTCTAAACCGCTTGTCCTGGTGAGGGTCGCGGTGGCAGCAGTAATAATAATAATTTTACATTTATAACGAGCAAATATTCATCCAATGTCGAAGATATTTATTCGACCGAAGAATGACTCAGAGGCACGAGGAAAGTGCAGATAGGCGGAGGAGGCATCCAGGCGGTTTGCCGGCGCCATTTCTTCAAAGGGAGCCGTACCAGGTACGATGCTGCAGGCGATGGATGATACATACGCTATTTAACATTAGACGGGACATACTGTATTTGCAGAGCGAATTAAAAGCTTTGCACGTCGCAACTTTGTGCACGAAACCGCGAGATTATGGGTAGCTAATGGCATCCAATACAATAACAAGCAAAGAGACTAAATTAAAAAGGGCTGCATCTCGGACATGAACACTACGGTGAATGACGCAGTAATGTAATCAATATTATTCAATGTAGTCTCGAAGAGCCTCGAGACTCATTTAAATCTTTTCGTCGGGATGTTTGTCTAATTCATGATGCTGTAGTAATATAGATAACACCGTGAATGTACAAACGAGAGTGCCGGGCGAAAACTCGGGGAGAACATGCAAACTCCACACAGAACGGCGCCCGAGCCAGGTATCAAACCCAGCGCTCCTCGCTGTGAAGCAGGAGCGCTAGTTACTGCTCCACTGTGCCTCCTGCCAAACAAGCAATGGGCCATCACTGATCTCCATTGGCAGACTCAAGTCAGCGATAGATATTCCACATTTATATCTACGGAGGCCAATATTCCCATCGGACAATCAGTAGAAGTAACAATGTTCAAAATGTGTGCTCAGCAACACGAGTAAGGCGTAATTAAAAACAATCCTTCCTGCTGTTTGTGAGTACCACATTGCACTTGCAATGGCATGAGCTTTGTCTAGACCACGACCACAAACGTGCCGAACTTGTCAGCACTTGTATTCGTGTCCAGCCTGCACACCTTTCCCTGTCGTGATGCGGTGTTGTCATCGTTACAGAAACGTCGCGACGGAGAGAGAAGGAACACTCAGTGACACGGCTATCCCGAAAGAACAGCTACGGAGAGCAATTCACATTTCCCACAAAATAGCTTGTGCGGTATTTGTCACACGTACGCAACAGGATGTGAACGTATTTCGTTTCAATTGCAGGGTTAATTCGGGCCGTTAAGTGTCACGGTTGCGGTAAATAGTGTATTCATGAGAGCGGCGATACAGTCTGTTTGTCTGTTATCTTCCTGCAAAACTGGGCCAGGGTTTGCACAACCAGATGCCAGGCGGAGATTCAGCTGCACGGACAGTTGCCATGCACACAAAGTAATTGAAATGGCATCAGTGCCATTACGTAAGACGCCCTTTGGCGGTTAGATTGCCAAACATGTGGACTCGCCCGGGTGCATTTTAAAAACTCGCCAAATGTAGCCGTTATTTAAAGGAAATATTCGCCGCACATTTTGCAACAGCGGTCAGTCGGCTTGGATGCCAGCAGACCGCGATCGTATCAGTCATTCCCGCAGAAAGCCATATCTGGAGCCTGTAACGGTAACTGGCATTTTTGAATGTGCGTGTGTACTTGTCGTGCCCTCCGTTTTAATGTGGGTTTAGGGATTCATCCGTTTCATGCAACGGGGTGCCAATCACAAACATCGCCTCTTACACGTGCAATTTATCGCAAGTAACGTCGGCTTAATAACTGATAATAAGTAGTAAATACTTGCATTGTTGCCAGTTTCACGACCTTTCAGTATATTCGAAACAGCCTTAATCATTTATTTTTTGTTGTTTTGTTTTTTTCTTTCGTTGTTGACATGCCGTTCTCTTCGCGGCCCTTGTGCAGCGCTTTGTGACCCTCGGGTGAAAGGCGCTATATAAAATGATATTATTATTGTTGCATCCATGAAGCAACTACGCTACACACATTACGTGTTGACATTGCACTTGAACTGAGCTATGCAGATCCCCAGAAGGAAACTCATAACCTATATTGTGAGCTGTATTATTTACAAACCCATGAACGTAACGTAAAATATACTTCATCATTACTCTTGTAGGCCTGTCAATTCTTTATGGTTACTTGATTTTGTTTAATGGCATTTGACAAATGCCCTTGGGTGTTTACATGTTAGTACAACAGTCAACCTGTATCTGTATAACATGTAATGTCTCTGCAGCTTAATGTTATTCGTGCCATGTTCAATCTGGAGGCAAATCTGCCAGGGCCGATTTGCGCTGCAGGGAATTGTGTTTTATAATGTTTCCAATTCCTCGTATAATAATAATAATAATAGCATATATATAGCGCCTTTCACCCGAGGGTCACAAAGCGCTGCACAAAGCTGCAGCGAGAACGACATGTCAACAACGACAGAGCACGGATTTTAGTTTGTTTTGCTTTCGTCATTTTGGTGACCCAGGACACTTTTCCCAAATACAAGCTATCCTGGTCTCTTGAATTCTAACCTGGGTGAATAAGAAACATGATCAATTATACTAATTCATGAGTGCTTAGTGTGTGGGACGAGACCGGAGTACCCAGAGAAAACACACGCTTATGGAGTAACACAAATCTATGCACAGATGGATTTAAGAATCCTTTGCTGTACTGTCATCTATTAGCCAAGGCACAGCACAAGTCTACAAATACCTGTTATTCCCTATGCGGTCTCTTAAGAAACGAAACTAGCCTTGAAACCTGCTTAGCTTTTATATTATAAAAAAATAGCACTTTCTCAACACGTCTCTTGATAAAGGAATTTGACTCAATGCCCTGTCACCTGTTTAGAAACGATAACATAATATGAGTTAATGTGCATTTTATGCAATGATAGGCAATTATGTTAATACAGTACTTCTTCTTCTTTGCGATTCTTCGAAGCACGACGGTCAGCCTCTGGACATCGTTGTCTTTCAGCTCGGCCTCTGCATGGCAGTGAACCCAACATTATTGTGGAATTAACAAATGCTCACCAGGGGGCGTTTTAACCTTAAGCAGCCAGAATTGGGGGCTCAGTGAGAAGCGGTGCTGACTCACAGCAAAATTACCGTGTTTGTTTCCCGCCCGGGTGCCTTTCTGTGTGGAGTTTGCTTGTTCTCCCCGTGTCCGCGTGGGTTTTCGCAGCATACTCCTGTTTCCTCCCACAGTCCAAAGACACTCTGCTGCTGCATAGGTTAATTGGCCTGCTGACTGCATTGCTCCCGGTGCCCTTCGATGTATCGGCATACTATCCATTCTATAGCCTTCCCCTGCGCCGTGTGCCTGCCGAGACAGGCTCCGGATCACCACGACGCCTATACAGGATTTTTCTACCATCAACCACTAAACATCTTATCAATCGGTTTCCAAATAAGACAACTGAATGTCAAATACCATGATTGCCTGATGTTTTAGCCGAGGAAAATACATT
>JAZEWU010000036.1:4331540-4343485 GCA_036362915.1 Geotria australis
TGTCTCGCAGCGCGTGCCCGTGAAGCCCTGCGCGCACTCGCAGGTGTAGGAGGCCGAGCCGTCGACGCACCTGCCTCCGTTCTGGCACGGGTTCGGCGAGCACTCGTCGATATCTGCACGCGCAGAACGGAACAACAAACACCCCCAGAAAGCCAGCCCCCCAAATGAAGACTTTAGACCGCTGCCCAGGGTGCGTTTAGCGGAGCGCTTAGCGAAGGCCGGCTCGGAACACGAGCAGGTGATTGGTCAGGATCACGCGATGCCGTGTTTAGAGCTGCACTTCGGCCTTTGTCTTCCCGGTGCCGTGTGTGTGTGTGTGTGTGCAGCGGTGCGCGTAGACAAGACGGGCAACATCAGATGCTCGACGCTGAGCTGTATCAGGAAGACTGTTGTTAGCTCGTATGCAGCGCCAAATATTCACGTAGAGTTATGCTCTCATTCATGCATTCGTTGTCAGAAACCAATTAATCATGTACAGGGTTGCGGTGAGCCGGAGCCTATCCCGGCAGACACAGGGCGCGAGGTAGGGCTATACCCATGATGGGACACCAGCCCATCACAGGGCACGGGGGGGAAATTTAGTCAGCCGGCCTGTGGGAGGTAACCGGAGAACTCACCGGAAATACAACCTCGAAGTTTATTGAACAGGCGTATTGGTCCAGTGCGATGACAAAGGCTGTTGTCAAGCAAATGCTGGCTCAGGCCAGGATTATATCCCACACGTGCGTATTGGCGCTCGTGCCGTTGAATATAACTCTGGTGGATGAAATCAGAGTGAAGTGCTCTCAACCAATTGCGTTATTGCTCCTCAATCTGATCGATCATCTCTCACACACACACACACATGCCAAATAGTAATGTAGATTGTTGGCACAAGTGCTGTTTGAGAGCACCTGTTTCGAGCGGCGCGGCGGACAAGGCGGTGGCAAGACCTAAGTTCATTTACGGTCACTTTCGTCTCCGAGGAGCCAATTTAAACTCGGGATAAGTTTTCAGTGTTATGCTTTTAAGGATGATTTTGGACTTCTTTTTCAGTTTATTAGATCGTCGGAAATTGTAAATTAACGTTGTTGTCTCGGGATAGCCGTGTCGAGCGTTCCTCGCCTCTCCGTCGCAACGTTTCGACTCCTACGGTCGGAGGCATCGTGAGTGACGAGCCGTGAAAACCTACATCGGTAAATTAACGAGTGTTTTTTTTAGTTGTGGGAGGGAACCTGAGAACCCGGAGGAAAACCCACGCAGAACAAGGGGGAGCAAACGCACAAACTCCTGATGAGAAAAGCGCCCGAGGCGCGAATCGAACCGCCTCGGGCAGGACATTTTATTTTCTGTTGAAGGTTCCCGCCGCTGCCCGATGGATCGGAGAACGCGACGCGAAGTGGGTGAAGAACGAGGCGCGAAGTGGCGCCAAAACAGGTGAAGCGACGAGCAGCTAACGTCGCCATGGAGACGCTAACAAGCGGAACGTTCCCATCATTTGCCAGAAGAAACGAACGAAGTCTGTACGCGGAGGACTCCGGAACGCGGATGCGAAGAGCGCAATTAGGAATAATTTTCGCTGCTTGGGCCTCCGGGTAACGACTTTCACTTGGAGCGGTTATTGGTCCTCGAGCCAATACAAAACACGAAATTGCAGCCGTGCGGAACCATTTCTGGTGTGTTTAGCCGGGAGTCGTTTTGTTTTACGGATAAATGTTTTTTTCTTTCTTGTTGTAAACTGAACGCTGAACTAAACACGTGTGTGACATGCGCTGAGGTAACCGCTAAACAATTATTTGAAGCCGTTCAGTCGTCACCTTGTGCCTGCGAGATGGCAACTATCATACAGCGGTCGTTGTGTTCCGTAAACACATCGTATTGACTGTACAGATAATTAATCCACATATCGTTTTCAGAAAAAATCATGACTGAGTGACCGTCATGAATTCCAATGATGTTCCAGAAGGGCTAGAAAGCTTACATTTGGCAAAAAATAGTTAAGAATTGCTTTCCAAAGCTGTTCTTTCGGGATAGCCGTGTCGAGCGTTCCCCCTTTCTCTTCGCTCGAACGCCTGGCGAACACCGGATGATGCCTCCAAACGTGGGAGGCGAATCGTCGCGAAGGAGAGAGGGGGAGCGCTCAACACGGCCATCCCGAAAGAACAGCTTTGGAAAGCAAATCTTATACATCGTGCCGTGAAAACCTACATGGGTAAGAAAAATACACAATCGAGTACACGGTTATAACCAGTTAATAATTGATTATAGAATTCTGATTATAGAATTTCAATTCCGCATAGGGAATTGAAATTCTATAATCAATTCTCGCAAGGAGTGTTTGATGTGACACATTATGAGCTTTAGATTTTAATCTAATCAGCGTGTGTTTCGCTTCAGCACAGTTGCTGAACACAGGTGCAAAGGCCCAGCAGCAAACAGCACTATCGACGTTTTAATAGATAAAGAGTGTAGCACGTTTCTTGATTTGATCAAGCTTATTTATATGAACTTGGTGAAAGGGACAATGGGAGATAAATCTATAGTGGCGCAGATCGAGAGAAGCATAACGAGCCAGTGTTGTGACGTACAGTGTGGTGAGTGGGTGAGTAGGTGGGTGAGTGAGTGTGTTGTTGTCGACGAGCTTTCGACACTTCACGTGGCCTCAGTGTGCATGTGGCCTGGCACAGGCGACGTGGTAACGTCACCGCCACTTAGTGGCGAATGACGGTTGTTGTAACGTGCAATGTGGTGAACGTGTGAGCAGGTGGGTGGTTGAGTGTTGCCCGTGTGATCATGCATTGCTATGGAGAACCGTCTCAGTATGTGCGTCTCGCTTTGGCTGGGCGGGAAATTTGTACGCGTTATAAATTGTAATATTATTATTATGGAATCTTATTCTGAGCTTCTAGTTTAAGACGCGTGTTCGGGAAGACAAACGCCCGTTGCAATACCAGCCAACCTGGGTCAACCTGGCTACTGGCAGCTCAAACCAGCAACGACGACAACAACCTCCAATTTTTTTGCTTGAAATCCCCAGCGGGAAACAGCCGCGCGTTATAATCCCACGGATACGGCAACACAACCGCGCCGACTAGTGCAGCCACCTCGCGTTTTGAGGTCATAGCTGCTGTGCTGCGTATCTACGATACGGCAAACCGAATCCTCCATTGCTCCAGCAAACATTACACGGTTTGATTAAGTAAAACAAAAAACCCCACAAACCCCCCCGCACAAACACGAAACCATTTTCCCGAACGCGATATTGCATTTCGCGATATCGCAAAAGGGAGACGAAAAAAAACCCCACAAGCCGTCAAGCTTTAATAAAACCTTGTAGGATCGCTGAAGCAGCAAAAGATTTCTCGTCTGTAGCTCGCACTATACTTGTCGGCTGGACGTGAAGGGAGTCACGTCGCTCGGTTACGACACTCGGGATGTGTCTGGTAAGCGGAACAATTTCACGCTTCGCGCTCAACAGTTCATGGTTCTGAGCTCGCCCCTGTTTCACCGAAGCTGAGGGAGGCACTTATATGTCTCCGTGCAATGCTGTGCTGTAAGTGTTTGGGTCGGAAAGAGGCGAGCCGAACGGTGCTGGGGTTGGTGGTGGTGGCCGGAGGTGCGTCGCGGCGTGATCACGCACCTATCTCGCAAACCTTCCCGGTATAGCCTCGGGGACAGTCACACCTGAAGTCGTCCTGGCTGATCTCGACGCAGCGAGCGCCCCGCTGGCACGGCTGCGAGTCGCACGGCGGGGCCATCACTGTGCCGGGAGAGACGGGACCTCAGAGCGCGCTCTCGGTCACCCGGTTAGTACCGCGGAGTGCCGGGCGCGTCGCAGCCGCGGGTGTTGCGCGTGTTGCGACACCCGCACTTTCACAGAAACATGATTCCATCCCCCGCACCAGAAACAACAGCTGGTTTTTAAAGACCGTTATTCGGGTTTTACCGGGGTTGGCCGGTTGACCACCAACCGCCCTTCCTCAACCTATCGCTGTACCGCCCTATACACTACACTATACCTAACACAGCCTATACACAACAAAGATCCCCCCGTATAGCCTTAACAGACTCTTAGGTCTGTTAAAAAATAAATTCAATTACATTCAACTTTATTGTAAATTCTGCCATATGTACAGGACATATAGAGGATCGAAATTCCGTTTCTCCCCGGTGTTGGAATATGCATGGACTGGATCATCGAAGCCGCGATTTGGAAAGCCGCGATGTGGGAGGGTAAACTGTATACTTAACCAACTCGGTAAAGTTAAATTTGAACGAAATTATTTATTCGTATCATGTTATTAATGACGTCCGTAATTATTACGTACCATGCAGCCATTTAGCTCCCCCGACGTGTATAAACAACGGAGTTGACAGATCACGAGATGCCGATTTCACCAGACAGCTTGCAAGCATTTAGTGCGGGGGGCCCTCGAAAATGCGGGGGCCCGTAACATATGCTACTTTTGCTACTAGCTTAATCCGGCACTGCCTGCATCGTGATACGAGCCCGAGAATCCTGGCCGAGTTGGATCTGGGTGGCACCCATCCATCCCTCCCGCGTGATTTCCAAAACACAGGATCCGCTCACAATTATCCCCGGCAAGAGGCGGGCTGACGGTGCCTGGGTCATAGGTCAATAGGTCATCTGCCCGGTGCCTCGATTGCTAATGCCGACCGGGTCTCGCATTGGCCCTGGTGACACTGACGCACGGGGTCCAGTTTGTAATTAGGGTTGCGTTTAATTTGTCGACTTGCTTTGAGTGGGAGGATTTCATTATTATTTTGGGGTTTTTTTTTTACAGGTGGTGAGGCGCAGACGTGTTTATTATTTATTTTTTCTATCCCCAAGGGGGTTTTCGTTGCCCATTAAAAAAAAAAACTATATCCTGCACAGGTCCCATAGCCCATTAGAGGGGCTCGCGTTACGCACACGGATGGGTCTATAGGAAGCCTGTCTGTTTACAGCCGTTTATTTGCCAGAGCTGTTAAGGGATAACCCTAGAAGGTGTCAAAAGTGAAAGTGATTTCCTGTTGAAATGACCAATGAAGTGATGCTCTTCACATGTTTAGAGCCCTGATCCAGTGGTGGAAATTCCTCATTCCTATGGTCTGTGCATGTCTCTCTCTATAGGACAACCACTGTTGACTTCCCCCACACACTCGGTACTAGTTTTATCGACCATGGAGAATAATGGGTTGAGTCAACTAACCCAGTTTGTGGCCCTTTGGTTACTTTATCAGGAAAATGGCCGCCTCATGAGGAATAAGTTGTGCACCCTCGCCCTGAGTGGAGAAGAGAGATCGAGCCTCGCGCTGATTCCAACTCTCGACCTACCGGACGCAAACTTTTAGCGTCAAATGTTTCTGAGCGGAGGCGGCACGGAGGAGCGAGGATCGTATCAAACTCGAAGGAGGCCAATATATACAATCCAATTCTTAATTATGGGCACATTTTTTGCAGTACAGTATACAGATGATATAAACAGAGAACATGTTTTGCCCTTTCTGCCAATAATACAAGTGTTAGGATCTTCAAAGACCAATCAGACACCTTTCACAACGCATCAGCTTTGTAAAAAAAACAAAAAGCCGCACACGCTTGTGGCAAAGCATGCAAACAAAATCCAATTCTCGCTTTTATCATTTCGACGCGAGTGGCGTTTGACGTCCGGACGCGCCGCGATTTAACTCACGTTACATGACGTCCCCCTGCGTTCCCCCGTGAGCATTTTCTGGGCCACCCGAAAACCCATTGGCGGCATATTATGACTTTTTCCCAGCTCTCATCCCACGCGCCACCGACCCCCCACGAGGCCCCCGAACTCGATCGCATCATCTCACGTCCTGTTTGGCCCAGACCCGCGGCTAGGGATCGATCTCCATCGATTTTCCTCGGGGCGAATTTTCAAGAGTCCTGTGGCACCCTCGAACAAATTAAAGCCCTTCTCGCAATGAAAATCGCTGGCGTTTAACTTTCAAAAAAAATAAAATCGAGAGCTTTCCAGCTGAGCGGCTACTGGGGAACGCTTGATGAGCCAGGCGCTATCACTTGACATTAGCTGGCACGCAAAGCATCTCTTCAGTGGCACTTGACGAATCCTGCTCGCTGTGCTGCATGGCTAGAGACACAGCAATAGGGGGTGGTTTGGATGGTCGGGGGTGGTGGGATTGACTGGCCGTAGGGTGGCTACGCAGTAGTAACATCTGCGCCTCACAGAAAGAAAGTCCTGCCCAAGGCGGTTTGATTCTCGCCTCGGGCACCTTTCTATATGGAAAGAGAGATGTTTGGTACAGCAGAAAATACCCAGGGAGCTTGTTAGCTCTGAAAGTGGGAATCCTGTGATACAACAAACGTACGAACTAACCAACGCAGTCCATATACGTTGGTGTTTTTCTCCCCCCGTTCTGTATGGGTTTCCTCCGGGTTGTCTAGTTTTCCTCCCACGACTTAACAAAAATGAACTCTTTGATTAATCGATCAATAACATCATATTATATGAGACGCAGTGTCTGGCAACTATGGGTGCTGGCTGGATGCGTGGCTGCCTTCCAAACGCCTCTCTGCAGTTTCCTCGCGCCTCCCTATCCGTTATAAATTGTATTATTATTATGATTCCCTCAGAGTAGAGCCTAAGATGAGTGAATGATCCACCAGACTCGCTCTCAGAAGAGTCAGCAAAACTAGTAATGCGATATCGACGTTGTGTAAAACGCAGATGTGGGCTTGCGTGAATCATTTGGCGATGCTGCCGCTCGTGAGTTGGCAGTGGTGCACAAGCACAAACAACAACTGACTCAACGCACTCGTGAATAACACTGCTCGAACTACCTATATGCCTCCCTATGCCTATCTGTGCTGTGTGGAAGGGCCAATGCTTCAAACGTCTAGATCTGTCCCTTGTTATTGTCCCCCCGACCCCCAGCTTAGCTTAACTTGTAAATATTGTTAGTATTTTTTTTTTATCATAGTATTTTTAAACCCTTGTATTCCAGACCATGTATGTGCCAACACCGGGGTCTGAAAGAAACGGCATTTCGATCCTCTATATGTCCTGTACATATGGCAGAATTGACAACAAAGTTGAATTGAATGGAATGTTTTTACATCATCTGTATACCGTAAAAAAGGTGCCCATAGTTTAGAGAGAATGTGTTTGAAGACCCTGCACGTGATGATGTTACGAGTGAAGGAACAAGATTACGATCAGCAATCTGTAAGCACACCGTTGTGCATGCGGGATGTCCTATGAGGCTCTGCTCCAATGCCGTCTTTATTAGTGCCCTCTGACCTTGCGGCCTAATCGCCTTGGCTCGTTAAAAACAGGTCTCCAACGTAATTAACGGTGTCAAAGCGGCTGTGAGGTGGCAGTCTTATTGTGTCTGCGGCGCTCGCTCCGAAACGGTAATGAAGCTTCAGTCACTACGTTGATTAGTTAATGCGGTGTCTTGCGTTTAACTCGTTCAGAAACTACATTCATTATATATTTGTATCAAACTTCACCAGTGCCTGCAGCATTATGCACCAATCAGAACATTATTCACGTCTGTTCATAATAATTCTATAGTGTTAGTCCGTTGGCTTATTGGCATTTGAGACTAATATTACATTTGTGTAAGTGCGCAAACTTGGGACAGTTTCCACCTCGTTAAGGCCTTCCTGGCCCCGTGTGGTGGGGTAAAGTGTGGGTGTCCACACCTCTTCTAAGCTGCCAGACACTGCGTCCTATATATTACTATGTTATCGGCCGATTTATTAATGAGTGCTCTTTAGTTGTGGGAGGAATCCGGGAAAACCCGGAGGAAATCCACGCAGAACAGGGAGAGAGAACACACAAACTCCACCTTACAGAAATGTGTAGGAGGCGGGAATCAAACCACCTCGGAAGGGACTTTCTCTCTGTGAGAAGATGTGACAGCTACATTAGACACCGTGCCGCCTGGACAAGCATCAGTCAGTAAGTAGTTGGCAACCCTAGGTCCTCCCCACCACACCCACACCCCAGATCAACGTATACTATTAAACTGATCTCTTTAATAAAATAAATACTAAACAAATATTTATATATACATTTAACTCGAAGGCTTTCATGACCAATGTTATCCATAGTATAGCTCTGTCTATATTATACAGTAAAAATAGCTTGGCAAGCATCAGGTCACCGATAATTTCCGAGCCTCTCATTGGTTGACTGGTCGCATCTACGGCGTCTAGCTCCGAAGAGCAACCAATCAGAAATCGAGCCGTGAAATCCTACATCAGTACAACGTAAGCGATTGATGGTTGCTCTTCAGACGTGTTATTTCGGGGATAGCCGTGTCACCGAGCGTTCTCCCTCTCTCTGTGTCCCGGGCGACGTTTCGCCTCCCACGTTGGAAGCATCACCAGGCGTGAGCACAACCACGGCATCTATCTATAATTCTACATGTACCGCACGGTCGGCTGTACAGGTTTAAGCGGTTTCTGAAAACGTATGGATGGGATGGACATCGCGCCACTTGCCTTCGTAGTTGAGCAGGAAGCCGGCGTCGTTGACGGAGTCGTCACTCTGCAGGTAGAGCACCGTCTCCCCGCGGCCCTGCATCACGCCGCCATTCGGCACCCGCGACATGTCGCTCCCGCACAGGCGCGTCGGCTCCCGACCCGTGAAGCGGACCTGGCGGGGGTGGTGTTGGGGCGGGCAGGTGCGTCGCAGCCGCGGGTGTTGCGACACCCGCACTTTCACAGAAACACGATTCCATCCCCCCCCCAGTTTTTCCTGAGGTAGTCTCATATCATATGTTGCGACACCCGCACTTTCACAGAAACATGATTCCATCCCCCCCACTTTTTCCTGCAACACCCGCGGTTGCGACGCGCCTGGGGGTGGACTGATGTGGTGCAGAAGGACGTGGATATGATTGGACTCGCCGATGACTGGATACCAGCGGTGTCAAGATCGACCTCTGTGGAGGAGGTTCGTGAAGGACGCTACCGGGGCAGTTGGAGGTAGTCGCCTTCCAGCAATAACAGAGGGCGGAGGAGCGATGCTCACAACAGCGAGCCGAGCGCCGGGCGGATAAAAGTCAGCGATCTGGCACGGTGAGGAGCACAGGTGGTGCTCTAGCCAGTCATCTGTCAGGCAGCCAATGGCACCGCGACGTTAGAAATAGTCGCTTGTTAAAATGTATTCTTAAAATAAAGTAAAGTCCACTGCTGTATTAGCTCTGTTTCAGAAGCAACCTGGCCACGCATGAGCCTCACGGTGCACCGCAACGTGGGCGGCAAAACTTTGCGAAGGAGAGAGGAGGAACGCTCGATACGGCTATCCCGACAGAGCAACTCTTGAGATCCCGTCGGTCAGTTTGTATTTAAGCTTAAAGGCACCGTTGAGCTACGTAACAGTTGTCCAGCAGGTAGTGTGTGTCTGGCGGGATGGGCTCCGGCTCACCGCGACCCTGTACAGGATTAAGCGGTTTCTGAATATGGATGGGTGGGTGTCAGATGTTCGGACAGGGGTGCGCATGTTTCCCCGTGCTTGGCACGGGACGCGACCGTTCACCTCCAGGAAGTCCCAGCGGCAGGTCGGGTCGTCCTCGATGCGCATGGCCCGCATGCGGACCCGCACCGTGTCACGGGCGCCCGCGCGGATCTCCCAGGTGCAGCGCACGCGGTTGGGGTAGCCGGGCCGCGGGTACCCGGGGCTCGCCACCTCGCCCCGACGCTCCGTCAGGACGCCGCCGCACGGCTGGGATAAGGCTGGTCGCACACGTTTGTAAACACAAGACAAAGATCCCGCGTATAGCCTTAACAGACTGTGGGGTCAAGTGCCGTTAGCGAGCACCTGTGAAGGTCGACACGGCGCACGAGGGGGGTGGGTGACCAGCACCACGCCCGGCCGCCTTTGTCTCCCTAGTGACGACGTTTACACTAGGTACTCATTTGAGGCTGAGTCGACCTAGGGGGAGGCCCAGGACCGGTTCAGAAAATCGTCGCTGTTGTTGGGCGTGAGCGGGATTCGAACTCGGGTCGCCAGGCGCGTCGCAGCCGCGGGTGTTGCATGAAAAAGTTGGGGGGGATTGAATCGTGTTTTTGTGAAAGTGCGGGTGTCGCAACACCCGCAACACCCGCGGCTGCGACGCGCCTGGTGGGCACACACACGGACGGACGGACGGAGTGGAGGTCACACTCATCACACGTGTAGAGACGCACAGACGGAGCGGAGTCACACTAGCCACGCGTGTCGGCACACGGATACAAGACAGTCGACACCGAGGTCACACCGATTGCACGATGTCTTATTCGCCAGTTTATGAGATGCTCTTCAAAGCTAAGTTGTCGCTTGATATTTTGATGCCCGCGGCACCTAAACGGGGCCACATAAATCACCCCCCTCCCCATGGAGTGCATCCTTTATGATTATGGCTAATGTTTCATCCGAGCTGCAATTATAGAAATTGGCAGCTGTTTTCAAGGGCTGCATATGTGCTATTTTCTTTTATTATGCAATAAGCTTTTTCAACGTATTCCCATCTCACCGTTCGACTCGTCTCTCATTAATTTATTGGAATTGTTGAACATTTTTGTCCTGTGCAATACTGCGTGTCACTGTTTACTTTATGATTACGGATAATGTTTCAGCCTTGCACAATTTCGTTTTATTACGTTCTGACTTTATAAATTGCTTCCCCATATAGCCTTAACAAATTGAAGGGTCGAGTGCTGTTAGCGAGCACCTATGGAGGCCAACACGGCACACGAGGGAGTGGGTGACCAGCACCACACTCAGCCGCCTACGCCTCTCCCTCGTGGCAATGTTTACACAGCGCACCAGGTACTCATTTGAGGCTTAGTCGAGTTAGGGGAGGCCCAGGACCGGTTCAGAAAATCATCACCGAGCGGGATTTGAACTCTGGTCGCCGTGGTTCGTAGCGCAGCGCGCTAACCGCCACACAACCTCATCACAGACACACACACGCGGGCGCGACACATGAACAAGTGTGCACTTTTAGCGCGGCACGACGCATCCCCCACCCTTATTGCAACCCCCTACTAAATCTGTCAAAAGAGATAGCGTCTCCGCGCTTTAAACTCACGCCGAGACTTAAAGGGCGTCTTTGGCAGAGAGGCGACCGGTCGGTCGGGGAAGCTGACGCGTTCCACTAATACAACCGGCTCTTTAATTACAGGGGCTCGCGACAGCATCGGGTGTCGTGGCAGATCCGTGAAGTCGATACTTTGGCGGCTCAACGTCTGCGGCTGTGGCCTGATCCACCGCTCGGCCGCTCGCTGCGCATTGCCGCCGCAATGACACTTAACGGTCTTCGCCGCGGCGCAACCCGGGCCGATTGCACGGCGGCGGGGAATGACGTTCTGTCTGGTCGAGCGATATTCGGCACCGCGGAGCAGTGAGGAGATAGATAGATGGTTATTATTACAGCAGAAAAATACTCAGTGAGCTTGCAAGCTCTTCACGGGACTCCTGCGACACAACAAACATGCGAATGAATCCTATGTATTTGTATTCATCTACTTGTTCAATCTACTTGTTGGTTGTCCAGTGTACGTAAATGAAGCAGAGCACTGCTGCCAACACAGCGTGAAGGCTGCCACCTTTCTGTGTGGAATTCCCACCGTTCTCTCCCCGTTGTCCACGTGGGTTTTCGTCGGGTAGTCCGGTTTCCTCCCACAGTTCAAAGACACGCCGTTCCTGAGGTTAATTGTCCTGTCTGCATTGTCCACGGTGCCCTGTCGATGTTGTAACTTGCTGATCCCTCCCTGCTGGACAACTCTTAAACATAGCTACATAGCTCGACGGTTACTTCCAGTTTGAATAAAAACTGACTGACTCAATGAATTCCACAATAGTTTCACAATTGACTCGAGTCGTGTATACAAGATACAAGGGTGCGTCTGTATTGCTTGGTGTTTCCTATTAAAATAAACCTATTTAATTATAACTGCGTTGTGGCTAATTGGACTGAAC
>JAZEWU010000036.1:4345946-4369623 GCA_036362915.1 Geotria australis
TTCGCGCACGAAAGCCTAATGCGTTCCCTCTGCGAGCGGTGTTCCCGTGCGTCCCTGCATAACTCCACCGCCACTGACAATAGTGACCACAAAAAATAGTGACCACGGCAGTCAGACACACTGGTCCCTCGGCGCTAAGTGATGCTGATTGGAGACGTGCAGAGAACGGGGTGCCCCGTTAGCTTTGAGAGGCGCTTCTGCCCGCTGCTGTTTCGGAGTGGCATTGCACGCCACGCGGAGACCACCGGCCTAATGGGGAGCGGTGGCTCAGCGGTTAGCGCGCTGGGCTACAAACCTGGCAACCCGAGTTAGATTCACAGCACAAGACTAAGATCCCCCGTATAGCCTTAACGGACTGTAGGTGCAAGTTCCGTTAGCGAGCACCTATGAAGGTCGACACGGCACACGAGGGGGTGGGTGACCAGCACCACGCCCGGCCGCCTTTGTCTCCCTAGTGGCAATGTTAACACCGCACTAGGTACTCATTTGAGGCAGAGTCGATCTCGGGGAAGCCCAGGACCGGTTCAAAAATTCGTCACTGGTGTTCGTGGCCGTGAGCGGGTTTCGAACTCGGTCTGCCAGATTTGTAGCCCGGCGCACTAACCACCGAGCCACCGATTCACAGCGCGCACACACACACAAACAACACACAATTTCACAGCGGCTTCGCTCAGCTCCACTCCACAGGTGGATGGGTGTCGGTCACGACGCACAGCTACGCCGCTCGTTCCGCGTACTTCCCGCTTTGAGCCGAGTGCCCGACGCGGCCAGACAGACGGAATGCGACGCAGCTTGGCTGCAGGCCAGATTCATTAGCGATGTTTACCGGCATTTAAATGGCAACGATACCGAGCGAGCGCTCCGTGACTGGAAATTAGTTTCACGCACTTATTTGCGGACGTTACGTTACGTTCGCTTCATAATGACCGCGGCCGAGCGCGGTGTTGTTGCTTGGTGATTTGCTCGAGAGCTCATTTTCACGAGGGTCGCGCGCTGGAAATGACGAATAGCCCCCCGTGTCGCCTTAACACACTGCAGTGTCAAGTGCTGTTAATGCGCGGCACCTATGAAGTACGACACGGCTCGTGATTAGGTGATCGGCTAGCATAAAGACCGAGCGTTTTTATCTCCCTCGTGGTAACGATTATAGACAAAAGGGGGTACTCATATGAGGCTAAATCGACCTAGGGGAGGGACAGGAGTGGTTCAGAAATTCGTCTCTCGTGTTGGCCGTGAGCGGGAATCGAACTCTGGTTCCCCGGGTTCGTAGCGCAGCGCGCTAACCGCTGCACAACCGCTCCCCACACATATGAAACCACACGCGAGCGCCCGAGGATATTCAACGTGAAGCTCTGTGGTGAGCGGTGGCGCGGTGGTTAGCGCAGTGAGCTGTGAACCCAGCGACCGTAGCTTGAGTCCCGGCCACGGTTAGCAACATCGCTATCAACATGATCAGTACTCGCTTAATCCTGTAAAGGGTCACGGAGGGTCGGAGCCTATCTCTACAGACGTAGGACTCTACCCAGAATGTGACGCCAGGCCAGTGTTTGAACCTGTGGGAGAAAACCGTAGTACCCGGCGACAACTCACGCGGACGCAAGGAGAACGTGCAAACTCAACACAGAAAGCCGCCCGAGCCGGGGTATCGAACCCGGGTTATTCCTGCTGTGAGGCGGCAGCGCTACTCACCGCGCCACCGTGCCGCCCTACATCGAGTTACGTGGAACGTAGTCTGTTTCATCAAATCCCCGCAATAATCCCTGCAAATGAGCCGTTATCTGTTGCTTTAATCTGTAACGCGGATGAACTATAGCACAGATGCAGACACAGAGACACACCTACTCTCTCGTTAAGCGTTACACACAAGCGCTGTTAGTGAGCACCTATTAAGGCCGACGCTGCACGCGACGGCACGGTTTGGTTGCACTGCGCTGGGCCGTCTTTGTCTCTCCGGTATGTATGTCAACACAACAAGACAGTACCCATTCAGGGCCGGGTTGAAGCGGGGAGATTCCCAGGTTCAGATAATACAAAAACCTTACCCGTGACCTGGAATCGAACTGAGGTTTTGGAATCGTAGCGCATCGCGTCCCAACGCTGTGCCGCCGAATGCCTGCTCCCGCGCACAGACAAAGGTACCCGTATAGGCGTATAGCCTGATGGGGGCAAGTGCTGTTAGCGAGCACCTATTAAGGTCGGCGACCGCACGCGTGCAATTTGTATGAGCTGGGATTATCCCTGCCGTTGCTTGATATGTCGTTGCGTCTCTCGAACAGCACCGGGGTACTGGGTTAAGGCCGAGTCGACCTAGGTGCAAGGCTCAGGGTCAAGCGCTGTAAATATCACTCGACAATTACGTTAGCCGCGGCCGGGAATTGAACTCAAGGGGGAAAAAAAAAGGTCGTTGGGTTTCGTAGGAAGGGTTTGTATTGCGATGCGCAAACTGCTGCACCACCGCTCCCTGCTCTCGTACGCATGTAAACAGAGACAAAAGGCACAGATCACCCGTATAGCCTTTAGCGGGCTGTAGAGTTAGCACGGTACACGAACGGAAGGGTGGCGGACTCCATGCCCGGCCGCCTTTGTCTCCCGAGTGCTCACTGCAAAGATCCCCCGTATAGCCTTAACAGACTGTAGGTGCAAGTGCCGTTAGCGAGCACTTATAAAGGTCGACACGGCACCACGCCCGGCCGCCTTTGTCTCCTTCGTGGCAATATTTACACACCGCACTAGGTACTCATTTGAGGCTGAGTCGACCTAGGTAGGGAGGGCGCAGGACCGGTTCAGAAAATCGTCGCTGGTGTTGACCGTGAGCGGGATTCGAACTGGGGGTCATAGCCAGGCTCGTAGCCCAGCGCGCTAACCACTGTGCCACCGCTCCCCACCAGGGCTCACTACACATACATAATCACACACACACACAATCAAGATAATAATAATAATAGCATTTATATAGCGCCTTTCACCCGAGGGGCACAAAGCGCTGCACAAGGCTGTGGAGAGAACGGCACGTCAACAACGACAGAGAACGGAAAATCAGCAACAATTTTTTTTGGGGTTATTATTTTTAAATATATATATATAATCCGAGCTGTGGCGAGAACGGCACATCAACGACGGGGAGACAGAAAACCGAGTCAAGCAATAGCGATGAACTATAAGACATAGGACAAAATAACAATAATAATAATAATAATTCTACAACAAGCAAAGAGGGAACAAATGTCACCGAGATACACTCGCATCATTTCATACACCACGGGAAGGAGGAGGGGTGTTGTGGATGCGTGGCCCCCCGCCCACACACACACACGCCTCCTCCTCACGCCTGCGTTTGTATAAATGGGCTTCGCTCTGGATTGGACGCAGCCGAGCCCTGGACCGGCACGGGTCAGGTACGATTCTGGTCTGGCGTCGGTCGGTGTTTCGCTCACTCGTGATGGCCGCTTGCTGGTGGGTTTGTGGTGGCTGTGCGTAGTTGTGTTGTTTTTCAAGCGGTGAGTGTGGTGATGGTGTGATGTGGCGTGAGTGTTGGTGGCGGAGTGGTCGAGCTGTGGCTCAGTGGTTAGCGCGCTGGGCTACAAATTTGGCGCCGGCTAACCGCGTGGTTTTCCTCCCCCACACAGCCTCTCTGCGGTATCCTCGTGCCTCTGAATCCGTTCTCGCTTCGAACGAATACCTTCGATGTTGAAAAAAAAATACCGAGCACGTCATACATTGTAACATTTAATTATTCTGAAAATAATTCGCGTGCATGTGGATGTTGCTTCCTTCTATAGTCCACTAACTTGTTATAGAATTTATCTCGTTTCCATAATTCCATGGACGACCGTAATGATGATTATGGTTATGAGCAGTTGTTATCGATGTAAAAGCAACAGTGACTATTCACCTGTAGCTTGCGATGACCTTTATAGTAATAGGTATCGATGTAGGTTGAAGCGGCTCGATGTATGAACATTGCTATCACGAAAGAACAGCTCTTGAGAGCAATTCTCATCAAAATAATATCGACAAAGCTATTTGTAACGCGCAAACGAATTATCGTGAACGGATTAATCCGGCAGTAAGTTTTGAGTTCAGCCGGAAGGAACCGTCGAGCTGTGTAGCTCTTTTTAACAGTTGTCCATCGGGGAGAGGTAAGCGTGTAACAACATCTCAGGCGCAGCGGGGACAATTTAGTGTGGACGATTAACCTATACGGCAGCATGTCTTTGGACTGTGGAAAGTACCCGGCCGAAACCAGCGCGGACACCGGGAGAATGTGGAAACTCCGCACTGAAAGGCACCCGAGCCGGGAATCAAACCTGGATGTGTCTTGTTGTGAGGCGGCAGCGCTACTCACCGAGCCACCGTGCCGCTGTCATTAGTGTTCGCCGGTCGAAAAGGCGGTGAAATGAAAGTGATGGTAATTATAATTGAGATGAGCGTCGCTTTGGGTGATTAGCGCTGCCGCCTCACGGCAAGAAGCCCCCGGGTTCGTATCCCAGCTCGGGAACCTTCTGTGTGGAGTTTGCATGTTATCACGATGTTATATAGACAGAGGAATTGACCCTGTCTTACAACAACCCGTGTCATGTACCGCGAACGTCGTTAAACAGAGTAAGA
Source organism: Geotria australis (assembly GCA_036362915.1). Lineage (NCBI taxonomy): Eukaryota > Metazoa > Chordata > Hyperoartia > Petromyzontiformes > Geotriidae > Geotria > Geotria australis. The sequence continues at coordinate 4,350,555 of JAZEWU010000036.1, forward strand.
CGCGAATTTAACATCAGCCATAAAAACAACGGAATCAAACAATTTTGTTTCCATTATTTCCAACGCAGACCGCTGTCTCGTCAGTTGCATCGACGTTTCGCTGTACGTCGGTAAATTAAGTGCACGATAACGCATTTAGAATATCCTTCAAACCTTCCGTGGTTGAGCCTTGCCGCTACTGTAACAGCGCTACGAACACAATAACAGCGACAGCAGATATGCATTTCGCTCGGGCGAGAAAGGAAGCCCCGCTTTGCGCTTCCCAGTGACAATCATCTCCCTAATTACCTTAAGACACGCGGTGCGACAGTCATTCGAGGTGCCCGTTCTGTGCAACCAAATGAAAACCCCGGATCGCATTCTCCCTCTCTCGTTGAGCGGCACGCTGGCGTAGCGGTGAGTAGCGCTGCCGCCTCACAGCAAGAACATCCCAGGTTCGAATGCACGCTCCGATGCCGCCTCTCTGCGTGGAGTTTGCACGTTCTCTCCCCGTGTCTGCGTGGGGTTTTCGCCGGGCACTCCGCTTTCCACCCACAAACCAAAGACTTGCTGGTGCACAGGTTAATTGGCCCGCTGACTAAATTTCCCCCCGGTGCCCTGTGGTGGACTAGCGTCCCAATCCTGGGTGTAGCCCTGCCTTGCGTCCTGTGTCTGCCGGGATAAGCTCCGGCTCACCGGAACCCTGTAAAGTAATACGCGGTTTCTGAGAATGAATGAACGAATGCTACGTTATTATTACTCCAGAAACCACGCGGTGAACTCGCAGTCTCTGGAAGCGGGCTTCCTGCGACACAACACACATTATTTGCCATCAGACGCCGTGACTCGCTTTAGCCCTCGCACAGCGCAACGGTTCCCTCCGGGTTAAATTCAAACCGGCTGACTCATCCGTGCATTCGGGCCCCGACTCCTATCGCCCTCCCGGCGCATTACAAATGCAAATCGCCGCGATAGTTGACAGCTCCGCTCGCTGCGAGTCGCCTCCGCCGCCTCTCTTGCCGCACGTGCGGTCCGCTTAGAATCGCCTCGCTTTGATCAACGGACGCAAAGCGCCGCTGACTCGGCCCGCGCGGCTCGATGCACGATGAGAGTTTGCTCTCGAGAGCTGCTCCGTCGGGAGAGCCGAGCGTTCCCTCTTTTCTCTCTCTCTTCAGTCGCAACGTTGCGCAAAGAAGTGCGCTGACGCCCTCGAGTGACGGCGGTTTCACCGTAGGAAGGTTATCATCATCGTCATCATCATTGTCAGAAACCGTTTGATCCTGTACAGGGTCGCGGTGAGCCGTAGCCTATCCCGGCAGACACAGGGCGCAAGGCAGGGCTATACCGAGGATCGGACGCCAGTCCATCACAGGGCACAGGTTTCCTCCCAGCGTCCTAAAGACATGTCGTCTCGGTTAATTGGCTTGTTGACTTAAATCGCTCCGGTACCCTGCAAATGAACTGGCATCAATCCTGACTATATTCCGCCTTGCGCCCTGTGTTAGTCAAGACAAGCTGCGGCAGCTTGGGTCACAAACCTGGCGACCCGCGTTCGAATCCCGCTCACGGCAAAGAGCAGTGACGATTTTCTGAACCGGTCCTAGACCTCCCCTAGGTCGACTCGGCCTCAAATTAGTACCTAGTGTGGTGTATAAACATCGTCACTAGGTAGACAAAGGCGGCCGGGCGTGGTGCTGGTCACCCACCCCCTCGTGTGCCGTGTCGACATTCATAGGTGTTCGCTAACAGCACTGGCCCCGACAATCTGTTAAGGCTACGCGGAGGATCTTTGTCGTGCCGGCAAAACCGCCTGGCTGCCTCCTCCGCCTCTCTGCGCTTTCCTCTCGCCTCCGAATCGTTCTCCGGTCGAATGAGTACCTTCGACGGCGAATGAACATGTGCGCGTTATCAATGTCAAATCATTATAATTATCTGCACGTGTGTCTGTCCTCCTCCGTGTCCGCTCCTCCCCGTGTTTACCTCGGTGTCTGTCCGCGCGTCTGTCTCTGCCCCTGTGTGTCTCTCAGTCGCAGTCATCCGTCCGCCCGTCACCCTATCACCCTCCGCGACCGGCTGAGCTCGTTTTTGAAGAACACAGACACCAGCCACCCCCCCACCCCACACACAAAAGAACCGAAGCGAGAGACCCGGGAGAGATATAGACAGAGAGAGAGCTAACGGACTGCGTGGTGGAACACCCCAACTCGCCGTGACCTCCGTATCAAATCGAACTCCAGCTTCTCGACCAACCGAGCCCGACGAGCTTCGGGTTCGTCCCCGGTGGTGAACATGTGGCAGGGCGCGTTCTCGCTCGTGCTGGCGTGCCTGTGCAGCGGTGGCGGTACGGGCGCCCTGCAGCGACCGGCCGGCCTGCTCTGCCGGGACGAATGCGCGGCGTGCCTCCGACTGCCGCACGCCCGCACGCTCAACCTCAGCGCCCTGGTGAGTTCGAGACCGGGACCCGGCGCGAAGCCAGGCGACGTGGTCACCTAGCGACGTGGTCACCTGGCGCCGCGCTGCCGCAGACACTCGTGCGGTATTTCGGTCAGTCAGGAGGAGCCGTTGAGCTGCGTACAGGCGGTTCACCGGGTTTACGAACGAGTTCCGTTTTTAAAGTCTTGTCCGCAAGTCGAGTTTGTTGGTAAGTCGCAACGGTCAGGTACGGTTCACATCTAGCGTCAATTAGTCAAATGTTTGTCTGAGTGTATAAATATATATTTTACCTAAAACACATAATAGGGTAGTAGTAATAATAATACACCGCTGAATACGCGCAGTGTTTTGAGCTTCGTGCAAAGTAGTCAGCTCGTTCGTTAGTACGAACCATTCATTATAACTCGATTTTTTTTTAAATAATAGGCTTTACGGAGGTCGGTACGTAAGTACGAGCGTTCGTAAGTCGGGCGTTCGTAACCCGGTGACTGCCTGTAGTTCTCTTTAACGGCAGTGGTGGGGAGGGAAGCAAGTAACAACATCGCAGAGCACCGGGGCAAATCTAGTCAGGACAGTGAACCTACTTAGCATGCCTTTGGACTTTCGGAGGAAACCGGACACGGGGAGAACATGAAAACTCCACACAGAAAGTGCCCCCGAGCTGGGAATCAAACCCGGGAGGTTCTTGCCGTGAGACGGCAACGCTCCTCGCCTAGACCACCGTGCCCCCATCCCCAGGTATAGATGTGGGGACACTTTAACAATCAAAACGAGAACAGGGCGCCCACGCCGAGCCGAAGCACACGGGCATAAATGCAGCCGACGGTACAATTTCTTAATTCGCAGATGGCCTTGGTGTGTGTGTGTGTGTATGTGTGTGCGAGATTCGTCGGCTGCATTAACTCAGTTGGCCCACGCTCGGCCGTTAATCAGAGCGCTGTGTCTGGGTGAGAGAGCCACGGCGAATTTCATTCGGCGAGAAAGCCCAGCGCGAATGTTTCGGCAAGAGTGTGGCTGAACGAGAACTCACGAGCATTACATTATTCGCGCGTGGCTTTTAATATAAGTTAAAAGCCAGCGCCCCGCATCTATGAACGTAATGTCCCACACGCAAAGACAAACATCCCCCGTATAGCCTCTAACAGACTGTAGGGTCAAGAGTAGTACCTAGGCAGGCCGGAACGGTACACGAGAGGGTAGGTGGCCAGCACCACGCCCGGCCGCCTTTGTCTTCACCCTGGTGCCGATGACGATCCGCACCGCGCAACGTGGTTTTCACGTTTTAGGCTGAGCAAATCCTCGAGGAGGCAACGGGCCGATTGCAAATTGACAGCTGGTACGTCAGCAAAAAAAAAAAACCCCGTTATTATCGAGGAACGTCATAAGAACGTGTGACGAGCTTGTCACCCCGTAGAGCGGGCACTCCGCTAGTGCTAGTCACAGGCGTGTGCTTGGTGACAGTGGCGTCTGCAGACGGGAAAGCCGCAGTTACACGTCACTCCTGCGCTCTGACGAGCGTCAGGCCGAGCGCATTACGATTCAATTCATAACTCAATTCAACTTTATTGTCAATTCTGCCATGTGTACAGGACATATAGAGAGGGTCGAAATGCCGTTTCTCTCAGACCCCGGTGTTGGAATATGCATGGACTGGAACACAACAACAAGTGTTTAAAAATACTAGGATAAAAAAACCAAAATGCTAACAATGTTTATATATTTACAAGTTAAGCTAAGCTGGGGGTCGAGGACAATAACAAGGAACAGATCGAGAACAAAACACTATAATTACAACAAATATAGTGCAAATAGAACTAATATCGTGCAGATATAGATGAACGGATGTGCAAGTAATATGCCATCTACAGGACGAGTAGTTAGCAGCAGTTTTTGTAGTGTTCTGGACAAAGTGGTTAGTTACTGAGTGTAGGTGTGTGTGTGCTTATATGAGGAGCGACGCTCACAACAGCGAGCCGAGCGCCGAGCGGCCAAAGCACAGCAAGTTGGCACACTAGGGAGCTCAGGTGGTGCATCTGCCGGTCATCTCAGTCAGGCAGCCCATGACACCTGGGTCTGTCCTGTGACCTCCTGTCGACGAGCCTTCGAAACTTCACGTGGCCTCGCGGTGCATATGGCCTGGCACAGGCGACGTGGTGACGTCACCGCCACTTAGTGGCGAAAGACGGTTGTTATTGACATCTACCATTTCCGACTGCGAGCGGGATATTCGCTCGATATACCAACGGGAGACTTGATTATACCGAATGAGATCGCGAACATCTGTTAACGGGGAGCCACCAGGGATATCGGTTAGCTGTCGTGTCACGGCCGGCGCATCGCGTCGAATGTAATTGGCTTTCCATCAATTTTTCAAAGGGCTGCTTTTTCTTGTTTGAGGGTTGAAAGCTGAGCGTAGTCATCTCGGTCAGGCGGCCCTTGACGCCTGGGTCTGTCCCGTTACCTCCTGTCGGCGAGCCTTCGATATTTCACGTGGCCTCGAGGTACACCTGGCCTGGTACAGGGGCCGTGGAGACGTCACCGCCGCTTAGTGGCGGAGGGCGATTGTTGTTGAACTCCAGAGTGATAACACCCCGACGCTTTCGTGAGCGTAGAGCGCCCTCTAGCCGACGCCGAGGCACCTTTACCCAACCGCCGCCTGCCCGCGCCTGGCCATTGGAAACCGCGCAGCCCGAAGCATTTACACAATTGGTGGCTGTACAGGATTAAGCGGTTTCTGAAAATGGATGGATGGATGGGTTACTCTTCAAACAGTGCCGGATTTAGACTTGGTGAGGCACTAAGCTATATATAAAGCTTTGAGGCCCCTTATTAAAAAAATACACCAGATGATCTCACGAAACTGGAAAACATATATGGCTTTTAATTACTTAATAGCAAGTTGAAAAATTCAACTATTTTTAAATTAATGTATTTACTGATTACATATTTATCATTTGGTTGGCTTGATCTCTATCATAGATTAAGTTTGGGCTTCAACATTTCGTTGGTTTGTAATTCAACCAATTCTTCTTGTTAGTGGATTTCTTGAACACTTAAAAATGGGTATAATACCAAATCTCGCATCTTCTTTGAGGCCCCTGCGGATTGTGAGGCCTTAAGCTGTTAGCTTGTTCAGCCCACGCCCTAAATCCGGTCCGAACCGCGAGTAACGTCCGGCCGTCGCGTGGGCGCCGCGTGCAAGGTGTGCGCGCTGCAGTGCGAGGGCTCCCGCGCCAAGGGACTCGAGTGGACCGGCTGCGGCCCGGAGTGGAACCCGGACGTCTCCCAGACCGGGGCGCCCGACAACCCCCTGCCAGGCGGCGGAGACGCCGACGGGAACGACAACCGAGACGGGGCCGGCCGTTCCGACGACGCCGCCGCCGCCGCCGCCGACGAAGTCACCCGTGACGACGGAGACGACGAGGAACTGGCGGGCGCCCTCAACCACCTGCTGTCTCGCGTCGCCAGCACTCTGCGCGACGACAGCGACCTCCGCCGACTGCAGCAGCAGCAGCAGCCGTCGGGCTTGTGGAAGCGCTACGGGGGCTTCGTGCGCTACAGCCGGCGGGCCGGCGCCGAGGAGACCGGCAGGCGAAGGCGCTACGGCGGATTCCTGCGCTTCGAGAAGAGCGCCGCCGCGCCGCCTGGGGGCTGGGGCGCCGACGCGGGCGAGCAGCGCCCGCGCAAGCGCTACGCCGACTTCATGAGGTACCAGAGGATGCCGGCGTCGGGCGAAGATGCGGCGACCATTGATCTGGAGGAGCAGCAGCAGCAGGAGGAGGACATGGCAGGGCCCGTCAAGCGCTACGCCGGCTTCATGAGATTCCAGAGGGTGCCAGCCTCGGAGTCGGCCATGCTCGACGTCGACAAGCAGCAGCAGGAGGAGGAGGATGTGGCAGGACCCGGTAAACGCTATGCCGGCTTCATGAGATTCCAGAGGATGTTGGACTCAGAATCGGGAATTCTGAACGGGCAGAAGCAGGAGGAGGAGGACATGGCAGGACCTGGCAAACGCTACGCCGGATTCATGAGATACCAGAGGTTGCCGGGCTCTGGTGCTGAAACAGGGATGCTCAACATTGATAATCAGGAAGGGGAGGAGGACATGGCAGAACCTAGCAAGCGCTACGCTGGCTTCATGAGATATCAGAGGGTGCCAGGCTCTGGTGCTGAATCGGGGCTGCTCAACATTGATAAGCCCGAGGAGGAGGAGGACATGGCAGGACCTGACAAACGCTATGCCGGCTTCATGAGATATCAGAGGATGTTGGACTCAGAATCGGGAATGCTGAACGGGCAGAAGCAGGAGGAGGACATGGCAGGACCTGGCAAGCGCTACGCCGGCTTCATGAGATACCAGAGGATGTTGGACTCAGAATCGGGAATGCTGAACGGGCAGAAGCAGGAGGAGGAGGACATGGCAGGACCTGGCAAGCGCTACGCCGGCTTCATGAGATACCAGAGGGTGCCGGGCTCCGGTGCTGAAGCGGGGATGCTCAATGTCGACAAGCCCGAGGAGAAGGAGGACGAGGACATGGCGGGACCTGGCAAGCGCTACGCCGGCTTCATGAGATACCAGCGGAGGGCGGACTCGGGCTCGGAGCCGGCGACGATCGACGCGGAGCGGCCGCAGCAGGACGACCGCGAGGAGGAGCACGACGACGACGACCAGAACCCGGCGGGCCCTCGCAAGCGCTACGGCGGCTTCGCCCGCTACGACAGGGCCGGCGTCGAACGCGGCGGCGTCCCGCGCGGGCGGTACGGCGGCATCCCGCGCGACGCCGAGACGCGCGCAGGCCAGGTCGGCGGAGCGCCGGGCCCCGGCAAGCGCTACGCCGGATTCATCCGGTACCGCCGGGCCGAGCCGCGCAAGCGCTACGGGGGCTTCGTCCGTTACGAGCGCTCGGCCGACGGGCTCGAGGAGCCCGACGCGGGGGGTAGCCGCGCCGGCTTCGCGACGCCCGGCCTGGCCGCGCGGCTGTAGGAGCGGCGAAGCGGCCGCGGGGTTTTCGGTCGAGGCCGGGCCCCCCCCCTTCGTGTTTCGTCCGTCGCATCGTCTCCCTCCCAGTCGTCTCCTCCGCGCCGGTGCCCTCGCCGCCGTCGCGGTGTGATGTCGCGGCGGAAGCCGCCCGTTCGTCGTCTGGTGTCGGGGGGCCCGCTTCTGGACGCCGCCGCCGCAGCTGATGCTGATGTCCCTCGTTTATTCCTGTCGCGCGCCGGCACGAGCCGAGTCTGCTGGACGCGGCGGGCCGGAGATAGCCGACGCGTCGGTATTTTAACGCGGACAGGAAATAGTGTGTCCGTTGTTTCTGGCCCGGCCTGTAGGATGAATCGCTCGATCGATCGGCGGGTGGCCGCGTGGTGCCGATGATTCGTCGTGTCGGAGCCAGGGGTGAAAGTAGTTCAGGTTTCTTACCGGTACGGTCGTACAGCCATCCTGCTTGCCCACCTGCGCCGTACAGAATACTTCGGCCGCTGTCTCACTGGTACGCCGTACCGGACCGTACTGGCTTACTTTCACCTCTGATCCGATCATTGAGCTCAGAACCGCTGAAGGCCTGAGGTCGAATCCTGGTTTCAGTGATAATCTGTATACGTTTGATTTTGAAGGCGCGATACCTGGAAGAATTGATCTTGAGAGCTGCTCTTTCGGGATAGCCGTGTCGAGCGTTCCCCGTCTCTACTTCGCGATGTTTCGCCTCCCACGTTGGAGGCATCGTTGGGTTTCTGAAGGGTTTAGCCGAAGGAAGTTGTGTTTTATAAATCTGCAGTGTACGTGTGTGTGTTTTAGTGATGTTCAAAGAGTTGTACAACATCACAAAACACACACGAACACTGCAGACATGTAAAAAAAAACACAACCCTTTTCAGTTAAACCATTTAGAGAAGTCTGATGATGTCTCCAACGTCGGGAGCAAAACGTCGCGAAGGAGAGAGGACGAACGCTCGACACGGCTATCCCGAGAGAACAGCTCTTGGGAGCAATTCTCATACATCGAGCCGTGAAAACCTACATCGATACATTACCTGAAAGGTTAATAACGCAATTTACGTATTTGTAAAACGTATTACATTGTGTTTTTAAAAGTACCGTTAGTGACAGAAGGACAGGTCCATTCTCTGTCTATCGAGGTCACTGCATTGCCGCTCTTCCGTAATCGAGTTAGATCATTATCTCTGAGTGGGAACGGGTCTAAGCCTGTCCAGGAGCAAATACGTGATTTAACAAACACTCCTCAACACTCACACCTAACAGCCACACCAACACCAATGCTGAACTCACCACACAGGTCACCAATACCATTACTAAACTCACCACACGGGTCACCAATACCAACGCGAAACCAATATCAAAACTAAACTCACCACTCACGAATTCCAACACTGAACCCACCACAGCCCAACAATATGAATGCCCAGATCTGGATATCTTTCGGACAAGATTGACAACCAACTACCTAGGAAAAACATATTTAAACAATGAAGCGAACATAGTGTTGAGTATGGTGTAGCAGTGGTTATTTGGCGTCAGGTGAGCAAATCCACAAGGCTCCCTTCATGGACCGGCTGTCGCGACGGGTTTGTATCGTGATCAACACCTTCCCAACGACGCGGTGGTGTTTACAACAGGGATCAACGATCGGGACATTTCAAAGTTTAGTTTAAAATAACCTGACCAAACCTTGAGTCATTTAAACCGGTTCTTGCTTTCATTACCGACATTTGCAAATGACGAGGAAAACCAAATTTGGCTCAAGATATCAAAAAAAACAAATAAAACTTGGATAATTATCCACTCGCGTTGATGACCAGTGGGGTTTGCGTCTAAGGCTGTCAGGGGTGAAAGTAACTTCAATTTCTAACCGGTACGTTCGTATCGCAACCCGCCTTCCCACCTGTACGGTACTTCGAGGCCGAGCTGAAAGACAACGATGTCCAGAGGCTGACCATCGTGCTTCGAAGAATCGCAAAGAAGAAGAAGGTACTGAATGCTTCGGAATGCTTCAGTCACTTTCTTAAGCCTGACCGGACCGGCTTACTTTCACCTCTGGCCTGTTCCCTCCTTTGGCTGCTGTACCTCTTGTTAGTCTCGACCGTCGGCCGTTATAATTTCTTGCCGCGTTACGTCACTGCATCGCGTTTTCTCCCACGGTCCACGGTGTAATTCCCAAGCATGCACCTCACCGCCGGCTTCTTTGGACACTGTTCATTAATCGGCTGACGACATCTTGATATGCAGAGGACTCCAGAGCTTGGGAAATTGTTGGCGCTGGCTCCTCTCGGAGATTGTGAGATTTGCATGAAAGACGTCATAGAAAACTAAACGTTATGTTCGGCGTGTGTTCCATAGTTGTGTCAAATGAATTAAACAAATTGCTGTCTACATTTGACACGTGGCTTTGTATAAATTATTGCTGAACAAAAATGCTAATTCCGTCGTGTAACGTTTTCGTTCGAGAAATGTAGAAACACATAATCGTGGGCTTTCCTCCAAGTTCACAATATGTCCAGAAATCCCACTCAGTTCAGGCGGCAATGGCAAAGATTCCCCATATAGCCTTTAACACACTGTTGGGGCAAGTGCAGTTAGCCAGCACCTTTTAAGGCTGGTCGGTCACCAGAGGGGGTGGGTGGCCAGCACCACGCCCAGTCACTGTTGGTCTCCCAAGTGCTGATGTTTACAAACCGCAGCAGGAACTAATTTACGGCTGAGTAGATCTAGGGGTAGGCCCAAGACCGGTTCAAATTATACACCAGTTATTGACCGTGAGCGGGAATCGAACTGGGGAACTCTGCCGGGTTCATAGCGCAGTGTGCTAACCACTGCGCCACCGCTCCTCCCCCACAAAGATGTAGATTTTCACGGTACAAGGTATGCGAATTACTCTCAAGAGCCGTTCTTTCGCCATAGCCGTGTCGAGCGTTCCTCCATCAGGCTAGCCTGAACAGCCCTCCAATCGCAACGTTTAACTGTATTTACATATGGTTTTTTTATTTGGTCAAACATGTGCAATAACTGTGTGTAAATGGTTATTTGTTTTGCTTGGTTAACGTGTTATTTTTATGTTTGAATTTATTTTCTTCAATTCGCGTGTTTGTGTCGCAGGAATCCCGTAAAGAGCTTGCAAGCTCACTGGGTATTTTTTTTTCTGCTGTAATAATACACGTCTATTTATGGTCACCTTTTTTGCCAGTGTACAGATAATGTAAACAATACACAAGGTTTTTACATTTTCTGGCAATGCTACAAGTGTGAAGATCTTAGAAACACCAAATGGACACCTTTTTGCAAAGGGTCCAGTTTGCAAGAAGCCGCACGTTTGTGGCAAAAAACACGCCAACAAAATGCAATGACAACATATGCATTGTCCTTGAAACTGATTGGACCACCGTAGAGACAGCTCTCTTCATGGCCTAGTATCAGTGTCGAGCCAAGTATTGTTTACATTATCTATCCAACGTGGGAGGCGAAACATCGCTAAGGACAGGGACGAACGCTCGGCACGGCTATCCCGAAAGCGCTGCTATTGAGAGAAACTCTATAAAACTCTGTGATCACATTTCGACCTGAGGGATCAGCCGACTGACACAGACATGAGTGTGCGCTTGAGTATTTCAAAGCCGACTTTATTTTTGCATTGATCGCTGGCAATCGCTTGTGAGGACTCGCCGTTGAGCCGTGCATTTGTTGTAAATATCGTGGCGAGTGTGGCTGCCCCGTGCCTGTCCGTGATTAAAACACCTCGTGTCGCTTGCCGTGTCTCGCTCATAAGCTAGTCGCGACCTCTGCTCGCTTACTGATGGGTCTATTTTAAAAGATGTGACATTCCTGGTGAATAAAGTGACGCTTTTGCCTGAATGCTTTCGGTTCTTTCTCTCTTTCTCACGTCGGTCAGTTTGTATTTAAGCTGGAAGGAACTGTTGAGCTGCGTAGCTCTTTTGAGTAGTTGGACAGCGGGGAGGGGTAAGTAAGTTACAACATATCAGTGCAGCGGGGGCAGTTTAGTCAGGGCGATTAACCTGGACGGTGTGTTTTTGGACTGTGAGACGAAACCGGAGTCTCATCTCATATAATTAATGGAAACCGCTTAATCTTATTACAGGGTCGCGGTGATCCGGAGCCCATCCCGGCAGACACAGGGCGTAAGGCAGGGCCATACCAAGCATGGGACGCCAGTCCATCACAGGGCACGGGGGGAAATTTAGTCCGTAGGCCACTCAACCTATGCAGCATCATATATTTGGACTGTGGGAGGAAACCGGAGTACGCCGGGAAAAACCCACGCGGGCAGAACATGCAAACTCTACACAGAAAGGCACCCGAGCCGGGATTGGAACACGGGAGCCTTCTCGCTGTGAGGCGGCAGCGCCACTCACTGAACTAGCCCAGAATATACCCCAGGTATAAAACAGGATAGACGTTGGTGGATAATCTGGCCTCGGGGGGTATGAAACAGCCGGGTATATTCTGGCCGGGGACGGAATAAAATCGGGTATCTTCTGGGCAGGGGTATATTCTGGCCTGTTACACCGGGAGTCGAACCAAGGTCCTTCTTGCTGTGAGGCGGCAGCGCTACTCACCGTGTCGCCCTCTGCGTGCTTTTTTTTTGTTGCCCGTTAAATGCTCCGATTGCCTTCAATGTTAATGGCTCCACAGGGGGGAAATTTATTCGCCGTATCGCTGCAGTCGCCGAGTCCAGCAGGACAGGTTTTTCTGGCTTTGCGAGTCGCCAATTAACTTCGCGGATAATTTCCTGAGGAAAGAAGCGTCGCGTCACGCGTTACAAACCGCGTGGTTGTGAGCCTCGCTCAGCAGTCATCCGTGTCGAGGATCGACCTCGCTTTTGAGCAGGGAGCTGTCCCGGCAAATCTGTAAGTTTTCACCGACTCAGTCATTCAACGTCGATGTTTTTTGCCGGTTACACACGTACACGATGGTTGCTCTTCAGAGCTGTTCTTTCGAGATAGCCGTGTCGAGCGATCTCCCTCGCTTCATCGCGACGTTTCGCCTCCCACGGAGGAATTATCAGGTGTGGGAGGCGAAACGTCGCGTAGGGTGAGAGAGCGCTCAGTGAGACGGCTATCCCGAAAGAACAGCTGTGAAGAGCAACCATCATGAATGGAGCCGTGCAAACCTACAACAGTACACAGTTACACGTACGATCCTTCTTTCTCTCGCTTAGTCTGTTTACCCCGTGCACGAAATGTCCCGGTTTCTGTGACTCCGAGGTGGCAAGGCTGAGTGAACGGCAAGTCTGGTGAATCTCAAACCAGGTGTCCGTAATAGTAATAATCTACTATTGTAACGCGTGGCGTATTTTCTCCGGGCGCGTTGCACCCGTTGATTCGGAGGCGCGGAGACACCCTGCTCAGTCGGTTTGTTGTGAGTTGGTGAAGAGGTGACTTTTTAAGAGTTTTTCTGAAGGCTGTGGGGGACTGTGTTCGACGCAATAGGTGCGGCAGGCTGTTCCAGGTTGTGGGTGCCGCGACAAAGAATCGTAACGCAGCCCGACACCGCCCTTGTCGGGCCCACGCTCAGCAATGGCCGCGGACACGTGTATATCCCGTCGAATCGTCCACGGGATCCGATCATTAATTAAGATCCCATCACAAAGAGTCTGTTTACGTTCGATCTTCTTCTTTGCGATTCTTCGAAGCACGATGGTCGTCAGCCTCTGGACATCGTTGTCTTTCAGCTCGGCCTCGATCGATGACAGTGTAATGATGTAGGTTTTCACGGCTCGATGCATGACAATTGCTTTCCCAAAGCTGTTCTTTCGGGATAGCCGTGTCGCGCACTGCCCCCTCTCTCCTTCGCGACGTTTCACCTCGCACTTTGGAGGCATCTGAGATGGAGTCTCAGCACGTCTGAGGATGCGTTGGTGTGCAATTATTATTAAGCGGCTACTAACGTCCCTCCGGTGCCCTGTGATGGACTGGCGTCCCATCATAGGTATAGCCATGGCGCACGGCCTGTGGTCTGTCGGCATAGGCTGCGGCTCACCGCGATCCTGTACTAGGATTAAGCTGTTTCTGACAATAGATGGGTGGCTGTTAATGAATTATAATGAACGGATGTGTAACGTTGTCAATTGCTGTAGCAACCACGGGTGTCCACCAGGGGACAGACTTGGCCCGTGAACCGTCAGTGGGGTATAATCGAAGCCTCCAGCCAGCGACAACAGGAATACGGGTAACGCACACTCACACCAAGGTGTGTATTGGACACGTAACGATGCAATGCGCGCTTGCTGTGACGAGTTGTGTTACCGTTGACAGAGATGTACTGATGTAGGATGAGAGACGTCAAACAAATGATGACATTGCAGTACCTGTTTAACCATGCGGGATTGTAGCCACTCATTCAAACGATTGGCGATTGAATGATCGATAGATCGATAGATTGTCATGAATCGAGCCGTGAAAACCCACATCAGTGCATTATTAGATATCCAGATGTACGTGTATTATTACAGCAGAAAATATCCAGTGAGCTTGAAAGCTCTGGAAGCGGGATAGCTGGGTGTGCAATTGTCATGGGTGGTTGTGCCAGTGTCGGTGATGGTGGTGATGTGTGTGTGATTTACGGTCGTCGGTATGACTGCTGTGCTGCTTGTGATTGACAATGCAGCATTGTGATGCCGTTCCTGCTGCTGATGTGATTTTACTTATTCACATCATTGGGCAGTTGAGCATATCAGATTTTAGCACAGGCGCCCATTTCACAATTTTCATTATAATTTAGTACACACTTGCCTTTGTAACATGTAATATTAATGGTTTTGAGCCAGCCAGCAGTTTGCTTGTGTTGGCACTTACGTGACTCGCAGCAATGTTTAGACCGCTATTAGGGGAGTAATATTGTTTTGTCAGGGTAATCATGACTCCACGATTCCAAGAACACATCAACACTCAGGCCAAATGTCGCACTCAGCGAACGTGTCCACGTGCGGACCTTTAGTCGATCAATCGCTGGATGCGGCCAGCGGTGTGTGATTACTTGACAGATATTCACCGCTCTGTTCAATACAGGATTGTGAAGGCGGGGAGCATTGAAGTGACGGCATAGAAGTACCGTACAATAGTGGATCTTGCTGTACTTGTCCGTGATCTTAGCACAGCCTAGGACAACCTGGCAACGCAGGGTCGGGACCCGGGTGACGTTTGCAAATTAAACTCTGGTCTAAACGTGACTCTTAAAACCAGGAATGAAAGTGACGTGTCGCAACCCCCATTCACCCCTCTACCGTCTTGAATGCTTCGGCGACTTTCTTTCCCGAATGTCGAACCGGACCGGATTACTTTAAAGTTTGCTTGAAACCCACCCAGACACTACAGGGGGTGGTCCAGATGTCTTGTGACCCCACCCCATTTAATTGACCCCTAACAATGATTTAATTTCTGTTTTACATAACCCTTATTTAGTTCAGATCGGTAACGTTTCCACGTGTCATTTTTTTAGACGGGGTTTTACACATCGCAGTAAATAGCCATCGGCATGGAAACAAAACATACACTTCTAGTGAAACAACCGGGGGGTCACAGGACATCTGGACCACCCTGTACATCAACGCTCAAGCCTCCGGGGGGGGGGGTCAGCTGTCGAGATGTGACGCGTTCGTGCGTGCCGATTCGGTCAGGTTGACGCGTCTCAGGCACGTGAACACCGCTCACGGGCAGCACCGCGGGGGGAACTTGAAACACGCGCGGGCACCTGTCAATAACATCCATTTCTGAGCGCCCTGCACTCGTTCCGATTGACGCGGCCTCCCAATGCTAACTCTGCCGGAAAGCGCCACCGGTTTCTGTGTGTGTAAAGATGGGCTTTTGTTATCGCTGTAAGGGGAGGGCAATGTCCTCGCACGGCTAGTCACCAGGAATCAATTGTGGCTTCACCCAGAGGCCGGCTTTCCTGGCTGCTGTGTGAGAAAGCGATGCTGTCAAATACAGCGAGACTCGTTCGTTCGCTCGTTCATTATCGCTACCCGCTTGGCGTCCCGTCATGGGTACAGCCCTGCATTGCGCCCTGCGTCTGCCGGGATAGGATCCGGCTGCACCGCCACGCTCTAATGAGCAGGCGTTTTTAACCGGTGGGTCGGGACACATCAGTGGGTCGCGAGCGCCACCTTGTGGTCTTGACGCGCAATGGGGTTGAGAAGGCCTCGTGGAGAGGAATAGCGAGGCTGTCCCAGGGTTGATGATGCGTCGATGGCGCGCGACGCAGAGGGACTCTTGGACATCGAACGCGTAGGGAGAGAAGTCATTACCTCACTGCTCATTCATCAGATAATCTGGCCCAGGCGCCTCGCCACCCCTCCCCTCTCTCCACGAACCTCTTTAGGCACCCATCCATCCACCCACCATCCATCCATCCACCCACCACCCACCCACCCAGCACCATTAACGTCTCTCCCCCCACAATCCCCGCAACTTTGTTCAACCTCTCTCTTCTATGAGCACACTGCCGCCCGCGAACGCTCACCCGCAATTGTGTCCACCGCTAGCACCGCCCACGGTACCACCCTTACCACCGTCAATCAGCATCACGACATCACCGTCCAATGCCACCGCCTACCCACCGTCACCCAACACTATCCACCCACCCAGCCACCATCGTTCACCGTCCAACAACAAACACGTCCATCAATCACCACCGTCACCCAACGCCACCACCGTCACCAGCCACCACCACCACCACAACCAAACCTCGCTTCACCCCAAAGCCACTGCCGGTTCGCTCTCTCTCCGTCTGTCGACCCCCCGCGGCTCTCCTATCCTATCCCCACCATCTCTCCCTCCCCCAGCACATCCTCTCCGCTGGGTTGAGGTTAACTCGGCATAGGCGGAGAAAGGAGCGAGCAAGCGAGCGCGCTGTGCAGACGCGCAGCCGGGCCGGGCTCTCTCTCTCTCTGCTTTCAATTCGCCTTTCCTTAATTTATTTTTATTCGGGCAGACCCGGCATAGCAGCACTGGAAACCGCCACAGCGCTGCGTTTCGTGACTGTCTTAGAGGGGAGAGTCGTCGAGAGGAAGAGGCGAGAGAGAACGAGGAAGAAGGAGCCGCTCGCGTTGTTCGATGCTGTTCCTCCTTCTCTAAGTGCAGCACCGCGCGTCCGCACTTCTGAATGGGGGTGCTCCGCGAGTGCAATCGTCGTGAAGTTCTCAGCTCGCTGCGTCGTCAGGATCGACTGAATTGACAACAACAGCCGGACGGTAGGACCAGAGGCGAAACGGAGTTAAGACGCGGTGCTTTTTAAGTATTAGTTTTTTTATTTTTGTATATACGAAAAACAAGCATCCTCCACCACCCCACAATATCGCCGCTGTGGAGCTACAACACCCGCCGCTGCATATTTGCTCTGCAAGAAGAGAAGGTGTCTGTGCGAGCTTGGCTCCCAGACGGCACAGCCCCACTGCCTTTGGATACAAACACACACACACCACACAAGCAACGCACTGTGACTACAGAGCGCTCCGGCCTGTTTGGGAGCAACTCTTTAGGAAGATACAGATGAATAGAGCGGAGCCTTCGCTCGTGTGCTAAAGGGGTTGGCTGTGGAAGCCAACGCCGTACAACTGCTGCAACTGCGATTCTTCCTGCGACTAACGGTGCGTCGGAAAGTACACTGGCTGGCGCCTATATGAACGAGCAAGTAAGTGGATCCCGTGTTTCATCTCTCTCTCTCGCTCTGCACACTCGTGCCCAGGCAAGCTGCAGGGGGGAAACGCTCCTTGTTGAAAAATGTGCCGAATTTAAATGACCAGGAGATTGATGTTCATCAGTACGTGTTCTGTTTTGTAGGGAGGGTAATGAAGGTGGTAATGATGGTTCTTATCTGGGCTTCAGCTCTCACTCGATAGATTTGTCCAAGCTGGCTAGCTGGCTGGCTTGGAGTAGGGATTAGAGGCATAAGGCACTCCCACGAGGGTACGGGTTACAGCAATCTGTTATGATCGTATGCAAAGGTACCCTGTATCATTAAGAGCATATTTTGCATACAGTATAGGTATTGCAATAATACAGTTTATAACGCGCGCAAATTCCACGCCTGGTCACGGACGAGACACGGAGGCGTAGCGAGGAAACCGCGGAGAGGCGTGGGGGGAAGGCAGCCACGCAGCCAGCCGGCGCCAACATTGTGCCAGTCACTGCGTCCTGTATATTAAGGTGCTATCGGCCAATTAATTCGTGTAAAGGACGAAGCAAGGT
The DNA here is from genome assembly GCA_036362915.1 of Geotria australis. Taxonomy (NCBI): domain Eukaryota; kingdom Metazoa; phylum Chordata; class Hyperoartia; order Petromyzontiformes; family Geotriidae; genus Geotria; species Geotria australis. The sequence continues at coordinate 4,368,177 of JAZEWU010000036.1, forward strand.
GAGATTAACGGCATTCAGCGACTGTCACGGCTGATGGAGTTTGCGGCGATGGGGATGTTAATGAGAACACACGAACACCTTTGGCTATCGGCACAGCGGGTTTGATTCCGGGCTGGGGTGGTTTGTCTGTGTGGAGTTCGTGTTCTTTCCCTCTCCGCGTTGTTTTTCGCCGGGTACTCCGGTTTCCTCCCACAGCTCGGAAATATAAGCACCGTACGGCTGCTGACAATGTACAGATGACGCGCTGTCTTGAAAATGTTGGCACCGGCTTACCACGAGGCTGCCTTCCGGACGCCCTGCTCTCTGCAGTTCCTCTTGCTTCGGAGTGCACGAAATCTATACATTAATGTCAGGGTAAATTGCTTGAAAACGCTCGATGCACTGATCAACACGCTGTGTGTTGGTGTCGAACACAGCCGTGAAGAGTCGGAAGCCATCGGTGAGGAGCTTTATGTGTCGTAATGTGATGGTTATAATAATAATAAAAGCATTTATAGAGCGCCTTTCACCCGAGGGTCACAAAGCGCTGCACAGGGCTGCGGAGAGAACGGCAAGCCAACAACGCCCTGTGGATGGACTGGCGTCCCATCCTGGGCATAGCCCTGCCTTGCGCCCGGTGTCTGTCGGGATAGGCTCCGGCTCACCGCAACCCTGGACGACAATAATTTTGGCATTAAAAAAAAACCACCACGCGGCTTAACCCAACAACAAACGTGAATCTGAGAGACTTGTTAAAAAGCCCGCACTGTTGACGCGAACCACCAATGAATAAAGAACAATTGGAAACAAAGGACAATCAGGAATGGCAGTACGAATACAGGACAATGGAAATTCTTCCAGCGGCGGCAGCCTGGCGCGGTGAGAAGCGCTGCCTCCTCGCAGCAAGAAACACCCGGGTTCGAATCGGGGCACGGGTAGCTTTAGGAGTGGAGTTTGTATTGTTCACCCTGTGTGCGCGTGGGTTTTCGCCGGGCACTCCGGTTTCCTCCCACAGTCTAAAGACATGTTGCTGCATAGGGTTAATTGGCCCGCTGACTAAATTGTCCCCGGTGCCCTGTGATGGACTAGCGTCCCATGATGGGTATAACCCTGCCTTGCTTCTTGTGTCTGCTGGGATAGGCTCCAGCTCACCGCGACCCTGTAGAGGATTAAGCGGTTTCTGACAATGGACGGATGATGGCTGCTCTTCACAGCTGTTTTGTCGGGATAGCCGTGTCGAGCGATCTATCTCTATTTCTCTCTTCCTCGCGAAATTTCGCCTCCCACGTTGGAATCGTCATCAGACGTGTGGAGACTAAATGTCGTGCCGGAGAGAGGCAGATCGCTCAGTGACACGGCTATCCCGAAAAAACCCCACCTCCGAAGAGCACCCATCACGAATCGAGCCGTGAAAACCTTACACCAGTACAATGGACGAACGGATGAAAACAAAGAACAATCAGGAATG
>JAZEWU010000036.1:4388548-4402197 GCA_036362915.1 Geotria australis
TTGTTTATGACGTGATTTAAAATATTAATCTCCCATCAACCAAACATTGTTCGAAAAAACCCATCTCCCCTCATATCCTCAGCCAATAACACGTTCGCTTGCTCACATTGCTGCCCTAGTAGATTTTGGCTCATCACTAGGACTGTGTTTCATTGTACAAATTGTCTATAACAAGATTAATTCTCGCCAAAGTACAGAACCGGCATCTGCATTGATGAAGACGACGGATGATAAATACGAACGCTATATTTCAACCCGAATAATTCGCTGTTCTTGGAATTATTTCTCTGCATCGCGTGCATATCATCCATCCGTTGTCAAAAACCGCTTAATCCTATTACAGGGTTGCGGTGAGCCGGAGCCTATCCCGGCATACAGTGTTATCCCCAGGATGGGACGCCGGTCTATCACAGGGTACTGGGGGAAACTTAGTCAGCAGGCCAATTAACCGATACAGCAGCATGTTTTTGGACTGTGGGAGGAAACCGGATTCCCCGGCGAAAACCCACTCGGACACGGGGAGAACATGCAAACTCCGCACAGAAAGGCACCCGAGCCGGGAATCGAACCCGGGACCGTATTGCTTTGAGGCGCGCCCTGTTCTAAGGCAGCTTTACCAATTTAAAATTGTGGGCTTTAAAAAAATAATCTGTGTCTGCGCACGACTGCCAAAAAATGCCCTTATCGCGTTTGTTTTTCGCTCCACTGTTAAGAAGGCTGACCGACCTCTGAGCGAATCCTAGCCGCTAACGGGGGGGGGATGAGTGGTGGAGGGCGCGTCACATCGATGAGCGGGGTTTCACTGCGAGTCGCCGATTCGGAGGCCGGCGGGCGCTCACGGTCGAGACGAAGCCACGAAAACATCGTGGTCACGCGATAACGATCGGTCGGCGCACAGCGCGCCTCGGCCTTGCGCTCGCCTTGCCGGGCCCTGCCCGTAAAGTGCAGATGAATTGATTTGCTCTTTATTTATTTGATTTATGCTCGGCGCAGCCTGGGGTGGGGGCAGGGGTCATTAATTAGGAAAGAAGTAAATAAATGAGTACCGTCAAATCTCGATTGCAATAGGCGCCTATGTAAAATATGCACCCCAAACTTTGAGTTTCATCCATCCATCCATTTTCTAAACCGCTGGTCCTGGTGAGGGTCGCGGTGGCAGCAGTCCACGGAGAGTGGACCAGACATCCCTTTCATCGTAATATAAAAAAAAGTTATAATCCAATGTGTAATACGCACCTATAATTTCAAATTTGGTCACTTTAAAAAAATAAGCGTGTTCCAATGCCGACGTCTCTAGGCCTACAGCTATAATTCGTGGCGTGATAGGAAACGAGAGACAGATCAATGGCGCCCGGCATTCGTTACCGTGTTTGAAGTTCAACGGATTTGAAATTTTTATCACGGTGACTTTTACGTTTAAGAATTAAGAACTATGAATACTTTCAACGCTGCTTTTATAGAGAATTATAACCATTGAGAATTAGGGTTTTTTTTAATTACACTTATGTATAATACGCGCCCTGCTTTTAAGATGACTTTTTGGTGAAAAGAAAGTGCGTTTTTTCACGGTCAATATTTCACGGTGTATAAACGAAACAAGAGACCGCCCGCACGCACGCACGCAACGCGCGCAGTACACGCGATTTGATTTGTCGCCGCGCAACTGGGTCGATCAAGGTTTATCCGGGGTGAATTGAAATGTTGAAGCAATTTTGCCGCTAATCTGAAGCGAGGTCCGTTCATCTGTGTTGACGGAAGCCTCGGGTTGAGGGGGGCATTTGAGGAGACCGCGGTACACCCCACACCACGCCGCTCTCCCTCGCACACCATGGGGGGGGGATGGAGGCGTCACCACGGGGGGTGGTGGTTATTGTCAGTTCGTGGCTCTTAATGCTGGGAAATTAAATGACCGTTCCATGTAGGCTTGGCACGGCTCGCTGTATGAGAATTGCTCCCCATAACTGGTTTTTTTTCAGAACAGCCTTGTCGAGCGTTCCTTCTCTGCCCTTCGCGACTTTTCAACACATTCAAGACTGCCAAGAGGAGATTTATAATTATACAATCGATTATGTTTCCTGCAATGCCCTTTCTTCATAGCTGAGAGAAGGGCAATAATAATTTTGTGTTTGTTTACCGTTAATAAGCTGTCCATTAATCCTTCTTCTTCTTCTTTGCGATTTTTCGAAGCACGATGGTCAGCTTCTGGACATCGTTGTCTTTCAGCTCAGCCTCGAAGTGTTTGGTAGAATTCGCAGGCAATACCAAGTATTACCTGACAGGGATCGCGACGTGAACGCTTCTACCTTGACCCCCATTAATCCTTTAAATCCTTTAAAATCCCTCCACAAACAAAGCGAAGGGTAGCATGGTGGCACGGTGAGTAGCGCTGCAAGAAGGACCTGGGTTTGATTCTCAGCTCGGGTGCCTTTCTGTGTGGTGTTTTCACGTTCTCTCCGTGTCTGCGTGGGTTTTCGTCGGTCACTCCGGTTTCCTCCCAAATTCCAAAGACATGCTGCTTTATACTTTAATAGTCCTGACGAGGTTGCCACCCAGTGTCTTACGATGGACCGGAATCCCATCCAGGGGTATAGAACCAAGTTATCTACAAACTTGCTTACCCCTCCCCGCTGTACAACTGTTCAAAATAGCTACATGGTTCAACGGTTCCTTCCAATTCAATTGAATTCAACTTTATTGTCAATTCTGCCATATGTACAGGACATGTAGAGGATCGAAATGCCGTTTCTCTCAGACCCCGATGTTGGCATATACATGGACTGAAACACAACTACAAGGGTTTAAAAATACTAGGATTAAAAAAAATACAAAATACTAGCCATTTTTTTTTTCCAGCTCGGTTAAAAACTTCCTGACCAAACGCGACGTGTGTTGCGTGATGGCGAAGCGCGTTTGCGAACATCCGCTCTCCTCCAGAATTCCGCGCCGATTGATGAGCGCCGCTTGGGTTCGCCGTAAATCATCGCCGTTAAGGAGGGGGCCGCTGATGGCCGCGTCTGCACATCGAGTCTCTCTCGCTCTCTCTGCTCTCCCAAGATCCTGGGTTCAAGCTACGGCCAGATGAGAGAGGGGAGCGGGGTAGAGAAAGTCTAGTGCCGAAGCAGATCTTATCTGTGAAGTGTGGTGTACTATATTTCACGCTGACCATTCCAGTGGAAAGAATAACTTTGGACGGAGCCTATAGGCAGGATGGCGCGGTGGTAACATCTGCGCCTCGCAGAAAAAGTCCTGCACGAGGCGGTTCGATTCCCGCCTTGGACGCCTTTCTGTGTGGAGTTTGTGTGTTCTCTCCCCCTGTTCTGCGTGGGTTTCCTCCGGGTTCTCCAGTTTCCTCCCACAACTTAAAAAAAAACACTCATTAATTTATTTGGCCAATAACATATGTTATGTTATTAACATATATTAAAAAAACCCCAAAAAAAGTATTGCTGATTTTCCGTGCTCTGTCGTTGTTGACATGTCGTTCTCTCTGCAGCTTTGTGCAGCGCTTTGTGACCCTCGGGTGAAAGGCGCTATATAAATGCTATTATTATTATGTTATTGGCCAAATAATTAATTGGCGCCGGCTAACGGGTGGCTGCCTTCCCCCCCTCTCCCTTGCTTTTCTGCGCTTTCCAAGCGCCTCTGAGTCGTTCTCTCTTCGAATGAACACCTCCGAAATTTAATTAATATGTGCCACGCGTTATACATCTATCCATTCATCCATCGTCAGAAACTGCTTAACCTCGTAGAGGGTCGCGGTGAGCCGGAGCCTATCCCGGCAGACTCAGGGCGCAAGGCAGGGCTACACCCAGGATGGGACACCAGTCCATCTCAAGTCGTTATAAATTGTATTTCTCACTATTATTATTATAGCAGACTCACAAGGGCCTGCCAGCGCTCAAGGGGTCTACAGTTCGTGAGGTCAGAGTTCAGGGAGGCTGGCGACAGGCGATGACGTTCGGGGAAGGGGACACTGTGTTCCCTAAACTGCAGAGCAGCAAAAACAAAACTTAAAAACCTGGCTTCCACTCTTGAGAGAATGCATGCGCTCTTGAAAAACTACCTCACCATAAATCTCCCCAGATTTGGGGTCATGTAAGGATTATTATTATTGAGCAGATGTGCGCCAACATCTGCTTCGTCTATTCACAGTTAGTACATTATACTCGGGATGTTTATTTAATGTCTCATTTTATTACTCGGACTGTGTCGCACGTGGAATCATTGGAATGAGGTTTTTGCGCTGTGTTCCGAGTCGTGGCGCGAGTGGTTATCACGCGGCGCTGTGAAGCCCGTGACCCGAGTTTGATTTCCAGCCACGGCTGATTTTCCGTGCTCTGTCGTTGTTGACATGTCGTTCTCTCTGCAGCTTTGTGCAGCGCTTTGTGACCCTCGGGTGAAAGGCGCTATATAAATGCTATTATTATTATTATAACAGCACCGGTCCTGACCTTCATCCAGTGGTGAATTGAGAGTGGCATGAACGCTGAGTTCAATAAAAATGCAAAGAACTGTGTAAAGAAATGGGAATCTGTAATTTAACCATCGTGCTTCGAAGAATCGCAACTTAACCATCGCCTCACAGCAAGAAGGTTCCTGGTTCGATTCCCAATCCTGGTGCCTTTCTACGTGTAATTAGTCTGTCCTGCCCTCGTCTGTGTGGGTTTTCGCCGGGTACTCTGGTTTCCTCCCAGAGTCCAAATACATGCTGCTTGCCTATGTTAATTGGCCTGCTGACTAAATCACCCCCGGTGCTCTGCGATGGACTGGCGTCCCATCCTGGGAATCCCTGCCGTGCACTCTGTGTCTGCCGGGATAGGCTCCGGCTCACCGCGACCCTGTACAGGATTAATCTGGGGAATGATAATGAATGTAACGATTCAATCCTCCGCATTTTCCGGGTCATGACTTGATCATGAATCAATTCCGCTTTTTAAGAGCGTGGTAAATAGTATCGCCCTGAGTCACTGCACAGGTCACATTGCCGTGTTTCGCACAATGCTCACGAACAGAAAATATTGATAGCGAGCGGAGAAATCGATATTAAGTCTCGCATTATCGCACTAAAGCCTGCACACGGACGACACATTTGCATATTGGTGCGCTGTGAGAATACTCCAGTGGTGCAGGGCCTGCGTGTGTGTGGTTATTGCAAACGTGATGCCTTGTGAAAGGTGTATACCCTGGTGTTTGAACATCGTAACAGCTGCTGGATTACTACGTTCATTATGTTTTCGTGATCCGTACCGTGGCAAAAAGGTCGCAATCGTTGGCACAGCGAGCTGTAAACCTTGCGGCCGCTGTTCGAGTCCCCGCAGTGGTGAGTGATATCTGACCGGTAGGGTCTTCCGATTACCAATTCGCTCTGAGAGCGGGGACGTACGGTCGAAAATCGCCCACGACCACAAAGCACGCGATGGCCTTCATCCGGCAAACGGCTGTCATTTTTCTTCTAACGCCAACGCACTGCGTATAGTCACGTTGCTGGTCACGCATCCCCCAAATATACCGCGTTGACCTTCATAGGTGCTACTCGCTAACGGCACTTGAACCTACAGTCTGTTAAAGCGACAAGCCGGATCTTTGTTGCGTGTGTCTTTGGTGCTTGAATTGAAAGGCACCGGGCCAGACGTTATCTGAACACACTGTATTATATATTGTGGTTACGTTGGCGGTGTCGCTTTATGGTGATTCGGCATTTATTTACAAACGTTGGCAGTAACGGTTCAGCTATCTTTTTATGAGTCAGTTTCCATCCGCGTCATTGCGCGCGCGTGTGCGTCCGTAATTGCGGGTAGCAGCGGTGTGGCGATTAACATCCTGCGTGATGAACCAGGTGACCCGAGAGTTGAATCTCGCTCAAGGTCAACACCACTGGCGATTTTCCAAACCGGTCCTGGGCCCTCCCCTAGGTCTAATCGGCCTCGAACGAGTAGCTGTTGTGGTGTGTGTAAACATTGCTACTAGGGAGACAAAGGCGGCCGGGTGTGGTGCCGGCCACCCACCCCCTAATGTCCCGTGCTGGCCTTCATCAGTGCTACTCGATAACAGTGCTACTCGATAACAGCACTTGTATATCGTTGTGCAGGCATGCAGACTGTGCTGACCATGCATGCAAGCAGAGAATGTCACAAATCAGAGGCCATCCGAATGTTTTGACAAATGCTAAGACGCATCGCCCCAGCCCTATTGTTGGGCTCACCCTGGCGCCCGTCTGTGTGCGCTGCTAAACGTCCAACAACGTTTGCCCGTGGCACCGAAAGGTGCCCGCCGAGATGAAACCACAAAGCATATCGACAATTGTCTCGTGTTCACGTACACTCCTGTCCTCGCACGGGGTTTAAACGACCTTCACGACGCGTGTGTGTGTGTGTGTGTGCGATTGATGTTATAATGAAGGGCAGAAGTAACACAGGCTCTGTTGCTTTAAAACTGTACGCTGGGCTGTTGTGTTTGGATGAAGGTTGTTCCGGCCTTGCTGGTGCTGCTGTGTGCTTGTCTCTCTCTCTCGCTCGCTCTCCCTCGCTCTCCCTCGCTCGCTCCACGCTGAGAGTCCTGTCTGTGTGCGTCGGCGTCGTTGGCAGGCGTTCCTGCAGCGGATGAGGCAGTGCGCGGCGGCCAAGACCGACAAGCACATCACGGAAGAGACCATCGCGGTGAGTCGATCCCGCGGGTCGCGCGCGGCGGGGGGTGCTTCGCGTCGCGCTCCGTCCCGCGCCACATAGATCTAGAGATAAATAATGACGACATCGTTTTATATAGCGCCTTTCACCCGAGGGTCGCAAAGCGCTGCACAGGGCTGTGGAGAGAACGGCACGGTTTATTATTGCACAGAAATCCGGGAGAAGCTCGGAGTAGAGTTCTCTGCTCCTTCGGATTGAGAGGGAGCCAGTTGAGGTGGTTCGGGCATCTGGTAAGGATGCCCCCCTGGAAGGCTTCCCCTGGAAGTCTACCGGGCACGGCCCACTGAGCGGAGGCCTAGAGGCTGAAGGAGAGAGCCGGAACGCTCGGCGAGACGGCTATCGCAAAAGAACAGCTCTGAAGAGCAGTTCTCTCGATTGCCACGCGGTCATCTTTTAGCCATTATCCACGATCCATATTTCATACGCGCACTGTATCTGACCCTTTCATATTTGAATTATTAAAATAATTTTTTTATTAAAATAATTTTTTTGCAGGGACGGTGCGGCGGTTTAGTGTGATTTTTAAAGAGTTAAAAGCAGAACTCCGTACACGCATTCAAATATTTCCTTAAAATTTCGCCGCGCTCGTTTATCTCTCAGCAGTCCTCCAGGGCGGACGTGGTGTGTTTGAGAGAGAGGGTAAATTAAACACGTCGCATGCACCATTCTGAATCGGCCAAGCATCGCAGCGCCGCAACCTCCCGTGGCTATCCCGGATAAACACGTGTTGCTGTCATATAAATATCCGCTGCGGTGTCATGGCTAGCGCGCTGGACTTGCAATCCGGAGCTTGCCAGTTCCTCCCGTTGTGGCGGCTGACACGACAAGATTCTTAAATCACACCCACCCACCCACCTCTTTCCACAAAGCAGTGGAAGTGGGTAATCAGGATTGCGCTTAAGAGCTGATGTTTTGGCCACTTTGGAGGCATCGTCGTATATCATTCGTTCAATCGTTGTCAGAAACCGCTTTAATCCTGTACAGGGTCGCGGCTGAGCCGGAGCCTATCCCGGCAGACACAAGGCGCAAGGCAGGGCTATAGCTAGGATAGGACGCCAATCCATCACATGGCACTGGGGGCGATTTAGTCAGCAGGAAACCGGAGTGCCCGGCGAAAACCCACGCGGACACGGGGAGAACATCCACACAGAAAGGCCCCCGAGCCGGGATTCAAACCCGGGCTCTTCTTGTCTGTGAGGCAGCATCGCTACTCACCGCGCGACCCCATCATACATTAATAATTTGCTCTAATCCGTTTGAAGGCGTGAAACCAACACGTGCGTAACGTGCTTAATACGCTTCGGTTTTCACACTTGGTTGGTGCTCCCTCGCGCGTGCACGCTCGCGCGGCGCGCTCTGATAATTGAGCGAATCCTCGTTAATGCGAACTAATTCCGTCCATTTAAGCAAAATCTCATTAATAAAACATGCCAACGTTTTGACTCGGCACACGTGCAGCTGCTGCCGGTGCTGGTGTCCATGCACGCACACAGATTACTCCGGGGAGAGCAATGTGCGATGTGTTATTTAGTTTAATTTATTACGCTGCTTCGGCCTGGATCGCATCGCTGAGCCTCGACACACAAACGCAGGAGGGTCCTGCCGAGTTTTCGCAGTCGTGGGCGATGCTGCCGCGTGTAATCCCGCTTGATGAACCTGCAAGCACGTTTTCACGTTTGGGATGTTTTGGCCAATACCAGTTTTATTTAGTTGTGGAAGCAAACCGTAGAGCCCGGTGGAAACCCACGCAAAAGAGGGGGGAAGAACATACAATTTCCAGACAGAAAGGAGCCCGTGTCGGGAATCGAACACAGGCATTTCTAGCTTTGAGGCACAAGTATTACCACTGCACCATCGTTCCGCCTGGTACAAATATAGGACGACGGAACCATGTGATCTGAAATGCTCGCAGAATTTCGAAGCAGCGCCATGTAACAACAGCGCCGTGTATATCATCAACTTTGTTCTACATTTTCGAGTTGAGCGACCAGTAGTCAGCTGTTCTTTCAGGATTCTGGGTCAATCCGTTGTGTTCCTTTGTATCTGCCAGATAGTGGATGTGTGTGTATTATTCTTGTGTTATGTAGGTCAATTGCCTTTGGGCATAAGGTTTCTTAGTGGTGTGGAATTATGTTTAGTGTACTGTACACGCAGTGTGGCGTTTGTTAAAAGCTCGTTTGGAAATGGCCAAGTAACCCAGGGGTCAGACCACTGGGACGTTGAGATTCCACAGTTCGAATCTGGGTTTCAGCTACCGCGATTCAAACTGCTTTCTCATAAAAATATAAAAATAACTATTTAATCAAATAGATAGGTGTTTATTATTACAGCAGAAAAATAAACAGTAAAAATAACTACATTGCACACAAGTGACCACATTGTGAGGGGTGAGTGATGGTGACTATCAGGGAGTGTGAGTTGTGAGGAAATATAAATTGTGAGCCAGAGTGACGGTCAAAGAGAGGGAGTGTGAATTTATGAGAGGGAGTGTAATCTGTGAGTGGGAGCATGACTCGTGAGTGACGGCAAATGAGAGGAGCAATGTGAGTTGTGAGGGGGAGTGCGGCAGGGTGGCGCAGTGGTAACATCCGCGCCTCACAGAAAGAATGGTCTTGCCCAACCAGGTTCGATTCCCGCCTTGGGCACCTTTCTCTGTGGAGTTTGTGTGTTCTCCCCCTGTTCTGCGTGGGTTTCTTCCGGGCTCTCCGGTTTCCTCCCACAACTTGAAAAAAAAACACTCGTTAATCAGTTGGCCGATAACATATAGGAAGCAGTATGTGGTGGCAATATGGCGCCGGCTAACCGCCTGGCTGCTTCCTCCGCCTCTCTGCGCTTTCCTCGTGCCTCCGAGTCGTTCTCTCGTCGAATGAACACCTTCGACATTGAACGAATAAATGCGTCTCTCTCCCGCGCGCGCGCGCAGGTCCTCTTCTCCAACGTGGAGGAGCTCCTCTCCGTGCACCGGGACTTCCTGTCGGCCATCGAGCAGTGCTTGCAACCCGAGCCGCTGCCCAACCACCAGCTGGGAGCGTGCTTCATTCACTTCGTACGTCGCGACCTCGCGCCCCGCGGCGCGCTTCCATCTCGCGCCGCTCCCACCCGCCTGCCGCCCGGTCGCCGTGAGCTTTGGCGCGCGGGCTCGCGCGCTCGGAGCTCGATCGGCGATCGAAGCCGCGGACGTTTCGCCGGGCGTTGGCGGCCGCGGGAACGGTGTGGCGCGGAATTACTTGTGAGCGGGCATTGCGCGCGTAACTCTCGCGGGCCTCTTTGTACAGGAGGGTGGGTCCCTGCATTGGCTTATTATCTTGAAGATATTTTCAGCCAATTAATGACGGGTGCTTGTTATTATTAATGACACGTGGGAGGGAACTGCAGCGACTAGGACAAAACCGACGCGGGCAAGGGGGCAACACTCGATCCCCACGCAGACGTAAAAAGATGGCGATTGGTTGGCTTGCCGGTACCGGCTTCACCTGGTGAGCCAGGGTACTGCATTTCTGCAGCAGAATTAAAAAAACTAAAAATTTGAATCTATCGCGGGATTAGCGACGCCAGCAACACGCCGGTCACGGTGAGATCCGTTCTTTCGGGATAGCCGTGTCGAGCGCGCTCCCTCTCTCCTTCCCAACGTTTCGCCTCCCATGTTGGAAGCATCATCGGGCGAAAAGTCGCGAGGTAGAGAGGGGGAGCGCACAGTGACACGGCTGTCTCGAGAAAGAACAGCTCTGAAGAGCAACCGTCGCGAATCGAGCCGCGAAAACCTACACCGGCACGGTGAGATCCGTTCGGCAACTGGCGGTCGCGTGACCGTCGCTCTTTACGCTTCCCGGCGTTTCGCGGCCGTGACGCGGCAACACGTGCAGCGCATCAAACCCGAAGCCTCCGAACCAGGAAACGCGGAGGGCAAGGGAGTAATAAAAATAATATCGGTGAGCAGCTCCGTTCCACCGCCGCGCGTCAGACCGGAGCTCACCGGGCTGTGTTTGTTTGTCTTGGTGCGCAACGGTGAGGGCAAAATGGTTTTAATTAGGAACGGGGGTCCTCCTTCGCGTCGACGTAGGTTTTCACGGTTCGACGCGTGAGGTCCGCTCGTAAGAGCTGCTCGCCACGACCATCCCAAAAGAGCAGCTCTTACGGGCCCCTCCGTTTGTGCTAGTGTGAAAGTAACCGAGCAAACCGGGGTCGGACCAGATTAATTGTGGGAATGAAAGTTTTATTTTTCCTTAATTTTTAAGCTGGGAATTATTTTTTTTTAAAAGCCAGTCTTGGCAAGTAACTCCCGCGAGTGGCGGCTGTGAAGAGAAACCTGGGCACGAACAATAACGGGAATGAAAACGTTTATTACCGCTGGGAGTTTAATTTAACGAGAAGAGGAAATAGGTGGGAGGGCACTGAGAAAGGTTCGCCTGTCACTCGTTCGATTTGGCGGACTCGAAACGCGGAGCACCTGGCTTCTGCTTCCCCACGCTGCAGCCACATGTGGTGTGCGCTGATTGGCAAACTTCTGCTAACGAGGGGAACGAGTGAGCGAAAGAGAGAGTTGTTAGTGTGGTGGCAGATAATAATAATAATTTTTTCAATGTTTAAAGCGCCTTATATATATAAAAAAAAACTCAGGTCGTGATACGGGACGATATACACACAATGACAATAAAAGCTTTCATTTTTTTTCCCCCACTAAAATCAAAATGCAATCTAAAGCGGGATAAATATTGTCATCGTTTCCTGATGAGTGGCAAGTCTCAGCGAAACGTCGGTACCATCTTTGAAGGTAAGTGCTGTGTGTGCTCGCTCGTTTTCTCCAACATATCGACGGGTGTACAGGACAAATAGAGGATCGAAATGCCGTTTCTCTCAGACCCCATTAATTGGCCAATGACATAACACAGGGTTCCATTTAAATGGGACACGCTCTATACAGTACATGATGCAGTATCTGGCGGGTTGGCGGCGGCTTACCCGCGTTGCTGCCTCCCCCCCACTTCTCTTTCACTGCTGGGCCTTGGGTGAATGGCACTGGATGGATTATTATTATTATTATGGTCTGTGCCCTAATTTGACATCGTCTCGTTTCTGCAGAAGGAGAAGTTTCGGATCTACGAGGAGTACTGCAGCAACCATGAGAAGGCCCTGCGGCTCTACCTGGAGCTCAACAAGATCCCCTCCGTGCGGGCGTTCTTCGTGGTGAGTGGGATCCAAGCGTTTTCCTCTCGCACGGCTCGTGTTGACGTCGAGCGAGGTTGCACAACATACGGCCCCGCGGGTCAGGTCTGGCCCGGTGATACATTGTAACCGGCCCCCTAAAAACAAATAAAAATAAATTACTGATGTAGGTTTGAAGCCTGATGATGCTTCCAACGTGGGGAGGTGAAACGGCACGGGGTAGAGAGGGAGATCGCTCGACACGGCTATCCCGAAAGAACAGCTCTGAAGAGCAACCATCAAAAAATGAATTATTTTGTATTGAAAACAATTTAATAGGTGTCTGGCCTACGTTAAAATCCACTCGTATTTTGACACAGGCCTATGCCGCTATATCCGCTGCAAATGTTCTGGGTGCCTGGAAGGGAAGCGGGGAATTCGTAGAGGGAGCAAGGAGGTCATGACCAGTCTATGGCCCTTTGGTTATTCGATCTGGAACTGGCCCTCATGAAATATAAGTCGAGGGGTGAAAGCAAGTTCAGTTTCTTCCCCTACCACTTCCCACCTCCGCTGCCATACATCCATCCATCCGTCCATTTTCTAAACCGCTTGTCCTGGTGAGGGTCGCGGTGACAGCAGTTCAAGGAGAGTGGACCAGAGAAGGCAGCTGTCCTGGGAAATCTATATATTTTCATAGAACAAGTAATTTATTCAAAGTCAAGTTTGTCGCCAGTTACACAGGGTGGTACAGTCCCGTCTCTCTATTTATTCTGTTTACCCGCACGCGATATATCCCGGTTTCGCTTTTCTCTCTCCGTTCTCACCGTGCCGTGCACATTTATTCCGAACGCTTTCTCTCACCGGTAAGCCCGTACCGGACCGGACCGGCTCACTTTCACCTCCGGCAACAAACCATGATTTAACACCGAGGTAGTTGAACCCCCCCCAGACGATTCGCGTCCGGATCAGCGGAGCGCGGTGCGTCGCTGGCGGGCGCTGCTTCCGTCGTGCTCGCGAATCGGGTCGTTGAGTCGCGGTACTTTCCACGGTCTCGTCCGCGTGACCGCAGCCGCCGCGCGCTGCCGGAGAGGTTTTGAAAACTTTCCGCTCGCGCTTCGAGTTTTTCCGCATCTGCTGCCCGCGACCGGTGCGGATGCGGCGTTTGGCGATGTGGCCCGTGGGCCCTGCGGAAGATTGAGGCCGGAGATCGGAGATCTTCTGCATCGGTGACTTTTTTTGCGAACTTTGGATTGCAAGCGTTGTTATCGTCAGGGGGTTGAAGTCGCGTCGTTTTAAGGTTTAGGGTGCGAGTCGAACGGGGCTTGCGTGGCTTCAAGCGGTGGCGAAGAGGCGGGCATCGTGAATATCATCAAGCGGGTGATTGAGCGAGTGATCGGGGGGGAGAGAGAGCGAGTGGGTGGCTGAGCGAGCAGAATTATAGAGAGGAGAGGCACATCCCAGCTGTGAGTGTTCGCGGCCGCCCAGACCCAACCCGATCTCCCGCGTCACGCCGCACATGCGGTCACTCGGTTTGGTTTCCTCCCAGGTGTTGGGTATTTTCAAAACACATCGGGTTCCACAAGCCGTGTGTGTCGCTCTGCGTGTGTGTGTGGGGAGCGGTGGTGCAGCGATTAGCGCGCCCTTCTACGTACCATCCATTCCGAGTTCCGTTCCCGCTCGTGGCCAACACCAATGACGATTCTCTGAACTGGTCCTGGGCCTCCCATAGGTCGGATCGGCCTCAAATCTGTAGCTGGTGTGTAAATATCACCACCGGGGAGACTGAGGCGGCCCCTGCGACACAACAAACACGCTCATTTCCCA
>JAZEWU010000036.1:4406354-4420001 GCA_036362915.1 Geotria australis
AGTATGGCTCTTTTTGCCTTGGGTTAGGTCACGTACGAAATAAACGCTGTGGGTTCGCTCTCCGACGTGCCTGTGTGCTGAAGTAGCACAGAATTGGCACGTTTTGTTCAAGTGACAAACCTTACAAATTGGCTGTGTCGGGTGGAGGCGGGTTTACGACACTTATTTTTTTATGCGACCTAACTCATAAAAAGAGCTATACTATGGAGACAGCTATGCGTTCGCGTGTTTGTTGTGTCGCAGGAATCCCGTAACGAGCTTGCAAACTCACTGGGTATTCTCTCACCATCGCATGTCGCATAAAGTTGAGAAGCGAAAACATAATAGCGAGCCGATTAACTCAGAAAGCGAATGAATCTCCTGCTTCTCTCTGTCTTGTCTGCACCTCTCTCTTCTGTCACCTTATCACGATGACAAAAATCTCGCTTGCGACGGCCACGATAGAATGTGAATGAGCTGCAGACGTGCTCAATCCAGGGACTTTGATTCACTCGTCAATCCAGAGGCAATGCTCTGCAGCGGTGGCGTATATTCCACGTTCTCAAGACAAGGACGATTTTGGCGATCGAATATGTAACATTCACCTAGCCTGCGTAGAGGACAGAGCTACATTTTAACGGAATAGTTTATCGGTGTGGGCATTCACACCTCTTCCAGTTACGTCTGGGCAGTGTGGAAGCGTAGGCCAAACGCCTGCCAGAGGAGCTCCCTAAGAGCTCCCTCTGGTGGAGGACCTTCCGCCAGCAGTGTCGTGAGCAACAAATTGCAGGGCTGCCCCCTGACCTTTCAACTTAATACTATAAGTTCAACGTGTAGTTTTGGTCCAGGGTACCATGAGGCGCAGCGAGCGGTGTACGCCAGAAGTCTGCGTTTCTGATTACGTAATCATCATTACGTTAACCAGTTGTCGCGTTCGTTAACGCGACAACATACGGGAAGACCGACGTCCTCCGCAGACATCTCGGAGAAACGAGAAGTCGAACGCCGCACAGTGTTGGAATTACTTATTTTTTTTCCACGCGTAAGATTAACAGGAAAGCTCTTCGACAAATTGAAACGCTCGCCAGACTGTGCCGTGCGTCTATAGAGGAACCAAGCGGTGCCCGATGCCAGGATCTCGCCCAGGGAACTCGAAAAACAACCTCTGCGGTGCGAGACAGGAACCCAGTGTGGTTTTGGCTCCATGCCTCCCATGCCAGTTTAATCGCTGAAATCATGTCGGTAGCCTACAACCGATCAGGTTTTCGCTCTTTCCTAGAATGTGTTAAAGGTCTGTGGGTGACCCGGTGATTGCTTGAGCTCCCACACAACCAGTTTGCACCTTCGATGCACTGATATTTGCACGACAAGCGTTGTAAACAACCCACTATTCCAGTTTGAGTCAAATCGTCAGTGGACAGTCGTGCCCTTACGTGCGTATGAATTTGATCATTTTAGATTTGCGACGTTTTGCCTCCCACGTGTAGGAGGCATCCTCGGGCGTCTTGTTTATTCAGTCCGATACATTGCGCGAACACGTGCAGCAGTGTCGACCAGACCGCCTTTGTCTCCCCGGCGCCGAAATTATGTACAGGCGCGAGTGTCGGACAAATGTCAATGTAAAGGAGGAGGCCCAGGCCAGTCTCAGGTAGCACGTGCGCGCCCCATCCTTGCCTACCCGCGTTCTTCGCGCACCTTGCGACCATCGGAGCCCCCCCAAAAACCGGGACGCATCGCCGAGGGCTCAACGGAACGAGAAAGCGAGGACTGTAGCCGCGCGTAACTGGCAAAAACCCAGACTTTAACTTAATGACTCGTTCCGTGAAAACTTACAGATTTCCCGCGACGGCTTCCCAACTCAAAAACCGAGGACGGATCCTTGGAAGCAAAAAAAAATCACGACGGGTTGTCGACCCCGCTTGCAGCAGCCGTCTCTCGAAACAAACCCCGTGTCCCCCGCCACCCCCCGTTGCCCCCTGTGTCTGCTCTCCCAGGGTTCCAGCATAACGGACACCTGCACGGAAATGCTGAAGCAGGGCTCTCTGCTCAAGATCTCGGCCGGCAACATTCAGGAGCGCGTGTTCTTTCTCTTCGACAACCTGCTCGTTTACTGCAAGCGCAAGTCACGGTGAGCGATTTCCACACCCCCCCCCCCCNNNCCCCACCTGCTCTCTCTCCGCGTCGAGCGAACCCGACGGTCGGGCCCGGATGTCGGCTGTCCGAGGGACTGTGCGGTGAGTGACACAGCATGAAGGAGCCTGGGTTCGATCCCTGGCTCGGGACATCGGTGAGGAGAGGGACATAGATTTACCTGTAAACCGAGAGCTTTGTCCTAGGATCAAGTTCCCGCTTCACTACGACGGACCGGTACAGTGCCCGCGTCACTGCACACGCTGCTGCAATCCGCTGGCCAACCTCACGTTCCCGCTTGCCATCACTCGTGAACAAGACCCCGAAGATATTTAAACTCCTCCGCTAAGCGGCAGCATGTTTTTGGACTGTGGGAGGAAAACCAGAGGAGCCGGGAATCGAACCCAGGGATTTCTTGCTGCGAGGCGGCAGCGCTACTCAACGCGCCACCGTGCCGCCCCATCGTGTATCGAATCACAAGTGATAATTGACTATTTAATAATAATAATAATAATAGCGTTTTATAGAGCGCCTTTCACCCGAGGGTCACAAAGCGCTTCACAAGGCTGCGGAGAGAACGACATGTCAACAACAACAGAGATTGTGTGGCCCCAATAGGTTTGCACACCCTGGCCCACCCTGGGGGCCCACACCTTGGCTCACCTTGGCCATCCTAAGGAGACGGGCCATCCTAACAGTAAACCGTATTTTGGAAGCCAGTGTTGCCGTGCATGGCTGGTGTGGTTTAGTTTGTTAAACCCACACAATGTGTTTCCTATTTGGCTGCTGTGTAATTTAATTTATTTTTGTGTCCGCGCGTGCGTGCGTGTGTGTGGTTGCGCTTGTGTATGGGCAGCGCTGGCGCAATGTCTCGGACATTGCGCGACAACTACCGCAAGCCTGCGTTCGATTCCCAGCTGTAAATATGATGCTGTTTTGCGGTTTGCTGTCGTAGGCGTTCTTGTTATATATTGATTGGCGTTTGTCGTTTCGCGAACCCAAGCCAATCTTGCAAAGATGCGTATCTTACTGGCTTGGGTTCTCAGCTGGTTATAAGGAGAGAGGGTGGCGAGGTGTGGCAGTGGTTAACATCTGCGCCTCACAGAAAGAATGGTCTTGCGCGAGGCGGTTCGATTCCCGCCTCAGGCGCCTTTCTGTGTGGAGTTTGTGTGTTCTCCCTCTGTTCTGCGTGGCTTTCCTCCGGATTGTCAGATTTTCTCCCACAACTTAAAAAAAACACTCAATAATTAATTGTCTGATGACATAATATACTGGAAGCAGTGTGTGGCAGTATGTTGGCGCCGGCAAACCGCCTGGCTGCCTTCTCCACCTCTCTGCAGTTGCCTCGCGCCTCTGAGTCGTTCTCTCTTCGAATGAATTACCTTCGAAATTGAATGAATATGTGTGCGTTATAAACAGAGTGTATTATTATTATGAACGCTCGATACGGCTATCACTGAAGAGCGGCTCTGAAGAGCGGCTCTTAAGAGCAATTTTCGCCGGGGTAAACAAGACAGATTCGACGTCAATGCCAAGTAGTTTGTTCAACTCTTACGGGTCTCCGCCAGACTGACTCGGCCTTAAACGATTTCCTGGTTCTGCGCGTAAACGTCAACACTGGAGAGACGACAGCAGTCAGCTGTTGTGTTGGCCACACCACTCGCTGTATGAACACTTGTCCCTGTTCTCTCAAAGGTTACATAAGGAATCGTTGTGTTTTCTGTGCACGTGTGTACGCAATCACCGGTTGTGACGGCAAACGGCGGTTGTTGTGATGTTGTCGTGTTGCTGTACGCAGTCGAGCTACAGGTGTTTGCTAGCAGCACTTGACTCGACAGCCTGTTGAGGCTATATGTGGATATTTGTCTTTGTAAAGGGGCTCGTGGTTGTAGGTTTGAGCACAGGTAACCGGGGTAAACATCCCGCTATGTCCTATTTTGTGAAAGACAGCATCGCCACAGTGCGATGTGGAATTTCGTTGTTTTTGTTTATTTTAATCGTTACTCGTTCTTTTAACGGCTCCTAAGAGTTCGACGCTCTTATTTTAAATCTCCTATGTGGAAACACGTGTGGGTTTTAATGGAGTCTGGGCAAAGGACAAACACGCAACGTGTGATTTGCATCAGCGTGTTTTGCACACTTCGAGAGGATGTAAAAAAAAACCCTGACTCGACCTGGCACGCTAAACGTAAACATCGTAAAGTTTTATGTTATATAATGTTACCCGTTACATAGCGTATGTCAGAATGTTCCAGAGGTGGTCACAAAGTGGAACTTTAGGGGCCATATGAGGCCCCTCATTTGGCTCTTAGGGCCTCCCAGCGATGGTTAGGAGGAGTGTGGCGGATGGGGGGCGGCACGGTCACAGCTAGAAGGACCCGGGTTCAATTCCCGGCTCGGGTTCCTTTCTGTGTGGAGTTCGCGTGTTCTCCCCGTGTCCGCGTGCATTTTCGCCGGACACTCCGGTTTCCTCCCACAGTCCAAAGGACATGCTGCCCCGTTTAATTTGCCCGCTGACTAAATTGTGCCCGGTGTCCTGCGAAGAACTGGTGTCCCATCCTGGGTACAGCCCTACCTCGTGCCCTCAAATCTACATATATTGGCTGAAGGTGGGAGTTTGTAACTTGACTGGTTCTGTAGAGCAGTACGTCTTTGTCTCACTGTGTTTTGCGAAGTACGTTATGACAACAGCACATTTGACTTACAGAACGAGGATACATCCCTCTGACCTATCGTTGGGCTCTTAGTCTCTCTTTCTTGGACATTGATTGAATGCGCGTAATATATTGTAGGTATCGTGATGATGTAGGTTTTCACGGATCGATTCATGATGGTTGTTCTTTGCGATTCTCCTTCGAAGAATCGCAAAGAAGAAGAAGAAGAAGCCGTGTCACTGAGCGATGTCGACCTCCCCTCTTCCTCGCGAAACGTCGCGAGGCAGAGGGGAGGTCGCTCGACATGGCTATCCCGTGACGGCTCTGAAGAGCAACCAATTCTAACCGTCGTTATTAAGTCTGCACGCTTGGGGGATCCCTGTCTGTGTGCGTGCAGCGTCGTGGCGGGGAAGGGCCGTCGCAAGAGCAGCACCCCGGCTCGCCGCCCGTCGCTCATCAGCAACTCCGGCCCGGACGCACTGTACGTCTTCCGCGGGCGAATCAACACCGAGGTCATGGAGGTGGAGAACATGGAGGACGGCACAGGTGCTGCTCGCGGGGCGGCCGCGCGATCGATCGATCGTGCAATCGGGGGTGGAGGGGTTTGAGCGCTTAAGTGAACCCCAGAACAATGTTGCCCACAGTCTAGCACTCCTGCTAGGGTCTCCCTTGGTGAACAGGTCTGGAGTCTAGCACTCCTCAAACAGCACTTGACCCACCTACAGTCTGTCAAGGCTATACGGTGGAGTGAAGGGCGGTGGGGGGGGATATTGGTCGATGTGTCTCGCACGTCGGTCCGTCCTACATCCGTCCGTCGGTCCCTGCCTCGGTGCCTCGGCTGCGCGCAGACACAGCCCGCCTGTCGGTCGCATCGCGCTCGCACCGGTGCGCTCCCGCGGCGAGCGGTTGCTCCGGGGACTCGATGTCTGCGCCCGTTGTCACCCCCCATCTGTGCGCCGGTCCCAAGTTCGCGCCAACGCGCCCGTCTCGTTGCGTCCCGACGCAACTCGCCTCGCGATCGCGAGCGCGTTCCGAAGCCGCGCCGTCATCGAGTCCCCGGAGCGCGTTCCGAAGCCGCGCGTCGCGATCCTGCCGTTTGCTGCGCGTCCGATTATGCGAGTCCCGTCTTGGCCAAGTGTGTCGACGCTGCCCGCCAGCTGCTTGCCGTCTGTGTCCGTTTTTGCGAAGCCGTGTTTGAGCTTGTTGCGTGAATCCCAAATCCTGTTGTTTTCTGCGTATCCGATTGCAGTATTCCTGTCTTGGCCAAGTGTGTCAATGCTGTTTTGCGTGTCCCTAGCTAGTGCTCGACACTTCACGTGGCCTCGAGGTGCATATGGCCTGGCACAGGCGGTTGTTGTGTTAGTGTTGTCTCTGTGTTGTAAAGCAGTGTTTGACGCTGCCGTGTGAATCCCAAATCCTAGTGTTTCCTGCACATCCGGCAAACCGGATTGGCGCCGGCAAACCGCCCGGCTGCCTCCTCCGCCTCTCTGCGCTTTCCTCGCGCCTCCGAGCCGTTCTCTCGTCGAATGAATACCTTCGACATTGAATCAATCCTGTCTCGTCCAAGTGTGTCCACGTAGCCGGCTAGCTTCTGCCCGCGTCCATCTGCGCGTCTCGTAGCCGTGTTAGACGCTGCTGCCGCGCGCGCGTGCGTGTGTCTGTCAGTGCACAATGCGAGCAGCTGTTTCCTTCTTCCTGTGACCATCGCAGCCTGGCGATCGAGTTACTTCTGCAAATCACCCTGTCCCCCTGCAATCGTGAAAAATCCCGCACACACACACACCCAACCCAGCACACGTGCCACTCAGCATTGCAGCAAGAGGGCAATCTGAACGCGGGTTGTGGCGGGGTTGGGAAGCTTACCCCCCCGTTTCTCGTTAATGCTCTTGTAAGGCGTGATCGTAAACCTGACTGCATCATTATTGCATATTTGCACTTGCATGAGTGCACCCTGGGGTTCCTCAACCGATCCTGGGTAGCGTGGGTGCGGATCCCCCGTTTCGACATCGCAAAACCCTCGCGAGCTGCGAGTACGCGAATCGAATTTGCTCGCGGCGAACCGCGCCGGAGCGGTGGCCATAAATGTATATTTCTTTCTGTTATTAGGTTACGCTTTGGGTTTTTTTGGCGCGCGAGCACGTGCGTTTTAAAGAGCTGCCGTTGTTGCCGACGGGTGGGTAGGGTGACCGTGTCGGCGCTAATTTCTGTCTGCGTTTACGTTCGCCTTGTCTGTGCGCGTGCGTTCGAGGCACGCGCTGACAAGTCGATTCGTTGATTCGGAGTGGGTTATTATGAGAGCCGCGGTACACACCCGTCCAGGGAACCATCATCGATCGTGGATCTGGATGTGTTGTATGTAACGGGTTCGCCCTTGGTGAACAGGTCTGGAGTCTGGCACTCCTGCTAGGGTCTGCCTTGGTGTGAACAGGTCAGGGGGAGGTTGCAGACAAATGTGCAAGTTCAGTGCAGTCGGTGGGCAATCTTTTTCTGACATGTTTAAAAGTGTGCGTGCGTTTTTCTCGAATTCCCTACCTTACACTGTCCATCGCACTGTGCTGCAGAGTGTTCCACCTCGGACGATGCTTTGTGATCGATATTGTGTAGTGCAACGCGACCACAACCCGCTAATTGCACCAACATAGCGATAGTGCCTCTAGGCTTTTACAACGAGAGCCCAAGAAGTCACTTGCTGAAAAATGTTACATCTTGTTCGGTGTTTTTCGAGAAACATGACGATTACTGAAAATTGCTCATAAGAGCCGCTCTTTTTTGGATAGCCGTGTCGAGCGTTACTCCTCCGCGACGTTGGAGGCATCATCGGGCTTCTGTAACGTCGCGAAGGAGAGAGGAGGAACGCCCGACACGGCAATTCCGAAAGAGCAGCTCTTGAGAGCAATTCTCATACATCGTGACGATTATCTCCGTCACTGACAATGTGTCCGTATTACAGAATATACACTAAGATGCTACTCGGTGTTGGTTTTTCTGCATGCGGTCTTTCCAGTTTCCTCCCATAACTAGAAAACGTTTTAAAAATTGGCCGATAACATCATAGTATATTGGACGCAGTGTCTGGCTAATGTTGACGCCGGCTAACGGTGGGTCTGTCTTCCCCCTGTCTCTCTGCGGTTTCATCGCACCTCTGAGGAGCTTCTCTGTTTGCACAAATACCTTGGACATTGAACGAATTCCGTGCCCGTTACAAATTGTAACGTTATTATCACAGGTCAATCTATGGTCCCAATCATCACCTATGGTCATGAACTTTGGGTAATGATCGGAAGAAGGAGATCGCGGATACAAGCGGCAGAAATGAGGTTTCTCCGCAGGGTTGCTGGGCTCACTCTCCAGGCACGGCCCACTGGGCGGAGACCTAGAGGCCGACCCAGGACACGCTTCTTCTTCTTCTTTGCGATTCTTCGAAGCGCGATGTTAAATTACAGTTTCCCATTTTCTTACACAGCCCCTTGCATTTTCATTGAACTCTGCAAGGTCTTTTGAGCTGCAGAGGTTGGGTAGTAGAGCACAGACAAGGCAGTGTTCCATAGTATGGTCTGCTTCTCCACATTCACAGGTGGTTGGGCCGGTCTTGTAGCCCCATCTGACCAAAGCATCTTTTGATCGTCCCGTTCTAGTTCTCAGGCGGTTGAGTGTCTTCCACTGAATCCATGGTGCATCTGAGCCAGGAGGGAAGTCTTCAGCAGGTCGGATTCCCATGCCAGTTGCAGGAGGGTCACTCTCAAGCTTTTCCGTCCAGAGCTGGAGTCTGGTTTCCCCTCGAGATGTTGTTAGGACACGCTGGAGGGATTATATCCTTCGGCTGGCCTGGGAACGCCTGGGAATCCCCCAGGAAGAGCTGGAATCTGTTGCTGAGGAAAGGGATGTCTGGTCCACTCTCCTTGGACTGCTGCCACCGCGACCCTCACCAGGACAAGCGGTTTAGAAAATGGATAGATTATTGAATAAAAATGCATGCGTATGTTTGCGTGCCGTCCCCGTGCAGCCGACTTCCACAGCAGCGGGCACACGGTGAGCAACGGCTGGAAGATCCACAACACGGCCAAGAACAAGTGGTTCGTGTGCATGGCCAAGAGTCCCGAGGAGAAGCAGGAGTGGCTCGACGCCATTCTGCTGGAGCGCGAGTGCCGCAAGAGTGAGTGTCGTCGTATCCATGGTAACGAGGCCGTTTCGGAAACGGGGGACCGGACGTGCGCAGCTTTGCTGACGGTGTCGTGCTTGGCGGCGCTTGGTTTTCGGACGGAATGAGTCCGGGACGATTTCTGTTCCGCGAATCGCTCGATAAAACTGCTCTCGCGGGATAGCCGTGTCGAGCGTTCGCTGCTCTTTAACTTCGCGACGTTTCGCCTGCGACGTCGGAGGCGTCGTCAGGCCGCTCCGCGAACGGTAGCGCCCTTGCGTCGATAAGCGTGGCGGCGTTCCGGAAAATATCGAGTGAGAAATCTCCGCCAGCCTTCTAGCGAATGGTTCCCGGTGGTTATCGGTTTGTTTACAGATAGGATGCGTCGAGTTCTCTCCCCACTTTGGATGGGAGTAGCTCTACTGTATCACAGCCTACTGTACTGAGACCACTATCCTTGCTTACTATGTAATTAACGGGTACCTTATCAGAAGCACAAAAAAAAAAACCGCTATTTATGTGACCGTGTTGAAGCGAGAAAAATCGAGACTCAAAAATACCAAGCATTTTATCCAATATGGTACGGGTATCGCGTCGCTGTGTCGCAGGAATGCCGTAAAGAGTTGGCAAGCTCACTGCGTATTTTTCCGCTGAAATAATAAACATCTATCTACCTATCTTGGCCGGATTGTGTCCTGACACTCACGGCACCCCACAGTGGCTGCACTGTTGTGAGGACACAACGCTTTGTTGAAGCGACCTGAGCTCTTGCCACCGAACCCGTCGTCTGCAGTGGCTGTACATGTGGCCAATCTGTACGGTGGGAAAGTTGTGCTTTTGAGGTTACGGCTGATTTAGTAAATGATCTCCAATTCCCCCGGCGGTGTATAGAATTAGCTCCGTAGCACACGAACGAAACCGCTCAAAAAATGTACGCTGTGAATGATTTGGGCTGTGCTCAGAAAATCAACTGTGGAATTTCCTTCGCCAAATTCGTACCGGTTTGCTTTTTTGCGGGGCACCGTCTGATTGAAATTTTAACCAGTTTCTTAGAACGGCCTAAACCGTTACTGTTATGATGTCAGCCGTTTGATTGACTATCCGTGCCGGTGGTGCAGTTCGGAAAGCAAATTTGCAATTGCATAGGGCCGTACTGTTCCCTACTTAATGTCCTTGACAATTTACAATGGACCGACCTGTGACCTTAAGTGGTGTAATTGCTGAACTTGTGTGCGTTTTGATCATTCACTGCTGCAGTGGGGAGCGGTGGCTCAGTGGTTACCGCACTGGGCTACAAACCTGGTCACCCGAGTTCGAATCCTGCTCACGGCCAACACCAGTGACGGTCCTGGGTCTCCCCTAGGTCGACTCAGCCTCAAACCTAATGCGGTGTGCAGACATTGCCACTAGGGAGACAAAGGCGGCCGAGCGTGGTGCTGGTCACCCACCCTGCTCGTGTGCCGTATCGACCTTCATAGGCGCTTGCTAACAGCACTTGACTCTACAGTCTGTTAAGGCAGAGGAAACTCACCCAAAACAGGGGGGGAGAGAACACACAAACTCCGCACCAGAAAGGAGCCCGAGGTGCTTCGATTCCGAGACGAGGCGTTTGCGACGGTCTCCTTACGTGTGCTGCAGGCATGAGGCTGGGCATGGAGAGGGACACGTGGATGCTGGTGTCCGAGAAGGGAGAGAAGCTCTACCACATGATGAGCAGGCGGACCGGCCTGGTGCGCGACCGGAAGAAGAAATTCGCCACGGTCCCCAAGTGCTTCCTCGGCAGGTGGGCGCGATGTCCGCTCGTGTCCGTTTCGTGTCGCGTGAACCGGGTGAAAACTTCGAGAGACCTGGAGAAAGAAGCTCTCGCACTCCGGGGTGATGCCGGATGTGCAGCTTCCGGGTGGATCGATGGATCGTGGGTTTGCGACGGGTAGCCATCGGCTTGGCATCACACCATTCATGCTCCTTGCCTGCCGTCATAAGTGCTCTCAAGGGGCGACACGGTGGTGCCGTGAGCAGGGCTGTTATCTGGGGTATTGTCCTAGCTTTCTGTGTGGAGGTTTGCATGTTCTCCCTGTGTCCGCGTGGCGTTTCACCGGGTACACCGGTTTCCTTCCACAGTCTAAAGACATGCTGCCTGGGATTTTATTGTCCTGACAAAATTTTCGCCAATTCCCTCAGATGTTGTAAACTTACTTACCCCTCCCCGCTGGACAACTGTTCTAAAGAACTACACAGCTCAGCGGTTCCTTCCAGCCATAAATAAAAAATTGACCGACTGACTCTAAACAGCACTTGCTCTAACATTCTACCGAAGGCTACAGGGGGATCTTTGTCTCTTGTGTGTGTGTGTGTGTGTTTTTGCACACAGCGAGTTTGTGTCTTGGCTCAAGGATGTGGGAGAGATCAGCAAGCGGGAGGAAGGGGTCAACCTGGGTCAGGCGCTGCTGGAGAACGGTATCATCCACCACGGTGAGCTCCCACGCTCACATGTAGACACAAGTCCATCCTCCGTCTCTTGTTAGATAGATAGATAAGATGTGTTGTTATGACAATGAGCACCTTTTTGCCAGTGTACTGATCATGTAAACAATATCCGAGGTTTTACCTGTTGTGGCAATGAGACAAGTGTTAAGATGTTAAGAACACCAAATGGACACCTTTTTGCAAAGGGTCCAGTTTTCAAGAAGCCACACATGCTTGTGGCAAAAACATGCGCAAAATATGCTATGATAATATATGCATTGTCCTCGAAACTGATTAGCCCACACTAGAGACAGCTCTATTTATAGCCTAGTCTCAGTGTTTAGCCAAGTGTTAACGTAAGGCAAGCAGTTTTGGGCAATGCAAATATCAATGCAGTAGTAGCTCGGGTCTAGCTGTTAAGACTATGAGCACCTTTTTTTGCCAGTGTACAGATACTGTAAACAATATACATTTTCTGTTATTATTACAGTAGAAAAATATCCAGTGAGCTTGCAAGCCATTCGCAGGATTCCTGCGACACAACAAACATGCGAATTGTAAACAAAACAACAAAATAACACAGCCTCATTTAAATGTGTATGTATATTACCGTGACTAGGAAAAAAACCAAAATCTATCGGCTGACTGGGTGGCCTTCGCGAAATACGGTTGTTTATGGAAAGAGGGTCTTGAATACGCCGGCCAGGGTCGGTGGAGCGGGGTGACCAGTGAGGCCAGCTTAAGTGGACGAGAGGGACCGAATGAGGTGCAAGGAGTGATCGGGTGTCTGACGCCTCGACGAATAACCAAAGGTGCAGCCCTGCAATCGCCGGCCATGTCGGGCGGAGGCTGGTTTGCTACACTTATATTTTTCACGTGACCTAACTCACAAAAAGAGCTAGACTATGGATAACATTGGTCACGAAAGCCTTCGTATTATTATTAGTATTATTGAGGCTCATTCACAGTCTGGATGCCCCCTATTGTGGTGGTGGGGGGGGTAGCGATGTTCCCCCGAGTGAGCGGGGTATCGGCTCGAACGCCCGCTACCTCCTGCGGGTGACGTCACCGCGTGCGCGGATCGATCGTTCGACGACGAGCGGTGCGGACCGCATCTGCGCCCCTGCGCGCGCAAACCACTTAGGAGGCCTTGAGCTGTTTCCACACGTCCGCGAGCTGTGGGGTCCGCGCGATTGAATAGGCGAAGATGTCGGTTCTCGTCATAGTCAAGGGCGGCAGGGCGGCGCCCAGTTAACATCCCGCGTCTCGCGCAAAGAAGGTCCCCCTGCCCGAGGTCGGTTCGATTCCCGCCTCGGGCGCCTTTCTGCGTGGGAGTTTGCGTGTTCTCGCCACCTGTTTTGCGCGGTAAATCCGCTGCTGGATGAATGTTTCTCAATGCCATTCCTGCCTTCTGATCGGTGGCATCGCGAGTACAATGCTGGAGAGACGCCACCCTTCGTGCGGTGCTGCCGTTATTCGAGAGATTTTGCAAAGTGTTTTTGAGTCGGTGCTCCCAGCGTTGCCCAATATCATGACTGGTGCCATCAACGAGCAATGCCATACGATAGATAGACAAGTTGGAACGCTTGTTGTATCGCAGGAACCCCGCATCCACAGCTTGCGAGCTCACTGCATATTTTCTCCTGTGATAATAAACATCTATCTGTCTATCTAGGTACAATCATCCATCTATTTTACTAAATTTTACATCTCTTTAAATCTACGTTTTAAGCCGTAAATAAACGTCTTGTTGACCAGCCTGGCTGTTATGGATGAACGTCAGTTTACTCTCTGTAGCTTTTCACGGCTCGATGTGTGACAATTGCTCTCCATGGCTGTTCGATCGGGAAAGCCGCGTCGAGTGGCCCCTCTCTCTCCTTCGCGACGTTTCGCCTCCCACGTTGGATGCATCAGAAAACGCCTGACGATACTCTCTAACGTGGGAGGCAAAACATCGCGAAGCAGACGTAAGGATCACTCGACACGGCTGTCCCGAACGAACGTCGTTTTTGCGAATCGCGAGGATAGCGACGCCGCCGGGCAGACTCTGTCCGGTTTATCGCCGTCGCGTCTCTGGTCGGGCCGTTCGCGATTAGCAACCACCCACCCCGCACACGGCTAGCCCGCTGTCAGACGTCTACACGATCTGACAGGAAGGAATAGCGTTACTTACGAGAACATGTTTGCAATTAAGCTCGCGACTTAACGAATTTTGGGCTGCGAGCCAAGCGTGGCGTGTGGGGTCTTGCGGTGGGCTTGGTGGTGGTGGTGGTGGTGTGG
>JAZEWU010000036.1:4420011-4435236 GCA_036362915.1 Geotria australis
GGGGGGGAGTGTGTGGTGTAGGTAGGGGGGGGATGGGAGTGGAGAATTACCCCACCGCTGGCGATTCATCCAACCCTTACGTCGCGAGCATCTGCAGCCAGACATAGAGGAGCGGCGGACTAATGGGACGAGAAAGAACGGCCACCCCCATAGCCTGGCTGACAGCTGCTTTTGTGGAGCGATGGCGGGCTGGCGGGCAGGGGGGGGTGGTTTGTCCGATGGGTGACGGAGGTCACGTCAAAGACGCGTCCGATTCGCCGGCCAGCCGCTCTACGCGACAGCGAGCTGATGCGCCCGCCGGGCGATCGAGCTCGCTCGCTCGCTCGCTTGCTAGCTCGCGGAGTTGACTGCGTGCGTTCCCCGCACCTGTTCCGCTTCGGTCGAGGCGGTTGTTCCGCGATTAAGCGATTACGGGGCTCGTCGCGCGTCTCCAAACGCTGCACCTCTAATTAATAACGCACCGGCCGGGTGTGTTTTCCCCCCTCCACTGCTTTGATTCGACGCCCGTACGGAAATTAGTTTCGTCTTGCATGTTCCCTGATTAAACGTCGCTCACCTAACCAATTACGTTGGGGTTTTTTTGCGTTGGGTTTTTTTTGCGTGTAATTAACGATGTGGGTTTATATCGGTTGACGCTGCGCGCGGGCACCTCACGTGTAAGCGAAGGATTCTGTGTTCGGCCGCTCGCACAACTGACGTCGTACGACGAAGTATCGTGCACGCTCGGGCCACCTTTGTCTCACTCCCACGATTGCCGGCATTTGTTCGTGTGCCTCCTGCTCTGTTTTGGCCGAGTCGATCTAGAGTAGGGTTGCCAGTTTTTTTTCCCACGAGGATTGTCCTCCTTCTAGAGTTGAGCGGCTGTCCTGGGAATTTCTGTACGTCTGCACGCACCGGGCCATTAAAAGTCTGGGTTTTTGCCAGTCACACAGGGTTACAGTCTTGGCTTTCGTGTTCTCTTTACCCCCACGGTTCGTTCCAGTTTACTGTGTCTCTTGAGGTGGAAACCCTGGTCTAGAGGGAGGCCCGTACCAGACGTAAACTCTATGTCACGGCTGTGTTTAGACGTACATTTTCATGGCAGTGGTGTGGCCGGAACCACCCCCAAGCCGCCTTTGTCTCAACAGTTCTGACGTTCACAAAGCACAACAGGTTACTCGTTTAAGGATGAGACGTCCTAGGGAAGGAAAGTCCAAGACACGTTTAAATAATCGTTACTGTTGTTGGTCCTGGACAAGTATCGAATTCGGGTCATCAGGTTTGTAGCTCTGTGCGCTTATCGCTACACAACGGCTCCCCCCATACACTCGCACAAATACAAAAATCCCCTGTATAGCCTTAACAGACTGTAGGGGCAAGTGCCGTTAGCGAGCACCTATAAAGTTCGGACACGGCACACGAGGGGGTGGGAGGTTAGCACCACGCCCGGCCGCCTTTCTCTCGCTGCAATGTTTACACACCGCACCAGGTACTCATTTGAGGCTGAGTCGACCTAGGGGAGGCCCATGACCGGTTCGGAAAATCGTCACCGGTGTTGTCCGCGAGCGGGATTCGAACTCGGGTCGCCAGATTTGTAGCCCAGCATAGCGCTAACAACTGGGCCACCGCTCCCCAACACACGCGTGCACACACACCTGCCCATCAGCACACACTCGCACGCTCGCAGGCACGCATGTTCACGTGGTAATTATTTGAAAAAGGAAGACGTAAAGAATTTAATTATGCAAGTAAAAGCACTTCTTGGTGCACTCAACCACTCGACACCAGAGTCATCTCTCTCCTTCCCTCCTTGTTGGCCGCGGCTCTGAGAAGTCTCACCGACCGGGGTATTGTTTTTTTTTATTCCTTGAGCCATCCGAGGGTCTACAGACTCCCCGGCGTCGACTCCAAAGGAAAATGAATTGGGGGAAAAAAAAAAATGCTAACAGATGCTTCAACTGCGGCGCTCGGGAGTTTGGCGAAATCTTGCCCGGGTTGCCGCGTGCGCAGGATTAATTAGCCCGATCGCGTTAACGGTTTTTTTTTGCTCCGCGCGTAATCACCGCTCCATTAATTGCTCTTCCGTATTTGCGTCGCCGTTTAAGTCGAAGGAGCTGTCGGCGTTACATCGTCGCGCGCCGATCAATCGTTCTTCTGAGCTTTGTGTTAACTCTGCTGCTGCAGCTGCTGCTGCTCGATGTTAATGTATATCGTTTCCACTGCGGAAGCAATGATTCACAACCACCCCGTAGCTTCAATGGGGCACCATGATTATTTTCAAGAATAGGGTTTTTTTTGGGGGGGGGTCCGCTTCCCCTGTACAGTTTTGTTTGTGTCGTTAGCGCGAACGTAACGTCAGCGTACTCGCGAGTATCCGCTAAGCACATTGATTCCCT
The DNA here is from genome assembly GCA_036362915.1 of Geotria australis. NCBI lineage: Eukaryota > Metazoa > Chordata > Hyperoartia > Petromyzontiformes > Geotriidae > Geotria > Geotria australis. The sequence continues at coordinate 4,422,387 of JAZEWU010000036.1, forward strand.
GCCACAAAGACAAAAGACAAAGATCCCCCGTATAGCCTTAACAGACTGTAGGGGCAAGTGCCGTTGGCGACCACTTGTAAAGGCCGACACGGCACACGAGGGGGTGGGTGGCCAGCACCACGCCCGGCCGCCTTTGTCTCCCTAGTGGCGATGTTTACACACCGCACTAGGTTCTCATTTGAGGCTGAGTCAACCTAGGGGAGGCCCAGGACTGTTTCAGAAAATCGTCACTGGTGTTGGCCGTGAGCGGGATTCGTAGCCCAGTGTGCTAACCACTGGGCTACCGCTCCCCACATTGGTTCTCTGCCACACACAAAGACAAAGACACACACACACGCTCAAGGGTGGTGTGCGACAGTGCACTAAATCATTAATGTTGACGCGAAGTTCAAGAGACGGCCATCAAATCGTTTGTTTATCGGATCGTTGGTTATCATTTCCTCCTTATTCCTTGATTCATATCCGGATCTTGAATTCCCCAACGTACAACCGTTCACGGTTGATTCGTTCAACGTCGCAGCTATTCATTCGAAGAGGGAACGACTCAGAGGCGCGCGGAAACCAGGGAGAGGTGGAGGAGGAGGGGGAAGCCAACCACGCGGTTATCGGCCAATTCACGATTGATTTTTAGAGAACCCGGAGGAAAACCCACGCAGAACAGGGGGAGAACACACAAACTCCACAGAGAAAGTCGCCCCAGGCGGCGAACAAACCCTCCGTTCTTTCTGCGAGACGCAGATGTTACCCTTTGCACCACACACCCCTGCACAGCGATCAAAACGGGACTGAGCAAATATCTCGCACGTGGTTTTCCTGCAAATGTCACTGATACTTGTTAAGGAAAAACGACGATTGACCGGGTGCGTCGGCATTGTTTTTTTTTATTTTCCAGCGCTATTTAAGGAAACGCAAAGTAGTTGCGACCAAAAACCCGGCAATTCGTCATCGCGTCGCCAACGCGCTTATCGGCCGCAAAGTGTGGCTGCGCTGAGCCCGACCGCTCGCCAAGAACGATTCGAACGATGACCGAGTTCACGGTCGCAGAGTTAAAACCGTGGCATTTACGTAACCTTCCTCTCCGCTGCTCCCGTACTCCACTCCGTCAAAAACTGCCCCGGCTAGACGTTTGTCAGTTTAGGGGCCCCGTTGACTCCACCGCAGCGGTGTTTAAACGTTTAAGCCGCGCAGCCTAAATAACCCTCCTGCGATCTTTCAAACTCCTGCCCGTATTTAGGCTAATGGGTTCACATCCGTCTCCGCGTTCGGCGTGTCGGATAAGCAACTCTCCGACGGGGGGAAGTGAAGTCTGCGCGCGCGTCTGCGGTTAAATGTACTCCGCGACGGTTTGAGCCATCTGCGTTCAAAGCCCAGCCATGCGTAATGCTGGCAACGGGAGTACTGTAAAGAGCTTGCGAGCTCGCCGAGTATTTTTCTGCTGTAATAATATACATCTGTCTAGTAATCCTTGAGAGGTATCGGTGGCTGTAGCGCTCGTCCGCCATCCGGTGCTCTGGAAGCGAGCGACCGATGGTTCCGATCACCCCCGTTGGTTCGCAAACCCACCCGTGCAGAGCTTTGTCGTTCTCTCGGATTGCCGTGTCGAGCGAACCCCCCTCCCTGCCTCGCGACGTTTCGCCTCCCACGTTGGTAACATCATCGGGCTGTCCCGAAAAGAAGAGCGACCGTCATGAATCGAGCCGCGTCATCAGAGCGAGAGGGCCTTATGGTCCGGCCCATGGTCTGGTCCCACCGAGCGTCGTTCAGGAAAACCCTCCTCTGGGCGCTCTCTTCCGAGGGGTCACGCGACGCTGCTTTTGACCTTTGCCCCGCCACCCACCCATCTCCCGTGTTGACACGTCGCTGCGTCGTAATGGAAAAAAAAAATGTCATATTTCACGCGGATGCGTTTTAAAAAGTTGTTATGACAGCCGAGCATGTGTTTGCAGTTTGTGGATAACGCTCTGGAATTAGCGCTTCTAACTCGGAGCCGGCGAGTCGTTACGTAATGGGGTTGGCGCGGGCAGCGTGCCAGCCTTCGCCGCCGCTCCTCCGCGATGCCTCGGCGATTGTGTGATCGCTGCCCTGAGCGGTGTATACAGGGGAGCGGTGGCGCAGTGGTCGGCGCTCTGGGATACGGACCTGGCGACCCGAGTTCGAATCCCGCACGCGGCCAACACCAGTGACGATTTTCTGAACCCGTCCTGGGCCTCCCCTAGGTCGACTCAGCCTCAAATGAGTACCTAGTGCTGGCCACCCACCCCCTCGTGTGCTGTGTCGGCCTCTATAGGCGCTCGCTAAAGGCACTTGCCCCTACAGCCTGTTTAGGCTATACGGGGGATCTTTGTCTTGAGTGGTGTATACAGATGGGTGGCGTAGCGGTTGGTGCACTGCGCCGGTAAACCCAGCGCCCTGAGTTAGATTCCTAGTCGTGATCAACATCAGCGGTGCGAGAAATCTTGCCACTGAGCTTTGTTTTTGTTGTTGTTGTGAAGAGTGGTAGTGCGGTGGTTTGCGCTCTGCGCTACAAACCCAGCCACCCGAGGTTGATTCCTCGGTGACCATTTTCTGAACCAGTCCTGAGTCTCCGCTAGGTCGACTCGGCCTCAAATGAGCACCTGGTGCTGTGTTTAAACATTCCCAATAGGGAGACAAAGGTGGTCAGTTGCTGGACTGGCCACATCACCCCTTCGTGTTTCGCGTTGGCCTTCATAGGTGCTAATTGCACTTGCCCCTGCAGTCTGAATGTCCGTACAGGTTGAACTCTGTCTTTAATCGCGTGCGTGCGTGTGTGGGTGTGCGTGCGCGTTTATCTGTGAACAGTCTCAGACAAGCACCAGTTTAAGGACGAGCCGTTATTTTATCGTTTCCGCTACGATGACGGAACCTTCAAACCTCGGAACGAGATGCAGGACATGATCTCCAAGGTAAGAGATCCATCATCATCATCAGCAGCAGCAGAAGCGTCGGCCACATGAAGCACAGTAGCAAACAGCCGTAGTGTTAACGTTCGCGGGGCAGCGCGGTGGCACAGTGAGTAGCGCTGTCACCTCACAGCAAGGAGGTACCGGGTCCCCGTGTCTGCGTGGCTTTTCTACAAGTAATCCGGTTTCCACCCACCGTCTAAAGACAGACATTGCGTTCATGCGTGTGCGGGGAACGCGTGATTAAAATCGCGGACGCGAAACGATAACATTCGGATTTCTAACGCATCAAAATGTGACCGTATCTCAAGATGAATTTGAAAAGATTGCTTCAGTGGCCAAGGAATGATCGGAACGTGTGCGCGTGTGTACGAGGAACAGTGACACCAAGGTTTGCGCACTGTACTAGCAACCCATCCACCCTAGTTCATTTCCAAGCAAGATTGTTCCGGGCGCAAATCCTGGCTTGGGTGCCTTGCTGTGTGGAGTGTGCATGTTCTCCCCGTGTCCGCGTGGATACTCCGGTTCCTTCCACAGTGTAAAGACATGCTGTTGCATAGGTTAATTGGCCTGCTGACTAAATTGTCCCCGGTGACCTGTAATTGTCTGGCATCCCATCTTCGGTGTAGCCCTGTCTTGTGCCCTTTGTATGCCAGGATAGGCTTTGGCTCACCGCGACCCTCTGCAGGATTAAGCGGGGACCAATAATAAATGATTCACGTGACACTTTTATTAAGTGGCTGCGTCGTACGGATTAGGGTTTAGGACTTCACGTGACCTAACCCAAAATAAAGCAATAATACGTCGTGCATACGTACCGCTTATGAACGCATGGGTGTGATGTTGTCTTGACAGGGAGTGCGTCTGTACTGCCGCTTACACTGCCTCTTCTCTCCCATCATAAAGTGAGTGTAGGCTTCTCGCCATACTCGCACACACACGTGTTCTTACCGTTGGCGCAGATGTACGCCGCTCGATAGGTAGATGTTTATGATTACAGCGGAAAACACCCAGTGAGCTTGCAAGCTCTTCGCTGAATTCCTGCTGCTTCCCAACCGACATTAGTGTGCGGTTCAACGATGAATGTTTGCTATTTGCGAGGTGACACCTTACTGATTTGACTAATTTGATTGTTAGGCCGAAGCAGTGAGAGTTTGAAGGCAACCGCTTGATATTTACCGGTTGCTCGATCGAGTCGGATAACGCATGAAGTCTGTGCACATAGAGTTACAGTACAGAGGCACGGATGTAAAAGGAGAGAGGGGTCCTGAACGACCTGCAAATGCGAACAGAGTAGAATGAGATTCACAGCTGTTGAATTGTACACCAAAAGTGATTCAAGGAAACTGAAAACTTAACTTTTCCCATGTGAATACTAGCGGTACCCTAACCTACGTTAATTTATGCTTAGTGTTACCATCGTTATGATCATTACCATCATCACGACCTAGCGCCCGAGGCAGTTTATTGCAACGGTGGTCACCCATCCAAGCATTACCCATGTTGAACCCGGCTTCGCATCAAAGATCTGGTGCATTCCATGTTATTTGATCATGGAAGCATATTAAAAAGTAAGGGTCGATTTACGTTTCCCCAAAAGCCTGTTCTATATTTCATCTGGTTGTGTTTTTTGTTTCTTCAGGGATAAAGATTACCATCTGAAAACGTACAAGTCGGTGATTATGGCGAACAAGCTTATAGACTGGCTGGTGTCTCAGGTGAGTCCTCGCTCGATGGGTTTCTGATTATGCATCTGGAGAGATTGTGCCACTTTTGAACACAAATTAACACGTTTCTGGTTCTAATTTCCTGTAACCTGAATGCATATAATTGGAGTAAACCCCCAATAAGATTGAGCACTGAGTCGGCACTAAGATCGTGAGTTCGACAACGGAGACCCCGGTAGAAGCCCTGCACCCTAGGTGACATAGTTCCAGGGGTTCATTGGAACACGCACACCGCTCCACCACTATAAGCAGATTTGGAATCATGTTGAGGTAAAATATCAAACACACCTCTATCTTGAGCGAAATATTTTTTTTACAGAAAGTGTTTTAATACATCGCTATTGGACGCTTTTTGTCGTTGTTACAAATAAAGTATAAAATACAAAGTTTTTACCCTTACCGGCAATAAGAACACAGTGTTAAGATGTTTAAACCACAAGTGAACACCTTTCTACAAAGGCTCCAACGTGCAGGTAGCCACACATACTTGTGGCGTAACCATGCAAAATTGTATTGGCCAATAAGCTTGAACGACAATGCATTGCGACTCATTAATTTTGCATGGTTATGCCACGAGTATGTGTGGCTACCTGCACGTTGGAGCCTTTGTAAAAAGGTGTTCACTTGGTGTTTAAACATCTTAACACTGTGTTCTTATTGCCGGTAAGTGTAAAAACTTTGTATTTTATACTTTATTTGTTTTAATTCATCGTATAGATTTACAGAAGAAAAAAAACCTTTCTCTTTATTAAATGGCATTCATTTCACAAAGATGTAATTAGGAACAAAATGTTTCAGAACAATTGTAGTATATAATAGACATCCAATGGAATCCATCCACCCATCAATTCTTCACTTACCAATTTAACGTCCAATAATTAAATAACGTAGTGTTTGAACTGTACACGGACCGTGCGTACAGCTACCTCGATCGGTTTGAGATTATTGTTCTTGGAGGTATAAAAAAAAACTATTATAAAAAGCGCCCATTCCAATCCCTGGAATTGATGCCATTTATTTTCCAAGTATTTGTTCGAGCTGCGAGGCTTTGATAAGTTAGGTGTGCTGAGCGACGTTTTATCGGTCGGCACACCATGAGCAATACAAATCTCTGTGGTTTGTTTTAACGCACGTTCTAATACCTCTTCGTGCTTGCCTTGTGTAAACAGATGGTTTTCATTTGTGCGTGAATCATTCGTGTATGAATACGCGAGATTACAGCAATAATGTAGCAATAGGTGCTTATTGCTTTTGGGTTTTTAAATCTAAATGACAGCATTAGTAAAAAAATAATAATAATCTGCTATTAATCAGTGCCAGGGTTTATTTATTTTTAAACACATTTTGATATCTGGAGCTGCCGTGATTAATTTTCTAGTGATGTAATTAATCTATTACCTATTAGATGCATTTTACTTGTTTATACCGCACATTAATAATAATTAATAATGAATGCGTCATTTTCTATACATATTTGTAGATTAGCGCTATTTCTAGAATTTGCGGTGTTTAATCATTCTCATATAAACATAACAATGAATAATTTGTTATAGATTATCATCACATATATTGCCATTATTATATATTCTGATGTATATTTTCACAAATAAAAAAGGAAAGTTGTTTTTCAATCCGCATCAATTAAGAATAAAAGCCAAGAACTTTAGTGAAGAAAAATATACATGTACAGTCTGGAATTGTTTTCCTGCCGATTACAATTTTCTTGGTCAAAATCCTTCGCGGCCTTGATCGGTTAGCGCAGCCCTCAAACCACTGGGCACACGAATCATTTCCTGTGCTAAACCAGAGCCACACGAATTCTGTTTTTTACGCTACTATCGGCCGACTGCCGATCGTTCTGTCGTCGCAAACAAGCAAATTAACAACAACGTGGAGGCCCTCGCATTCCCTCTTGCAGAAGGCAGTAATAAAGTGGCCGAAGCGTTCGGTACAGTACAGGTGGGAAGGGCGGTTGCCATACGACCTTACCGATAAGAATTTGAAGCTATCTTCACCCTTGGTTAGGAGTGAGCTGAGTCACGGTGCTGTCAGTCATCGTAGCTGTCGGTTGGACGCTTGCGTGGGATGCCGTGACACGCACCGGTTAGCGTTCTGTCTGACGACTCAAAACCGGTACATGAATGTGTCGTTACATACGAGCACTGCCAAAGGTTGTTTTTTCAAGTTTGACCAACATTTTGGTTTTGGTTTTGAATGTGGTTGTGTGGATATGAATCCGTTGTTATAAAGTCTCAGCCCGGGGAGAGCCTCACTTTAGTTTGAGACTGATTTGGAGCAGGTCATAAAACTATACGTTTTGATATTAAATTACCGTTCGTACCGCTCAATCCCCAGTCTCCCCTATAATTGACTTTCATCTGGTAATTAAACAACAGCTAACAAGTGGCCGGGAGAACAAGCAACGGATTGCTTAATCTGCAGAGCTTGCAGCGTTACTCGCTTACCCCATACGAGTTTTATGTACATACTGCAGCAGTGAAAACACGCATTAACGGCATCGGCCAAAACACCCCAATGTGCAGCATCCTTCGAAAACTCATCTTCAGCCTCAACGGGGCATTTCCCGGGTAAATAAAGGACATTATTATTAATACTACCTGGTTGTATAGTTTTATTGGTTATTACATTGATGTGGGGGTAACAGATTCCCCGGCCGCTCGCTCGCAATGAACAAATCACGCGCTGTAGCGTCGTGGGATTTTCTTAGCATCTGTAACAGATGTCGTGGGGGTGCGGTGGGCTGTTGGTGCCGAAGGGGGGGGGGCAGCTGTATCTGAGAAGCCAGGCAGAGGCTGCGACAATGCTCGAAGCCCCCGGAACGAGTTGTACCTCTGGACCACCCAGCGATGCCGCTCCGTTTGATCTCTAAGCCGGCTCTTGGGAGGTCCCACTTGATCGTTTGTCCTTCTGCCTTATTCACCCTAAACCGTCTGCCATTATTCGCCGTTGTAGCCCAACCTGTGTGCGATTGCTGAAACAGAAAATTAGATTTTTTTTTAATTTATTTTTATTTTAAATGCAAAGTAACACACCCGGTGAGTGGATTTTGGATTTGGGCCCGCTAAACCTGCACGGTGCCCAAAACATATGGATGTGTGCGAGTTGTGGCCGCACTGCTAATTCAGTGATTTAGCGGAGGCACATAGCTGTCGTAAACATTTAATGTGTCGTGAAATCGGCGGCATTCCACTGCAGCAGATGCACCAGTAGTGACCTGTTCATTGCATTTCAAAAGTCTAGCAGCATTTATCCACGTTGTAAGGGCTCAACAAAAGAACTCTGTATCTAGCCCTCGGTTATGAATGAGCACTGATGGCAAAATACAACATCACTGGCAGTGGTGCCCAAGCAGAAATATCAAAAACTCCAAACATCCATCAATAACACTGCCCTAAAGAGGAAAACTGATACATTGGGCTGTTGTTGTTGCCGGTTTAAACGGCCACTATCCAGGTTGACCACGGTTGGCCGGTTGCCCCCGAACTGTGTAGGTATTTAGAGCACAACTTTACGGCCGGATGCACTTCCTGACGCCAACCTCCTCTAGTCGGAGGGTCTTAAGTTTGCTATTTGTCTGGAACCTCCCGCCAGACCTGTTCACCAAGGGAGACCCTAGCAGGCGCGCTAGACTCCAGACCTGTTCACCAAGGGAGACCCTAGCAGGCGTGCTAGACTCCAGACCTGTTCACCAAGGACGACCCTAGCAGGCGTGCTAGACTCCAGACCTGTTCACCAAGGACGACCCTAGCAGGAGTGCTAGACTCCAGACCTGTTCACCAAGGGAGACCCTAGCAGGCGTGCTAGACTCCAGACCTGTTCACCAAGGACGACCCTAGCAGGAGTGCTAGACTCCAGACCTGTTCACCAAGGGAGACCCTGGCAGAAGTGCAAGACACCAAGATAATAATGTCCACCCATCCATTTTCTAAACCGCTTGTCCTGGTGAGGGTCGCGGTGGCAGCAGCCCACGGAGAGTGGACCAGACATCCCTTTCCTCAGCAACAGACTCCAGCTCTTCCTGGGGGGGGGGGGATTCCCAGGCGTTCCCAGGCCAACCGAAGGATACAAGTGTAATAAAGATAATAATGTATTTAATTTAAATCGATGGCCGCTGCGTGTGCGAGCAGGGCGACTGCCGGACTCGAGAGGAGGCCGTGCTGCTGGGCGTCGGCCTCTGCAACAACGGCTTCATGCACCACGGTTCGTACGCATCCCCTGCCTCGCTCGCGCGCGCACGCACGCACGCCTTGTACGAAATCACTGCCGCGTGCCTAGGCTGCGTCGCGCGTCACACGCTTCGTACCGTGATTATTTGCGCTTCGTTCACTTTCACCGACAATCTTTTGCAACGTACCGATGTAGGTGATCACGGCTCGCGACGTTTTGCCTCGCGCGTTGGAAGCATCACGCCTAAATGATGCTTCCAACGTGGGAGGCGAATCACCGCAAGGGAGAGAGGTGGGGAGCGCTCGATCAACGCGGCTATCCCGAAAGAACAGCTCTGGAGAGCAACCATCAATCTCCTAAAAGGCTTCTTCTCCGACCAGCAACGTGACTGCTCCTGTCTCTGCCATTGACGTTTTGTCTTCCTCTCCTCTGACCTCTAACCTTTGCACCAGCGATACTCTCCTTGCGAACACTGATTAAATTGCAATTCAGAATCCATTTGAATGAGGCTTCAAAACCACACCCACGGCGGCATTGAAAACTATTCAAACGGCCGCCAAACATCATAATGGGGTTTGTAAAACAGCGTTAATCCGCGCTTGTTGCTTTTCCCCAATTTCAAGTGCACAGGCTCGATAATAGCCTGCTTGTTATTGTATTCATTGTGAAATACAAACCTTCCTTTCGCTGGCCTTGATCTAAACAGAAACTTGCGTTTGCAACATCGGCAACCTCTGCAGCTCAACCTCTGCAGCTCAAAAGACCTTGCGGAGTTCAATGAAAATGCAAGGGGCTGTTGTAAGGAAATGGAAAACTGTAATTTAACCATCGCGCTTCGAAGAATCGCAAAGAAGACGAAGAATGGGAAGGCAAGCAACATCCAGTAGCTGTGGAGAAATTCACCCCCTCCTCTCGAGGCCCTCCTCTCCCCTCACTCCCCCAGTTGATGAATTGTTTCAATAATAATGCCCCTTTTATTATCTATCTCGTGCGTTCTGTCTCCCCGCTACTGCCGTATTCATTCCATGCGGTCGATATTTGTGTATGATGTCCAGAGCTGTTCCTTATACACGCAGTTTAATGCATGTGTCATAAATGGACGCTGCTGCAGGGTGCTGCACGATGTTACCACTGCAGCACCCTGCCGCCATCTCTTAAGTCCAATTCTAGCGAAGATCTAGCCGTGAAAACTGGAAGTGACGGCCATCTTAGGGGACGCTGGCAGATTTTTGCCGCTCTTAAGATTGCCAATTTCACGACCTTTCACTATATTTGAAGCAGCCTTAATCATTTATTTTTTATTCCTTTGGTTTTTATTGGTTGTTTTTTTTTTATTGTTGACATACCGTTCTCTTCGCGGCCCTTGTGCAGCGCTTTGTGACTCTCGGGTGAAAGGCGCTATATAAAACGCTATTATTATTATTATCAATACGTCGTCGTAATGAGATCGGTGCCCTGCTGCTGCTCCCGCCGCTGTGTAGGCGCTACTCGCTAACAGCACTTGACCCTGCAGCCCGTTAAGGCTACACGGGGGGGTGTATCTTTGCCTTTGTGTGTGTGGGTTTCAGTGCTGGAGAAGAGCGAGTTCAAGGACGACTCGCTGCTCTTCCGCTTCCACGCGGACGAGGACGCCGAGGGGCTGGGCGGCGGGATGTCGCGCAAGCTCTCGCGCTCCGTCAGCCTGCGCGTCGACTTCAAGGTGGTGGAGAACATCATCGGCAAGACGCTGCTGGTGAGCGAGCCGTGCTCCCCACCAACAGCGAGTTTACACGCCGTGGTGTGGCCTGACCCCGGCGCACCCCGCGTACGCGAATCGAGCGCGCGGTATTCAATCCGCGTTGATTCGCACATCGAGAAGTAAAACGTAAAAAAACTCCGACATGCTTCCGAAATCCAACCCGGCAACGGGACGCCTATCTTGCGACTTCCGTGGCAGGAGATGCGCGCGCGGAATCGGTTTACATGATTCACATATGAAGCGATGCCAGATACGTCCTAGCGATGCAACTAACGTGCGACATTACCAACATAAACAAAATATAAATGTAATAATTAATCAGTAAAGTGGGAAGTAAAGCTGACTTAAGACATAAAAGCCCCGGTGTTGTGCAGCTTATGAAGGATTCGAACCCGGTGTTACCCTCGGTGCGGACAAACAAACATAGATATAAAACACTGTCCCCATTATATATAGACTGTTGGGAGGCACTTCTACGATTATCGTGGTCACAATGGAGACACGAGGACTGCAGCACAACTAGCCGTGTGTTGGATGGTGAATACAGCTTAACGTTTATTCAAAAGTCGTGGGAACTATTTTATTATTACTGCAAGGCCAAGGGTGTGGGGCTGTGTGTGTGTGTGTCTTTTGAAGAGAGTGGAAAGTGTGGTACAGTAGCTCCATGGTTAGTGTGCGCACTGATTATTCTAGTTTCATGTCAGGTCACGGCTAAAATCAGTGGCCAGTGTCTGAACCGGTCCTGGGCCTCCTTTAAGTCGACTCAGCTTTAATTAAGTAACTAGTGCACTGTGTAAACATCAGTGCCAGGGATGCAAATGCAGCCGGGCGTGATTCTGGCCACATCACCTCCTTATGCACCATGCTGGCTTTAATAGGTATTCGCTGACAGCTCCTTGCTTTGGGGATTGATGTGGAAGTGGTTAGGTGTCGTGCGCTAAAATCCCATGGGGCTGTGTTCAATTTCAGACCACAACGCCAATAACTGCACTGGTAGCGGTCGGTATTGAACCTGGTTTTGGTCTCCTTGAGTTCGACTCGGCATTGAAGGGAAAGACAAGTCTGCCTGGGTACACATGGTGATGGCCGCACCACCCACACTCCTGTGCCAACGTAAAAATAGGCATTCTCAAACAAAGCTGGTGCCGGCTTACAGTTTAGATTTCCACCGCCTTTATTGAAATTCATATTTCAGATTTATTGGGCGGAGCGGTGAGTTGCGCTGCCGCCTCACAGCAAGAAGACCTCGGGTTCGAATCCCGGCTCGGGTGCCTTTCTGTGTGGAGGTTGCACGTTCTCCTCGTGTCTGCGTGGGTTTTTTGCTGGGCACTCGGGTTTCCTCCCACAGTCCGAAGACATGCTGCTGCATCGGTTAATTGGCCCGCGGACTAAATTATCCTCGGTGCCCTGTGATGGACTGGCGTCCCATCCTAGGTATAGCCCTGCCTTGTGCCCTGTGTTTGCTCCGGCTCGCTGCGACCCTGTACAGGATTAAGCGGTTTCTGACAATGACGTCGAATATTTCAGATTTATTCGCGTATGTCACCCGTTGTTCCACTTTCCCCCCCATCTCCTTAGATCACAGGGACAATCCGCTTGTATCGATGTAGGTTTCCACGGCTCGATATATGAGAAACTCTCTCAAAGAGCTGCTTGAGAGCAAGCAGGAGGCATCGTCAAGCGTCTGTCGATGCCTTCGATGTGGGAGGCGAAACGTCGCAACGGAGAAAGGCGGAACGCTCCACACGGCTGTCCCAAAAGAGCGGCTCTTGAGAGCAATTAACGCAAACAGCTTGTGCCGGCTCTACATTTCTACCTGTGTCCTTTGCTCAACCAACAATTGAGCAATGTGCTTGCTCGTGCCTATGGGTACACGATTAAGCGTTTGTTTGCGTACGCAGTTCTGCGTGTATGTGCTCGCGGGCGTCTGGGCGTGTGAGTGTGTGCTTTTTGCAAGCTCAATAGCGTATTTTCCCCAGGGTCGTCCCAAGGCCTCTGTATCTGCTCAGAATCACTAATCGACTGTAACAGCATGGAGCTGCGAAATGGTTTCAGCTGTTGAGCTTGCTTGGCCCGTCGCCAGTCACTGCTGAATGCGTCCCGGTTTGTGTGTGTGTGTGCCCGTCCATGATTCTGTCTTTGCGTTTGACCCTTGTGTTCACTTGTGCACTTATGCATGAGTGTCTTTGTTGTGCGCGTTCACGTTTGTCTGTGTGTGTGTGGGGAGCGGTAGCCCAGTGGTTAGCGCGCTGGGCTACGAATCTGGCGACCCGAGT
>JAZEWU010000036.1:4435298-4463985 GCA_036362915.1 Geotria australis
GGGAGCGGTGGTCTACCGGCTAGCGTGCTGCGTTTTCGAATCCGGCGACCCGAGTTTGATTCCCGCTCACGGCTAGCACCGGAGATGATTTTCTGAACCGGTCCTGGGCTTCCCCTAGGTCGACTTGGCCTCAAAGGAGTACATGATGCAGTATGACAACATCGCAACGGGGGAGACAAAGGCGTTCGGTCGTGGTGCTGGTCACCCACCCCTTCATGGGCCTCGCTGGCCTTTATAAGTGCTCGCTAACAGCACTTGATTCTACAGTCTGTGAAGGCTACACGGTGGTCTTTGTAGCAAGCACTCTGTTCAATCCCCAATGATCGCTCTTCCCGAGTCCCTCCGTAATGCATGTGTAGTTTGCAAAGTTCATTTGTTTCACAACACAATACTACAAAACATCCACACGAGATTTTTGTAAACAATCTTTCCAATGCTTTTAATCCACACGTGCCAAGATATCGAGCATCCACAGCCATACCTTCAGTTTATCTGTAGAAGATCACTTGGAAGTGCAAGCGACGCATTACTACTTTCAGTCCACACGGCTTACGGCATAAAAGTGAGGTCTGCTTAGCGGGAACGGATTCAACTTATGAAGGCGATTCGCAATCTCCGGAGCCAACACCGTCCAGAAACACTCATGTTTTCACCTGTCTCGTCAGTGGTGTACATGAAATGTCACATAGCGGAAATTCCTCGCTCACTCTGCCTTTCCACCAATTGTCATTTGCAAAATTGCAATGCGGAAGTCGCGTCTTACATGGCAACAGTGCGACAATGGATACGCCATCGACAAAATATAAACATTAAACATTTTTGCAAAAGGCGCAGCCAGACAATGGTTCTTTTTATTATTCACGCGAGCGAATTGTTCGCGGGCGATCTTGTTCCAAGCGTGTAACGCGTTCTACTGACGCGACAAAGGTATCGATGGTCGTGCAAAAATGGGAATGTTATGCTGAAATAGTGTTAAAGTTTCAGAATAGCAATCAATAAATGGTAAGTAAAGCTAATAAAAGACATAAAAGCCTAGGTGTTGTTCAGAACATACAAAATTAGGGTTCGTATTTACACGCCCACCAATCAGGTTGTGTGAATAGGCGCTGGGCAGTGCCTCAAAGTTCATTTGAGTGTGAAATCGTTGACCTTTTTTTGACTCGTTAAACGTCATTTATAGTTTGAAAAATGACTTCATCAAATCGTGAATGCATTTTAAAAAAATGACCTATACGTGAAGCATTATATTCCAATTGCAGGTAGAATTAATGATATGCAGTTTGATCAACGTTTAGTCGCAGTCACACCGCATCAGTTGTGGCTGTTTAAAAGCAACAATTATGTAATGGAACACAGTCCATTCTTCTATTTAAACAAATTTACTTTTTTTAATGAAAATAAACCACGTTAATTTTCCCTTCTTATTGGAAACTATGTGCCAATAATTTTCCATCCGTGGTACACAATTCTATTTCAATAAATATTTCTTCCGTACGTTGCATATTGTGTAACAAAAAAAAGTCCTGAAGGCCCTTGATAAGATATAATCAATGTGCCATTGCAACATTTCCTGGGACTCGACAGGCCTCAGGAAACACTTCCCAGGTCAAAGATTTCGGCACGACTGCTGATTTTAGAGAGCGTTGATTAAGTTAAACCTTAAATAAATAGATATTGAGATTTAATTAACCAATCAAAGCACTTGACATTACATTCTTTGGCTCACACGCCTGCTGCTAGAAGAACGTTTTTCCCAGTTGTACGTTCCAAAGCAAGGAACGTTCTGACCAATGTTAAATTTAATGAGTTTATATCAGCAGGGTTTTTGCCTTGGCGACCAATGCCGCTGTCTGATATGGGTAGTAGCAGCCTTCATCCAGCAATATAGCATTCTTTAGTATCTATAAGCAACCGTCCAAACTCAATATTTGATAAACGTGTAGGCAGTGTTACACAAGCACAATTAACAACATTAACACACTCGTCAATAACACTACGCCGTGAAAACCTACATCAATACAAATCAAGGAATCTTAACGCTTTTGTCTCTTCCTCACCCCATGTACAGATCAAGCCAAGCAAAGGCGGCTTCGGATTTGAGATTGAGGACAAGAACAACCAGGCGATCGTCAAGTCCGTGGAGAGGGGCTCCTATGCCGAGGTTTGTGCACCTCTCCCGGAGAGAAACGCGCTCCTTACTCCTTCAGCCGGTCGCCGGTGCAGCCGCGCGGCTCGACGCCTCGCGACGAATTCGCGAAACGACGCGCAGTGCGTGCCTGTGAAGTACAATCACACAGACACGTGTATTGTGAAGGCAGCACGGGGCTTCTGGAGGCCCCGGGCTGAAGCCAGGGGCAGAATGCTAGGTGCCCACACCCCCTTATTCATCGGAGTCACAAACCAAGGCTTGTTGTGGAGGGCCCTCTTTTGTGTGAGGCCCCGGACAAATTATAACTTTTACCCCTCCCCCTGCGCATCCCTGAATTACTGCAAGTGTACGTGCATACGTTACCAGCCTGGCAAATGCTGTTCGCACGACTCTGTTAAATTGGGGATCTTTGCGTGTACACGTGTGTGTGCCTGATGGAATACTTGGACCCCTTTGCCGAAAGTGCGTTTCATTTCCCGAAAGTGCGTTTCATTTTTGACGGCAGTGTTGTTTCATCTCTCAGGGAGAGCGGTGGGACCACTCTGCGTCGTTAAATAAGAAGGATAGATAGATGTTCGGGAACATTTGTTCCTTCCTCGTTTGTTGTAGAATTATTATTTTTTGTTTTGTTGCTGACTTTATGTCCTTTAATTTATCGCTATTGTTTGACTTTCAGTGGAACTGTCTTGATGTGGTTGACATGCCGTTCTCTCCACAGCTCGGGTGTATAAAACCCCCCCAAAAAAAAATGTTGCTGATTTTCCGTTCTCTGTCATTGTTGACATGCCGTTCTCTCCGCAGCCCCGTGCAGCGCTTTGTGACCCGTGTGTGAAAGGCGCTCTATTAATGCTATTATTATTATTATTAAGATACGCTGTCCTAAACCCCCTTGTGAAGTCTCCCTATTGGTGTCTTGGCGCGTTCGACGCCGTGTGACTCCGGGTGTGGCGGCAGATGGCGGGAATGCGGGTGGGGAAGAAGGTGTACGCGGTGAACGGGGACCCCGTGTTCCTGCGCTCCTTCGCGGAGGTGGAAGCCCTGCTGCGCGACAGCTACCACGGGCGCCAGCACCTGCGCGTGCTGCTCGCCACCAAGCCGCGCGAGTGGGTGACGCGCGCCGCCACGCTCAGACGCGCGCGCACACGCGTGCTCAAATACAAAGATTCCACCGTACAGCCTTATCAGACTGTAGGGGCAAAGTGCCGTTAGCGAGCACCTATGAAGGCCGACACGGCACGCGAGGGGGTTCGGTGACCAGCACCACGCCCGGCCGCCTTCGTCTCCCTAGTGGCAATGTTTATACACCGCACTAGATACTCATTTGAGGCCGAGTCGGACCTAGGCGAACCCCAGAACCGGTTCAGATAATCGTCACTGGTGTTGGCCGTGAGCGGGAATGTAGCCCAGAGCGCTGAGCACTGAGCTGCCGCGCATAACAATAACACAGACGTGCACACGCACACCCGGCAAGCTTTTCCATTCTTTTTTTTCATTCATTCATTTTCAGAAACCGCTTAATCCTATACAGGGTCGCGGTGAGCCGGAGCCTATCCCGGCAGACACAGGGCGCAAGGCAGGGGAACACCAAGGATGGGACGCCAGTCCATCGCAGGGCGCCTGGGGAAATTTAGTCAGTACGCCAATTAACCTGGCAGCATGTCTTTGGACGGTGGGAGGAAACCGGAGTGCCCGGCGGAAACCCACGCGGACACGGGGAGAACATGCAAACTCCACACAGAAAGGCACCCCGAGCCGAGATTCGAACCCGGGACCTTCTTGCTGTGAGGCGGAAGCGCTACCCACTACGCCACCATGCCGCCCGCTTTTCCATTCTGTGGCTTTAAAAATGTCATTCCTCTCGGGAACAATTTTCATCCGACCTCACGCCAGCCTCCTTAATCTGCTTCCGGTCTCCGTTTTATGTCAGCGCTGCTCCACGCTTAGCCTTGGGGCCCGAATTCAAGACCATAATTCACAGCCCGGTTCCACCCCCACCCATTCAAATGCTAAACACGCTTTGTGCTTTAAATGCGGCTCCGAGATTAAATTAAATGGACCTGAAAATCAAATCCTCCCTGGATTTTATTCTGCACTGGCCAAAATACATGAAACACGGTTATTATTGCAAATTCGTGTGTATATTGAACTCCTCGATCACAGCAGCGCCTTGCACAGTCAAATATAATTGACAAGTGTGTTCTGCCATTTATCACATTGCAACGTTAAAGACCCCCCCACATTGCCTTAACTGTAGGGTGAAGTGCCGTTAGCGAGTGCCTATGAAGGCCGGCACGGCACTCGAGAGGTTGGGTGGCCAGCACCACGCCCGACCTCCTTTGTCTCCCTATCGGCAATGTTTACACACCGCACTAAGTACTCACCTGAGGTTGAGTCGATCTCGGGGAGGCCGAGCACCGGTTCAGAAAATCGTCACCGGTGTTCGCCGTGAGCAGTAATCGAACTCGGGCCGTCGGGTTTGTAGTGCAGCGCGTTGACCGCTCCACAACAACAAAAACGACAACCGCTGTCCGCTACTCAGTGGCGGTGACGTCGCCACGGCGCCTGTGCCAGGCTAGGTGCACCTCGAGGCCAACCGCTCCACAACATAACATGACAACACACGCGCGCACACACGGCTCTCAGCGCGGCACAGTAGCGCGTCCGCGGCCAAATATGGCGACGCTTGTTGTCTGCACCGGTTTGCTTTCTCTCGGCAGGACCATCAAAGTGTCCAGCTGTGCGGAGGGACTGGGTTTCCAAATCCGGGGATGCGGACCATCTGTGGTGCACGCTGTGGGCAGAGGTAAGGCTTTAACGAGCGAACGAATGAAAGAATGAAGTGAAAATCGATGGGGGTGTGGGGGTGGGCTTGGGGGGGAGAGTGGAATTGACTGATGGCCCAGTGCTCATGAATCAATCCTTAACCGTGACAGCTGCTTGCCAGCTTTCGAGCATTGCCCCCCGTATCTGAGTCTCTCCTCTTTCGCATGTGCCATCCGACTTCCCAGCCTCTCTCCCCGCATCCCGTGACTCGGTGCGTGTTGCTCCGACGCTTGGTCCATGACGTGTGCGCGAGCTTGAGTGTTTAGCGCGTCCATCTGCTAGGGGCTTTCAACCGCTAGGCCAGAGTTCCGCTCTCCGGGGGGGAAACGGGCGGTCGTGTCGTGCAGCCTGCTGCGCGAATAATCGGTTGTGTACTCTTGCTGCTGTGGTGCTTACTAAAACGGGCTGTTAAAGTGTCCACCGATGTTAAGAATTGTATATTTCACGGATGAATAGTCTTGTGTAATGATCTGGGCTTTCGCTCGACACGGCTATCCCGAAAGAAGAGCTAT
Organism: Geotria australis; assembly: GCA_036362915.1. NCBI lineage: Eukaryota > Metazoa > Chordata > Hyperoartia > Petromyzontiformes > Geotriidae > Geotria > Geotria australis. The sequence goes on from JAZEWU010000036.1 coordinate 4,440,783, forward strand.
GGATAATTATATTTTGTATATTAATTCGCCACCCCCCCTCCTCCACCCCTTTGTCGGTCACATTTATAAATGGTCAGTTTCCACAAACAACCGTGACGCGCCTGATGATGCTTCCGTGGGAGGCGAAACATCGCGAGGGGGGAGAGGTAGTTCGCTCGACACGGCTATCCCGAAAGAACAGCTCTGAAGAGCAACCATTATTAATAGTACGTCAAAATAAAATCCCAATTCGTCAAGTTTTGTCTTTTAATTTATGATTACTACAGTATTATCACTGCAATGCCTGCGTGGCTTCTCCTACCATTTTCAAAACGTCTGGCCGGCGTGAAAGAGTAGGCCAAAAAAATATTTCATTAAAGCGGCTCCCCAGAGCTCCCTCTCACGGAGGCTTCTCCGCCAACGGTGGCAAGAGCGCGACATTGCGGGGGCGGAACCTTTACAATTCACCACACTTTTACCGTGAAAAACAATACGCGCAAGCACATGGTTCGTTTCGCGCTTATTGAATTACCGCCGCTGTTACTATTCATTTCATGGTTCTCACGCAAAAGTAACAGTGAGCTGTGCCGCGCTGGCCCGTGATGACCTCGGCGCCCTGTGCCGTGATGACGGGCGACCGACAGACCACGCGCGACCTAAACAAACGCCGTCGCCAAAAATGGAGAAGCGTTTTCCCCAGATTTTTTCTGCGTATCCCCGCCGCCTCCTCCACCGCTCGCTTTAAAAGTAAACAGATTCGCGCATTCAGCTACTTGCACAAAATGTCCTGAGCGCCCGGCGCTCTTGCGGTTTGTTTGCAAAAGTCTTTGGCCTCTGCGTGTTAAGGTTAAACGGCGCTTAATGACTTCTCGAGCCACTAATATATTTGATCGAGTGTCAAGTGTAGGTGGTAAAATGAGGTGGGGGTGGGAGATAGGATCAGTGGTATTTGTGTGGGTGCGGAGGCATTGCTAGCGGCGGCTGTGTTGGCTTTTTGAAGGCAACAGAAACTTCCAGGTCTGACGATATCGTGCTTCCATCATCACTTGCTTTGTCGGTACTCACTTTGGTGACGGGCTGGCGATGTGACCTGGCTATATCGCGCGTTCGGCGCTTGTTGCAGAGGTTTCACAGTTCGAATCCAGCGGTCGGCCCAGTTATCACCGCGGTGTTGGTATCAACCGTGCAGATGCTCGCCATCTGCTTCACGGTAGATGTTACAGATCCTGTCGCGTCATTCACAAGAGCAGCCGTTGTTGTGCCGGCGTCACGGTTCAGACTTGCACAATCGTTATCAGAAACCGCTTAATCCTCTACGGAGTCACGGTGAGTCCAGAGCCTATCCTGGCAGACACAGGGCTCAATGATGGGACGCCAGTCCATCACAGGGCAACAGGGGCAATTTAGGCCGCAGGCCAATTAACCTATGCAGCAGAATGTATTTGGACTGTGGGAGGAAACCGGAGTGCCCGGCAAAAACCCACGCGGACACGGGGGAGGACATGCAAACTCCACACAGAAAGGCACCCAAGCCAGGATAGGAACCCAGGACCTTTTTTCTGTGAGGCGGAAGCACTACTCACCGCTACGCCACCGTGACGCCCTATGTAAATATAACAAACTATTACTCTTTTCGTTTGTTGACGTTTCACAACTGCAACTATTGCAGTGTTATCATTTCACGCGCGTGTCGGAAATAACGATAGTGGAAAATCAAGATGCGGTTTTCGGAGAACAAAATAAGACTATTTTAACAATGCAGTAAACGCACGGACGCGTGCGTGCGCACATGCGAGCTGCGCGAACATGTGTTTCAAAGCCCACGCGTTCGCCGCTGCCAGTTTAACAGGCAGCAGACTTGCAGCTGAGATCATCACGGAACACTTAGTCTGGTCATTCACAAGGGCAGCTCAAGCAGCAAGTCCGCCTTGCCGGGGCTTTTTAAACATTCACACAACACACCCCCGCGATTTGAATGGAATGTGCCAAAGGCGAGTTGGCTTGGTTTGGGGAGTGGTGATGGGTGGGTGTTTTGGGGGGTGATTCTGGGATAGGGGGGGGTTGCAACGCTCATTAATTATCTGCAGACATGTTGATGGTCTGTTGGAAACCATTTTTTTATGTTTTTTCGCCTCTCTCACCCTCGTGTGTAATTGGGTAACGTGCAATTACTGATTATGTGTCGAATGTAATTGCCGCGTGCGTGTGTGCGTGCAGTGCTCGAACGACCCGCTAACGATAAAGACAAAACAGCCTCGGTTTCACGTCATATATGCCGTGTGTTTTTCATGCAATTACCACCCCGCAGACTCATCCGCTCATCTGTTTTGCTCGGACTCTTTATTAAGCCACGTGCGCAATGAACACGGGGTGCTGAATGGTGCCGCAGTGGGTAGTAGTAATAATAATAGCATTTTATATAGCGCCTTTCACCCGAGGGTCACACGAAGTTGCTGCACAAGGGCCGTGGAGAGAACGGCATGTCAACAACGACAGGAACAAAAAAAAGCTAATAAAAACCATCCATCCATCCATCCACCGCGACCCTCACCAGGACAAGCGGTTTAGAAAATGGATGGATGGATGGAAGGCTGCTTCGAATTTACTGAAAGGTCGTGAAACTGGCAATCTTAAGAGCGGCAAAAATCTGCCAGCGTCCCCTAAGATGGCCGTCACTGTTGATGTAAGTACACTATGAAAGCAGCGTTCTGACTTTGATTCCCAGTCATTGCCAACATCGGACACAAGTGACATTAATAATAACTACAATTTATAATGCGCGACACACATTTGATTACATTTCGAAGGTATTCATTTCAAGAGAGAATGACTCAGAGGCGCGAGGAAACCGCAGAGTTTGCCGGTGCCAACATATTGCCACACACTGCATCCTATATATTATGATGTTATTAACCAATTCATTAATGAGTGTTTTTAGTTTTTGGCAGAAAACGGGGAACCCGGAGGAAACCCAGGCAGAACAGGGGGAGAACACACAAACTTCACACACAAAGGCGCTCAAGGTGGGAATCAAACGGCCTCAGGCAAGACCGTTCTCTCTGTGAGGCGCACATGTTACCACTGCGCCACCCTGCCTCCATTATGTATAAAACCCCACACCCCATCCCAGTTGTCAGCCTGCACTGATCAGCTGTGGGGAGGTATGATCAAACAACCCTGATAACCGAAAGGAATGAAGAGCCATTCGTCCACTACTGGATTGACACAGGGCTGTGAATTATAATTAATATTTGTATGCACACTCCTACTGCTGTATATATCACTCTATAATGGAACAGGTCATAATGGAACAAGTTATTTAAATAGGAAAAGTTATTCACAGCGGCAGTGGAAGCTGTGTTTCTGAAAATTGGTTTGACAAAACAGGCATAAATATAAATAGAAGGGATATTAACCATGTCATGTTTGCTGCCGACAGTCAATATAACATCCCATGAGAATAGACTGCATTGGACGTCACAGGGCTTTGATGTTGGCCTCAAGAAAAACATGCACCAAACAACAACAATATATCTCGCCTTCACTAAAGCAAATTGCAGAAATATGTTCGAGGCACACGACTGGACAGCTGAGCAGAATCATGTACGATCTACCCAGGGCAGTTATTAAACGAGAAACGAGATCAGAATGTACTGATGTAGGTTTCCACGGCCTGACTCAGAGCTGTTCTTGACACGGTTATCCCGAAAGAACAGCTCTGATGAGCACCAATAATGAGATCAGAATTATCAAATAAAAAGGTGGATGACAGCGGGCTTAGAGGGCTTTTAGAAAACTGAACTTGATCATGAAAGCCGCCAATTTGCCTAAATAGCGGTCTTTAATGAGTGTGTAATACTTGCTTTCAAACGTTGAAAAAAAACAAACCTGGACAATGAAGACGACTAAACGAAGCTCCTACGTGTGCAGAGACACGTGGAATGAAGCGTGCTGGGGATTATTTCCAAGAGACGGAAAGAGAAACATGTGGCTTAGAGAATGTAGGCCGGGAAAGACAGCTTGTCGATGGACGACGGCTAATGCTGACGATTGAAATTTGTTCCGATGCAGGATTTCACGGTTGAATCTGTGAGAGTTACTCTCAGGAGCTACTCTTTTGGGATAGCCGTGTCGATCATCATTAGCCCGATGAGGCCTCTAATGTGCGAGGCGAAGGAGAGGCTCGACACAGCTGTCCCGAAAGAGCAGCTCTTGAGAGCAGTTTTTTAACACTTATAGTTACAAAAACATCAAGTTACAATTATGTTATTATTCAGAAATAAAGCTGCATGATGCTTTATGTGAGTGTGGCAATGACTGCACACTGTGCTTGACTCCTTGTCCCCCAGCTTTGACGTTTATGAAATCAACATTTGGAACGTCAGCGAACAGAACATTGAACAGTGATTTGTCCTGACCTTTCAAAGCTAATAAACGTGATTGGCAATCGCCCGAGACAATATTTTTCTTAGGAAATCGCACTTTATGCAGCGTTAAAGTAATGACTGTTTTTAAGCTTCATGCCACATAAAGTGTATATTTGGAGGCAGTAAATTGCGGTGGTTATGTTTAATGACACGAGATGACATTTGTGAGTATAAATAACTGTAATTGTGCTACTGTTATCATAACCCAAAGCAAAAGCCTGGATGTTACTTTAAGAAGATAATAATAATAATATACAGCTAACTATTCTCTTGTAAAATGTTGTTACACCCAGTGGCTTGACACTTATTGATATAACATGTTACATTGGAACTTCGTGTGCTATTAATAACACACTTCAAAACAATAAGCTTAAGGCAAATAAATTATTTGCTATAGCCTAGCATATACACAGGGTAGTTATGTCTGTATATAGCCTAGCATATACACGGGGAAGCTGTGTGTCTGTGTTTCCTTGAGGCCTTTCTATCCACTCAGAAGATCCATGTATCCCGGTCAATGTTGTGAGATGCCATGTGCGTTGACTGTCACGGGGATGAGTGCTTTGGGGCAAGTGCCGTGCGTGTTCAATATTGCGGGGTTTTCGCCGTGCGTGTTGAATGTTGCCAGGTGAATCCGCGCGTGTTGAATGCTGCCGGGATAGATAGATAGATGGATGCGCATTCTTACAGCAGAAAAATACCCAGTGAGCTTGCAAGCTCTTTACGGGATCCCTGCGACACAAACACGCGAATTGACGAAAATAAATAAAAATAAATAAAAATAAATAAAAATTACATTCATTCATTCATTTTCAGAAACCGCTTAATCCCATACAGGGTCGCGGTGAGCCGGAGCCTATCCCGGCAAGCAAAGGGCGCAAGGCAGCGGATCACCCAGGATGGGACGCCAGTCCATCGCAGGGCGCCTGTGGCAATTCAGTCTAATAAGTGCCCGCCTCCCGGGAAATCGCCGACGAGCCTGTATAGGGTTTGGTCTATTATGTGCACGCATCCACGGAGGTCCATCGACGAGCCCGTATTGGTTTTGGTCTAATAAGTGCACGCATCCCCGGAGGTCAGCGCTCGTCAGCATGTATTAGCACTAGAATTACCACAGTTATCCAAGCAAAGGAACCATCGGAATGAACCAAACAAATCGCTCCACCAACTACGAAGGCCAAAGTTCTCGTTTGAATATTTGCTACTACCACCAAGATCTGCACCTGCGGCGGATCCACCCGGGCCCTCGCCCTAGGCTTCCGCGCTCACCGCAGCGGCCCTCCTACTCGTCGCGGCATAGCACTCCCCGCGCTCTCACGCCCGGCGACGGCCGGGTATGGGCCCGACGCTCCAGCGCCATCCATTTTCAGGGCTAGTTGATTCGGCAAATTACAAATTAACCAAATAGAAAAAAACCTTTACACACAGCATTGCACAAATTTGATCAAGTAAACAATTAAAAAAACTGTTATGCATTGCGATGGGGGGAAAAATACCTAAAACAAATAATAGCTTATTCAACATTGAGGCTGGCCTGGGAACGCCTAGGAATCCCCCCCCCAGGAAGAGCTGGAATCTGTTGCTGAGGAAAGGGATGTCTGGTCCACTCTCATCCTTGGACTGCTGCCACCGCGACCCTCACCAGGACAAGCGGTTTAGAAAATGGATGGATGGATGGGAACAAGTGCAACGTTTGCAACATTTTTCAACACAAATCTAGATTCGCAATCGCGAAACTAGGCGAGCGCTTGGCGGGCCTGAACGCCGGTGCGCGAGCGACGCGTGTTTCGCAGCTGTCCCCGGCACAGGGAGCATGACTAACAGGCAGCACATGTCCAATCACCCGCAATCCTGGCTGCCTGTGTTCTCCGCCACTCGCTCAGCCCCTCACTCCTCCGCTGAACGGCTTCTTTGTTGCCACCTCCGCGCGTCTATTTCTCTCTCTCTGGCGCGCGTTTTTCTCGAATCGGTGGCGTTCTCCCGACTTTAACCCGCACCGCCTTCGCAGCCGTAATAAAAACCGGGATTTAGAATTGCCCCGATAATGAGTTGCCGCCAAGAGTGAGATTGTTGACGTTTTCTATTCGAAGGCTTTCAAACGTACAGCGGCGCTTTTCATCTCCGAGCCGGTCGCTATCGCGTTTCTCCGACATCTGGGCGCAATGTCCCCCGTATTTATTTGCCCGCATGTGCGCGTTTGTGTGTGCGTGCGATTTGTGTGTGTGTGTGTGTGCGCGCACCTAGCTAAAACATTTAATCAGCTCTTCTGTGCGATCAGCCGAATGAGCCAGCTGGGCTATTCCCAGGCGAGCGCAATATAAACTGCCAAAAGCACATAAATTAGCCTTGGCTGTCCATGCCGTCACCTGAATAACCCGGCTTTCCTAATGGAATAAGGATGTAATTACATTGGTTTTTACTTGAAACATTTAATTGAAGACAGTGGTGTAATTATTTCATTGTGTTACCACGAAAGTGTCATTGAGCCTCAGAATTTTAATGTTTTTCGAAGATTACTTCAATTGTTCGGCCAATTTGTGTTTCCCCCCCGACAATTAAAGCTTTGTGAAGCAATACTCAAGCTTTGTGAAGCAAAACGGATCCCAATTTCCGAGAGAAAGTCCATAGGTGCTCAGGGGAAAGACGTCAACATCTGGAAAAGCAGAAACCAACTTTTTGTGCTGCGTCCAAAGCACATCATCATCATCATCATTGTCGGAAACCGTTTAATCCTCTTACAGGGTCGCGGAGAGTCGGAGCCTATCCCGGCAGACACAGGGCGCAAGGCAGGGCTATATTTCCCCGAAAGCAGGTATCTCGCGATTACCATAGCTGCATCTCTGCATTATTTACCAGCTCTTCCTCCAATTCGCTGGATTACAAGCGTGCGTTACCACCACGTCCTGCTGGTGGTTTAACCAGGACGCGGAATAAGATGGGATGGCTCGTACGACTAACAGCGCCAGGACAGAATGCAAACCAGCTATGTCGGAAGGCGAGATTGCTGTGGGCATTACCTAACCTTGCGCGGGCAGCGTCAGTTTGCGTTTAATATTCACGTAATGGGTTGAGATTGGATGCTGATATCGCGGGGGTTTAGCCATTCTCGATTTAACACGGCGGTTTTCATAGACAATGCGTACAGTGTGGGCCATGTGATAATTCACGACACCCCGGTTCGATCATCCGTCACGGACGGGCGATGTGATTCTTTCTAAGAATGTGTTGTATTGTCGTTTGTCTATCGGTGTTTTTATTTATTTTCTTTGCTGGTCTTTGGATAAGGTTGTATGCCGTAACAGCCTTACTGTAACCTTAGCACAATATACTTTGTGGGCTAATCGTTATTTTTTTGGAATAATAGATTCTGACGTGCATGACTCAGTCCCTGTTCCTAACGATCGATTCTAATTGATCCATGGGTGATCATAACACGACCAATGTATACAATAGCGGTGAGTCTGTGCTTTAGGCCACCTCAAAACACAGCTGCTCGGCTGGAACTGTGTGAAAATCGCACGAGAGCTTTTTTTGGTAAAAAACCGTCGAACGTGGAACCATTTACAGCTTTATTCGGTGCTTTGAAGAGACAAATTAAATTATCTTTTGTGGATCCTCTGAAGGGAAGGGACCGGGGTGCTTCCAATAAGAGCGCCGTCTGGAAGGTGGAAGCAAAATTGCCCTCCTTCCCCCCATGCGGAGAGGCTGTCTGCCACGAGCGTGTAAGACAGTTGTTGGTCTCGGGAGTGGTTTGTCCCGCGTTTCTCGCTTGAGTGTGAAGTGGACACCTCGATGAAGTGGCTCGGAAAGGTGACACTTTCTCCGCAAACTTCGAGCGCAAGGAAGGCGAATTGAATGTGTGAACCGAGGCGGTTTTGACCCTTAAGCCTCGATTTGTTTGCTGGAAGCAAACACGATTGGGCAAAGCGCAAATTAAAATCTGACAACAATAATATATTCTTAATCAACATTATTATCGGAACCCGGTTAATGCTGTTCAGGATCGCGGGGAGGGGGTCAAGCTTACACCAGCAGTCACAGAGCGCAGGGCAGGACTGTACCCAGGATGGAACGCCAGTCCATCACAGGGCAATTTAAGTCTTAATTTAACGCTTTATTTTAAGCATTTATATTGTATGCCTTGCAGCGTGAACTTTAGCGTTTCCTTTGGTTCCAGATTTCGACCAGGCCTAATTCAAGAAATCTGTAACGGGCGATGTTAACAAGTAAACCATAAAGCCGGTAATTTTCACGGACACCAAAATGATCGCGTAACATCGCGTGATAAATCGGGCCACTGTTTTGCAGGAGTCACGGTCAATTTTATGGTGGAACACCATTTTTCTTTGATGCCAGCGGCGGCTACGTTTATGGATGGAAATGACCCCGTCGCGCAAACGTAGAATTTCCACCTAGAATCTGACACTTGAATAGTCCACAGAGCGTTGGCATTCTTTTCAATATTGACTCAAGTTTAGGCAATTGTCGTTTGTCCCTGGAAGGCACAGCGGTAACATCTGCGCCTCACAAAGAAAGAGACGGTTCTGCCCGAGGCACTTAGACGCCTGCCTCGGGCGCCTTTCTGTGTGGACTTTGTGTGTTCTCCTGCGTGTTGTCCAGTATCCTCACGTAACTAAAAAAAAACACTCATCAATTCGTTGGCCGAAACCATCGTAATATATGGGACGCAGTCTCTGGGGGGGGGGTTGGCATCAGCTGCGCACGTAGCTGCCTCCCTCCCATCTTTATTTCCTGCGGAGCCTTGGGACCTCTGGGTGAAAGGCGCTATATAAACGTAATAAAGCATTATTATTAGTATTAATGTTTTACTGAAACACTTGCAAAGATTATGCACAATTTATGGCAAAACTAGCACAAGTCGAAACGTGACAATTGGGTAAAAACTGTGCGAGTCTGTGCTCGTTATATAGTATTGAGCGGCAGTGTGTAGCTGAAAACGCGCCGTGCTACGAACCCGGCGATTCGAGTTTGATTCTCGAAACGGTCTACAGCACCACTGACGATTTTGTGAACCGTTCAAGGGCCTCCCTTAGGTCGACTCTTAGCACCTGGTGCGGTGTAAATATCAACACTAGTGAGACATATCAACACTAGTGAGACAACAGCAGCCAGGTGTGGTGCTGTGCTGGCCTTTATTAAAGGTGGTCACGAACAGCACTTGACCCTACAGTCCCTTACGGCTATACGGGGGGGGGATCTTTGCCGTTGGTATATAAATGCTTTCAAAAACCGTACCGGTCCACCCTAAAATCGAGTCGGCTTTAAACATTTCTGAACAGGTGAGCTGGCGGCGGTGTTATTGACACCAAAGCCATAGCGCTCCGAGCCAAATCCTTAATAGATTCTCGCTAACAGCACTTGCCACAGCTGTCTGTGTGGCTAAACGCGTCGCCGGCGCGGGGGATGTACGAGGCTTGCTTTTGTGTTTGCTCGCGAGCAGTTTGAGCCTCGGTGTGGATTAGCGACCGCTTCTTGGCAGGAGCGACGACAGGCTCTTGACTCGACAACCCCCGCGTCTGGAGACCCTCGCGTTGGCCCGGTCGGAGTGCCGAGCGCACGTGTTGAAGTGCGACTCGTAGTGACGGGTGTGGTTTGTGGTGGTGGTGGTGGTGGGGGGGTGGTGTCGCGGGGTGTCGCGTATGTCAGTGAGACTCGTGTCATTGTCAGTGGCACTAAACCGGCCACTCCTGGTGGTGTTTTGCGGGCGACAGATGGCTGCTTCGTACGGCCCGCCGGTCAGCTGTTCGCCTAACGCCTGCTAATCATAATTTCGCGCAGGCCCACCACCCCATTGTGTGCGGTGGCTGCAGGAGCTCAGGTGGTCGGACAGAAGGCTCCCAAGCCGCAAGGTCACGAGTTAAAATCTCGTCCGCGGGTCTGACCCATCGTGAGCCTCTCTCTGGGGTTTGGTAATAAGAGAAAACCACCTGGACGGATGGAAGTGAACCGAGCTTGTCCGGTGGAGAGACTGGGCCCCGTTTTAGGAATGTGGAATTTCCTCCGCACCTGAGATTGGTACAGTCCCATTGAGATTATTAATCTTTTTGCCTGATTTTTAAATATGTATCTGTGTTTTTAACGTGTGATGTTTGTTACTGTGAACAGTCTACATGCTTGTTTATGTTTTATATCTGTTTTGTACCTGTCGTAGGGTGAATGGTGGTACAGGTGGTGAGCACACTGAATTATCTGAACCGGTTGTGAAATTGCCCCCGGTGCCCTGTGATGGACTGGCGTCCCATCCTCGGTACAGCCCTGCCTTGCGCCCTGTGTCTGCCGGGATAGGCTCCGGCTCACCGCGACCCTGTAGAGGATTAAGTGGTTTCTGACAATGGATGGATGGATGGTTCTGAAACCACACCCATTTACCAACCTGAATTAACTAATGTAGTGGAGTATGGTCGGACATCTCCCATGGTGGACACCTTTAACTGGCAGTTTATTGACACTATTAATTAATATTGTTACTGTATTTAAAACACGAGCGTGCGAATGTTTAATGTCTGTGCTCGTTGTGTGCAAACGTACGCGTGCATTTGTCAGCGTTTGCTCCCTGCATTCGCATGCTAAAGCGATTCGAGTGTTTTCACTCGACTTTAAGGGACCATTACCCATTTGGCGACGCCAAACACAGTTTTAATTTAGTTTGTGCGTGAAAAGAAAAATAGAATGAAAATCGTCTGGATGAAAAAAAACCCATGAAAATGCTCTCAATGCTTTCCCCTTCTGTGTTTGTCAAACCTTGGCTTGTGTTTCCTGTTCATTGGAACAACAAGCAGGATTCTGACATTCCAGTGTGTTATGCGTTTTCCAGTTCTTCTCTGTTTGGCCTCATAACAAAAACTGACAGCCTTTAGGTTTCCAAACTTCTGCCTCTACAATAAATTCAGAGCCTGAGCAGAAACTTGGCAGGAATTTTAGAAAACATGTAATACCACTACTAATAATGATAATTTATGGCACTTCGTCAATCCACTGCTGGATGAAGGTTCTCCCCGCGCCCTATCGATCGTCGTTTTCGTTCGTACGGTTTCGCGAGCGGAAGTACGGTTGCCACAGCACCGTCCTCATTGCTGGAGCAGATTTTCCTGGTAAAGCTAAACGTTTTCCTGTCATCGCAATTTTAGCTCTAATTTCCTTGAGGCAGTCAATTGCCACTACTGGAGAGCCAGTTTACCTCCAGGATGTCTAGCACTACCGCACAGAAAGAACGCCCTGAGGTTTGATTCCCAACTCGGGTGCCTTTCTGTGTGGAATTTGCATGTTCTCTCCCCGTGTCCGCGTGGGTTTTCGCCGGACACTCCGGTTTCCTCCCGCAGTCCAAAGACATGCTACCTACGTTAACTGTCCTGACTAAATTGCCCCCCGGTGCCCTGCGATGATGTAACTTACCCCCCCCCTCGCTGCTGGACAACTGTTAAAAAGAGCTACAGAGCTCAACGGTCTCTTCTAGCTTAGATAAAATCTGACTGACGGAAATAAATATCTGGCTCGGCTGTTTTGTAGTCTGCTGCTGTACGTTGACAACAAAGCGACGGAGTCAGGTTGGTGCTGGACATTTCCATGCACGAGTTGTTTGGGAGCGTGGCAAATCGGTGCTTGATTATGACCGGTCACAAAAAGCCAGGAGACAGATGGGCTTAACGGCTTTTACTTGCTGAATACATCCGGTTACCCTCGCACGTACCGGGTTAAACATTTCAAAAAGTCCTCGCTGGGTCGTTTCCTCTGCGGCGGTGATTGTAACCGCTTAACGTAAAACCGACACACGGGCTGTTCCTCGCGGAAAGCGATTTGCCGTTTGCGTGCCCTCGGTCTGGAAAGGACTTGCAAGTAAATTAGCCGGCTTAAGACACGCGTGAGATTTCCGTAAGTAACGCGTCGGTGCACAGGGGCCGGCAGGATGACGCAGCGGTAACATGCGGGCCTCACCGGAAGAAGGTCCTGCCCGAGACTGTTCGATTCCTGCCTCGGGCTCCTTTCTGTGTGGAATTTGCGTGTTCTTTCCTCGTCCTGCGTGGGTTTCCTCCGGCTTTTCCAATTTCCTCGCACAACTAAAAAAAACGCTCATTAATGAATGTGCCGATAACTTATATGTAGGACGCAACGTCTGGCAAATGTTGGCGCTGGCTAACCGCGTGGCTCCCTTCCCCCCTCTCCCCTGCCTTTCCGCGGGTTCCTCGCGCCTTTCAGTCTTGTTCTTTTATAATAACTTTGAAATTGAACGTGGCACGCGTTATTATTATCATCGCACAGTCGATGTGGATGTGACTTTGGTAAAAGGCCAACGTCTCGCGAACGCGAGCTTTAGGTCTGGTCGTTCGAGCGAGAGGAGGAAAACACGTGAGCCTGGCATCGCCCGTGTCGTGACTTTTATGTTACAAGAAGAGGTTATTGTCGTAACTCACGGTCTCGCACAAAATCTGGCTCGGCCTGGCATTTGACAACGTGGGGAGATGTATTGTGGCAGTCTGAGTCGTATTGAATTACTGTCTGGGTGTTCTGGTGGGGGATGAAATGGAAGATAGAAACGGCTCCTAATTGGCACTGCTCGTGGTAAATCGGCAGCGTTCATGGTAAATTGGCACCGCGCAGGGTACATTGGCAACGTTTTTGTCTTTAAATGCTCCCAAAACGTTGGTAAAAACCCTCCCAACAACATCCATCATTCTACTTGTATCTGAATCGCTGCAATTGGATTAGTAAATTTTATTTGAACACCGTTCATGTAAATACTATTTGTTGAAGGGTGGTTTTTATTTCAGCTTGAGCAAGCAAAAATACAGTTTCACTTGGAGTTCTCTGAATATTCTTGGGTTGAGAACAGACTCTTCCCTGCCAAGTGGGGTTTTTTTTTTTTGCGCGCAAAAGAGTCGCACACAGTTTGTCTGCACATTTTGCTGAGGAAAGCATTCTGTGATGCAAGCCCGAACATCCAGGAACTTGTCAGGAAATGTTGGAAAGAAAGCCACAAATAATGATTTGTATTCAACATTTTCAACGCTTCGGTAGACTCTTGAGATGCGCACTTTCTCTATTAGGCTAATTGCATCTGGTGACTTCATCGCTACACAATATGCTTTTGATTTAAAACATATTTTTCAAACTATATTTTGACCTGAGTAAATAAAATTGTTGCAAAAATAGCTAAATTATCACAACAAAGTTTCCACTGGAAAATGTTAACCTTGGAGACGTGTTCGTCAAAATGTTCTACATATTTTTCGTCAAATAGAATTTCAAAAAAATAATCTGTTCAAAGGACGAAAAGTACAGAAAAGCGGTACAGTGGTTAGCGCATTATGCTACAGACCTCGAATCCAGAGTTCGATTCCCGGTCACGGCTCATTCAACCAGCTTCACCAACCTGCACCGACAAGTGTAGTGAATTATGACAAAAAAACCAACCCAATGACGATATGGTGGATTGAGAATGGCCGGAAATTATTGTTCACTATTATTATCAGTACCCTTCTAATCATGTACGTGGTCACGGGGTCTGGAGCTTATCTCAGCAGACACAGGGCGCCTGTCCATTGCAGGGCACCGAGGATAACTTAGTCAGCAGGCCAAAACCTTAGCAGCGTCTCTTTGGACAGTGGGAGGAAACCAGAGTACCCGACGAAAGCCCACGAAGATTCGGGGTGTGGATCATACAACCTCCACACAGGAAGGCACCCTCGTCGGGAATCAAACCCGGGACAACTTTGCCTGCGAGACAGCAGCACTATCCACCACCCCACCAGCGCAACCCATTAATGTTACTTTATATTCAGCCAACGTGGTTGCACATTTCTTTTGAAGTGTCAAAATTGATCGTAGCTACATGTGCGCGTCTCAGCGAGCATTCCCTACACTTTACGTACACGCGGGTGTTCCGGCAGAATCTACTCGCTCGCTCGCTCACACACACACATACACACGACGTCTCAATCTGAAAGCAGCCTTTGTGCCTTGGCTGTTGATGGAGTCAGTGGGGGAGGGGACGGAGGAATGGGAGAAATGAAATGAACTTCCATCTCATCCCAGACCCTCTCCCTTCCCCAACCCCCTATCTCCCCTGTTGTGCACACGCGGACAGTTTAGCATTCACGCAGCCTGCCCCGAGGGCCAGAAGGACTGGGAATTTAAGAGGGTTTAAAGTGCCCTGCAGGCTCAGTGTAGTTGTCTATACCACATCAGAGCTCTCCCGAGAGCCAGGCTTTAATTACCCCTAAAAGCATGCCCCTACCCGCTGGGAATTCAATGTAAGCATGTGTGTAGCGCGTGTGTATGTACTATACGTGCTCATGTTCACGTGAACATAGAATCATGGGAGCAAAACCAGGGCAGATTGATTTGATGTAGTTATCAAGCCTGAGGTCAACACTTGTGACTATCACCCTGAATGCACCCACGCTCATTGTGGTCTAGAAGCTCAGCAGGATGGAGCCTGGTTACCACTTGTATTAGAGACTAACTGGGCTGTGAGGAGACAGCAGTGGATTCTTCAAGGTCGGAATTATACAATCTTGCTAATGCCCTCCTGAGAAAGACATGGACTCTGCAATAATGTCCAGGGAAATTCCATCCATCCATTGTCAGAAACCGATTAATCCTGTACAGGGTCGCGGCGAGCCGGAGCCTATCCCGGCAGACACAGTGCACCAGTCCATCACAGGGCACCGGGGGACAATTTAGTCCGCAGGCTAATTAACCTATGCAGCAGTATGTCTATGGACTGTGGGAGGAAACCGGAGTGCCTGGCGAAAATCCACGTGGACACGTGTCTAGGAAAATTAAAGTACGTTATTACGATCGTTATTAACTCCACAGGTTAGAGACTGGACCCTAGGTTTTTGGCCAATACACTGCGGTTTCCAGTCAATGCCTTTTAATGACACGTGCCCTGCTCTCACTGTGTCAGGATAAGTGCTGTTGGGAATGTACCTTTTAGAGCTGCCATATATACGATTTATTCTTTTTTGTTGCTTTGGTTTTTATTGGTTGTTTTTTTTTCTTTCGTTGTTGACATGCCGTCCTCTTCGCGGCCCTTGTGCAGCGCTATGTGACCCTCGGGTGAAAGGCGCTATATATAAAACGCTATTATTATTAGCAATACTGTTGTTGACCGTACCGAGAAGTCATTGTTGGTTAAGTCGGCCAAGTAGAGAAGCCCAGAGAAAGACTGTCGTGCGAATAGCCGCTGGTGTTGTGTTGGCCAGGAATTGAACCCAGGTCCACTGGGGACGCTGGAGCCATATGGTCATCGCAGACACGATCTCCCTGATCGGTTTACGCTCATTGACACAGACAGGCAGTGTACACACGTCATTAGACACGATTACACTACATCATGTATGCTTCTTGCAGATATATATATTTTTTTCTAGTTTGGATATTTGCACTCTACCGTGTCCTATAACCCAGGGGTGAAAGTAACTTAGATTTCTGACCAGTACGGTCATATCGCAGCCCCCGTTCCCACCTGTATTGTACTGAATGCTTTGGCCACTTTTTTTTACCAATGCGCCGTACCGGACCGTACCGGCTTACTTTCACCTCTGTCTATAACTGCTGCTGGTGCCCGAAGGTCTTGGCCTGTGATCGTCTTTCTAAAAGAGTTGCTTAGCGCAATTAGACCTTGCCGACTGAACTTATAACATCTGAGATTAGTTACTGGCGAATAATACATATCATTTAAGTATGTTTGTTCATTCATTCATTCATCGTCAGAAACCGCTTAATCTTGTACAGTGCTGCGGCTCACCGCAACCCCATATAAGTTTATAATCAGCATAATTATTGTTGACCTGCGGATGGCTTGGCCTGCTTTCTACAAACCTTCATGTGACACGCCATCCGTGCTTGGTAAGGTTTTTGGATTTATTAATAGTGGGTGCATTTTACATTTGCGAGTGTTTAGCACTGAACATTGACAGGAATGTATAACTTGAGGCCGGCCCTATCCCATGAGTGACGTCAATCAACGCGCCCATCATTTTTGGGGGCCCAGATTTAAAAATGAAAGCTTTAAAATTCGTAAGCATATCCCCAACCATTTTATTTCTCCATATCTCATCGATTTTTAGTCCTTTAAGAATTTCACACGGATTATAATCTTCATTCACGATGCCGTGAGTGTGTTAGACGCAATACACGGCGGTTCGATGTGGCGCAGTCTCTCCAAAACGTTGTGTCCTAGAGAATAGATATCCAAGCGATGAGCGATTCCCTTCACGCCCAGCGTTCGGTGAAAAGTGCGTCCATACCTCCGTCACCGTCACCATCGCGACAAATCAACAGAATAACGGTTCGGCCCGCTCCGTCAAGATGCGAATCTGGCCCCTAGTGGAGAAACGTTATTATAAAGTTTGCCGCAGTCTTTTTTGAAACGATTAACTGAAGCAGTTGTCTTTGGCAGCCTCCTGCTCAATGAACTGACACGAGGACATTGATGTTATTACCGTTATTGCATTGGCGGGAGAGGAAGTGTCTGTTTTTTTTCTTTTACGAGGCCTTTCACGCTGGTTGCCACAGACGAGGCTGCTCGCTCAGTCGCCTCATTTGCATTCCGAGCCGACTTCCTGCTCTCCTCTCGCCTATTTCATATTTTCGCACTACCACACGTCCCGGTGCTTTGATGGACGGGCGGTTGTTTTTAATAATAATAATAATAATCATTTTACATTCATAACGCGCACATATTCATTCACTGTGGAAGGTACTCATTCGCAGAGAGAACGACTCAAGAGAGGCGTAGCAAGGAAAGCGCAGAGAGGCGGAGGAGGCAGCCAGGCGGTTTTGTCGGCGCCATATTGCCACACACTGCTTCCTATATATTTATGATGTTATCGGCCAGATAATTAACGAGTGTTTTAAAAAATATTTTAATATTAATCAAATCAAAGTGGCACGGCGCCTTCCTCACCGCTGCATCCCCCCAACCCCGTGCTCCCCCGGCCTTCGCTAGGCTCTGGAGCGTGTCGCATGATCTCCACGTAATTAAACGTTCAACACACCCGCGCACTCGCCCGGCCCAGGTGCCTTTCTGCACGGAGTTTGCACGTTCTCAACGTGTCCGCGTGGGATTCCGCCCGGAATTCTGGTTTCCTCCCGCAAGACATGCTTGCTATAGGCTAATTGGCCTGGATAAATTGTCCCCGGTTCCCTGAGATGGATTGGCGTCCTATCATGGGTATACCCCCTGCCTTGCGCCCTGTGTCTGCCGAGATAGGCTCCAGCCCCTTGTGACCCTGTACAGGATTAAGCGGGTACCGAGAACGATGATGAAACGCACGCGCACACTCGTGAGTGCTTGTCATTACGGTTTGTTGCGCACTGTGAACAAATATTTGCTGCTGTAAACTGCTGTAATATAAATTAATTAAATAGCACTTAATGTTTATGACGAGTATTTATAACACAGCCTGGTGGTGGTTCAAGCACTCGATTCAAACATTGTGGGTTTGTCAATTTACGTTCCAGGTCGGTGTTCGTGCAGCCCATCATCTATGCTGGGGTTGATAAAATTAGGACCACTTTGTAGGTTGTTAATAGTGGAGACAATGGCCTTTAGCGGTCACTGAGGATTAACGTCTCCCAATGGTTGTTAGTGTGTACAAATGCGTTGAATTTAATTTACTATCGGCTTCACTTTATTATCTTCGTTATTACCGCTCATGGCCAACACCAGTGATGGTTTTCTGAACCCGTCCTGGGCCTCCCCTAGGTCGACTCGGCCTGTGCTGTGTGTAAACATCGCCACTAGGGAGACAAAGGCGTCCGGGCGTGGTGCTAGCCACGCATCACCTCGTGTGCCGTGCCAGCCTTCATCGCTGCTCGCTAACAACCACTTCCCCCAAAAGTCTATCAAGGCACGCGGGGGAAATTTGTCTCACGTCACTGCCACTTAGTGGCAAACGGAGGTCGTATCGGCGTATCTTGCTGCACGCACGTAGTTCTACGGAGAAACTGCCACTTGGACACACGGATGCAACACAATAATATTAACATCATCAACAACAACATCGGTTGTTGTTGGTTGTTGTTGATGATAATATTATTGTGTTGCATCCGTGTGTCCGTGTGTGCGCACGCGGTTCTACACAGGAACCGCGCAGTAGTAACACCCGCGCCTCACGGAAAGAACGGTCTCGCCCGAGGCGGTTCGATTCCCACCTTGAGCGCCTTTCTGTGCGGAGTTTGTGGGTTTCCTCCGGGTTCTCCGGTTTCCTCCCTCAACTGAAAAAAAAAAAACACTCATTAATTCGTTGGCCGATAACATCATAATACATAGGCAGCGGTGTCTAGTGGCACTATGGCGCCGGCAAACCGCCTGGCTGTCCCCACTGCTTCTCTGAGCCATCCTCTCGCGGAACGAATACCTTTGACATTGAATGAATATGCGCGCGTTATAAATGCTAAATTATTATTATTATTATTGGCGAACATCGGATGACGTTGTTGTTGTTGATGTGTCGCATCGCGCGCGTTGCTCGTTCTACGCAGGAACAGCTGCGGCAGGCGCGGGGCTGCAGCCGGGACAGTGCATCGTCAAGGTGAACGGCTCCAACGTGAGCAAGGCGAGCCACGCCAGCGTCATCGCGCACGTCACCGCCTTCCGCAGCCAGCGCCAGGTGCCGCAGGTTAGCGCCGCCACGATCGGCCCTCGCGCGCTCTCTCGCGAAACCGCTGTCGAACCGCGCGACGATCGACCGCTTTCCGTAATCGAGTCGTCTTGACGCCTGTGTTGTTTTTGCCGTTTTTAAAATATTTTCACCGTCTGTGTACTGGAAAAAAGTTTCCATTGTTATTGTAACCCACCCCCCTCGACCGCCAGCTTAGCTTAACCTGTAAATATTAAAACAAATTTAATATTTTAGTTTTTTTATCCTAGTATTTTGAAACCTTTGTTGTCGTGTTCCAGTGCGTGTATACGCCAACACACCGGGGTCTGATCGAAACGGCATTTCGATCCTCTATATTTCATATGGTGAAAACCTATCGAAACACGTGTTACAATCCATTTTCTATCACGAGCACGCGGTGCGACGCGGGCTCGGCGAGCCCCCAGTCACCGCCCGTCGCACGCCCCCCCGTGCCGCTCGGCGCAGGAGGACGTGCGCTGGGTGTACAGCTCCCCCGCGGGGCGCGCCGACGGCGAGACGGAACGGCGGGCCGGCGCGGAGCCCTGCGCCTCTCCGTGCGGCTCCAGCCCGGCCAGAGCGTCGCCGTGCCCCCGGCGCCAGCTGCTGCCGCTCGCTCCCTCGCCCGCCTACCTCTTCAACAGCAGCTGCTCGTCGGACGACGCCGCGTTCGGGACCGACCTGATCTCGGAGCTCGCCGAGATGAAGCTGGAGGAAGGTGAGGCCTTCGTAGGGGGTCACCCCCCCCTTCTGAACGCGTCGGGCAACTTTCTTGACGGTACGCCGTGCCGGACCGCGACCGGCTCGCTTTCGCCGCCGTACTCCTGTGCGGTCGAGTTGCCGCGTGGCGGGTTGGAAGTTCGACTTTAACGGAAACTTTTATTCTGCAGTGAATCTCGTCACGTGACAGAGCGCTCGTCCTGAAAGAGCATTTTTATTTCCTTATTTATCTCATCCTCAAAGTTTGATAATTGAGAAAATAAATAAATTTTGGCCTAACATCTCACAAGAGGACCCCAGAGCTCGGACAACTGCGTTGGTTTCGGCCGCACGTTCTTTTCCGCGCGTAACATTTTGGTTTTTTTCACGCAACCTGTTCAAATACACACCGTGCTAAAAATGCAACGTTTACCTATCGCCAAAATAAAATTCCCGAAAAAAAACTCGCCCGTGTGCCCCGCCCGCAGTCGAATCGTTCGAGTCGTCGTTCGACGGCGACTTCTTCCGCGGGCTGACCTGGCACCTCGGGCGGGAGACCCCTCCGCAAACGCAGCCTCCCGCTCCCGCTCCTCCGCCGGCACTCGACGAGGAGGAGACGGCGGCGGCTGGCGGGGAGCGGTCCGTGATCCCGGCGACCCCGCCGACCCCCGCGATACCGGCGGTCGGCGAGGGAGTCAGCCTCACGGTGGACAACACGCAGCTGGAGTACGGCGTGGTGTACGAGTTCGAGCGCACCGCCGGCATGCGCTGCCACGTGCTCGAGAAGATGTCGGAGCCGCGCGGGATGTTCCTCCTGGCGGCCCAGGTGAGAGCGCGGCGCGCGGAGCGACGGGTTTGATCGGTTGTGCCTTGTTGTTGTCCCCCCCCCCCGACCCCCAGCTTAGCTTCACTTGTAAATATTGTTTTTTTGTATCCTAGTGTTTTTAAAGCCTTGTTGTTGTGTTCCAGTCCATGTATATGCCAACGCCGGGGTCTGAGAGAAACGGCATTTCGATCCTCTATTGACACTAAAGTTGAATTGAATTGGTGGCCGGCGATCGGTGGGCCCCTATGGTTTTGGCGAGCGCCGGTTTGCGCATGGAGTTGTGTTTAATCGACGCCGCGCCGCTCTCCCTGCGCCGTGCAGAGCTTGATATTTACCGAGCTAGGTGGACGGTTGTTGGTTAACGATGCTTTCTGTTTAAGGTCAGTTTTGCAAAACAGCTGAACTTGCAGTCATACGATAGCGAGTCTAAATACCATCCGGGCTTGATCGATGCACTCGGCATCATCAAGCATTGACATCTGCACAATCTAGAGCTCCGTCCCAATAGGGTTGATAGATAAGCACCGGCACTACCTTGTTTAATCTACAGCGCGAGCGATGATTCAAACGGTAGACAGTCACAATGACAGCGTTGGTGCAATCATGAGTACCTTCGACAGTGAATGAATATGTGCGCGTTATAAAATCTAAAATTATTATTATTATTAAACGTTGGCGTGGCATCGACGTGCGTGAACGCGCCCCCGTGTTTCCTCGCAATCCTGCCCGTCATCCCGTCATCTCACCGACCTCTAGCTCGCTCTGCCTGCCCCCGCCCCCACTTCTCCCTCCCTCCGCGAAGCCCTCCGCTCCTCGAGCCTGTGTCTGGACAGCATCCAGACGCGTTCTATACATGGAACGGCACCGAAGTCCCCGTCGCACGCGCGCGGCGGCCGTGGTTAGGTCATCGCGTTGAACTTTGCCGTTGCTCGGCTCTGTTTGTTTGTCATTTTGCAAGCGGCGATTCCGAGCAATGCGCGTTGCTCGAGAGCGTACCGGTTCAGCACTTTGGCGGCGATTAGTTGGGGGCGGTAATACGGCGAGGAGGCGAGAGGGGGTTGCGTATCGGCCTGGCCTTGTAAACGCTGCTGCGGGATTGCTTCGCGTACAAGTTTGTTCGTCGTGCTGATCTCGATACGCGGCGAGGAATTGGATCAATCTAATCGTGAGCATTCTCCCAGTGGCCAAGATCTGAGGTTTTCTTGTCACAGACGTGTTTTTCAATCAGATAATAGATAGATAGATGTTTATTATTAGAGCAGAAAAATACCCAGTGAGCTTGCAAGCTCTTTACGGAACTCCTGCGACACAACAGACACGCTTGACGCGGCTGTTCCGAAGGAGCAGCTCTTTAGAGCAATTTTAATGGTGGTGGCGGCGGTGGTGGCGCTGGGGAGCCACGTGACGTTTGCCAGACCGTTTGCGTTCCGACCACCCGCACGCTGAGCCTCGCCAGCAGAGCTCGCGGGCCTGTCGTCGCCGTCAGCGGGAATGACGGGGTGACCCGGCGAGTGTGCGCAGGCAGCGTGACGCAAAGAAGACGAGAGGTACCCCCGTGTAGCCTTAACACCCTGTAGGGGTCAGGTGCCGTTAGCGAGCAGCACCCACGGAGGCTAGCGCGGCACGCGACGCGGTGGCGCGCCAGCACCACGCCCGGCCGCGTTCGTCTCCCCGTTGTTGTTGTTTACACATCGCGCCAGGCATTCGTTTTAGGCTAGGTCAAACTAGGCCAGGCCCAGGAACCGATTTTGAACATTTTTGACTGGTGTTGACCGGGAGTGGGAATCAAACTCGGGTGGCCCGGGTTCACGGCTCAGCGCGCTAACCGCTCCGCCACAGCACCGCGTGATGCAAGCGCACGGAAACGACCGGCGCGCGATGGAGCTAAGGTAGAGAGATTCTTGTGAGTGCTTCGTCAAACCGTCTGTCCCAGTATTGTCTCTCGCCCCCTCCAGTGCCAATGTCTCAGTGCGGCCGCCAACTCGGCTGCTTTGTTAGTTTCTCTCCCCCTGCGCTGCTCTCAGGCGGCAGGCGATGAAACCGCCGGCCGGGCAGTCCGCGCGAGTTCACGTTTATTTGTTTAACCAGGTGAGAGCTCGCGAGACCCCGTATCGTTTGCGAGAGTGAGCCAGGTCAGGAGAGAGACGAAAGCAAAACAAACGAAATGCCGCAGCGACGAACAAAAGAATAAATCGGAGCAAAACGACTTTGAGCGATGGAAAATACGGCACGGTCGTGAAACAACGCATCATAATAACTTCCCTGTAGCGCGAGTCAGTTTGGGCACAGCATGCCATCCATTTATTAAACCGCTTGTCCCGGTGAGGGTCATGGCGACAGCTCTTTAAGGAGTGTGGACCAGACATCCCTTTCCTCAGCAACAGATTCCAGCTCTTCCCGAGGGATTCCCAGGCGTTCCTAGGCCAGCCGAAGGATATAATCCCTCCAGCGTGTCCTGGGTCGGCCTCTAGTTCTCCGCCCAGTGGGCCGTGCCCGGTAGACTTCCCCAGGGGAGCCTCCTGGGGGGCATCCGTAACAGATGCCCGAACCCCCTCAACTGGCTCCCCAAGTGAGAGAAACACCCCTTGGAAAACAGTGGTACGGCCCGTGGCTAATTTGAACCA